>VWZW01002309.1:2221821-2282508 GCA_013397115.1 Edolisoma coerulescens
CCTGATTAAAATTTAACTTTAAAATTAAACAGCACAATGGCAAATTCTTCCAACACAGCTGAGTCTATATATTCATCGCCGGTGGCCTTCTTTGAGTGTTGACTACTTGAAAATACTTTTGTACTCTCTGCTATGGCCATGTTCCCCCCAGCAAAAAGCACCAAACCCACCACAATATAATCCAAGAACCCACCTTTCTTTGCATTACATTCTTCTTGGTGATGACTGATTGTCCTTGGGACTCTGTTTTTTTGTACTGCCCAGCATGCAGCATGAGTCAAAAAACTTCAACATTGAAGCTGACTGTAGATCAGTGGATTTATGGATGCAAAACCTGCAGCAATCTATCAAAAAAATTTCCTTTCCTGAGGTCCTAGGCATTAAAGCCATGACATTTAGTGCAACGCTCTGAGTCAGAGTTAGCCGTCATGCCTCAAACTAGAAAAACTAATGACTTGTCCGAGAAAGTCTTTAATGTATCTGCATGCTCCCCTTTATAGACCTGGTAAGTGCTGCAAAATGAGGCAGACCTAGCACCATGTAGTTCATAGTCTAAAGTAAACTTCAGCAAAAGTTTTATTTTTGCTAGGGAGACAAGGCACACAAGTAGCAAGACTTCTGTACTCAGCTGTTGCTGTTGCAGTCAATGATGTTTGACACAAGGTGCCATCTGCAACCCCAAGTTTGTTGCTGTCCCCATGTACTGCTGTTGCAAACCCAGTTTTCTCAACTCCTTAATAAATAGCACCCCGCATATAACAGAGACCTTTGGCTGTACACAACACATGTGGGTGATCAAGATGGATGATCCCCACAGTGGTGACTCTGCATATTACCATGGAAATGACCTCAGTGTATTCTTGTACTGAAGGTGTTTTTCACCTAGATGTCAGTAGAGCCTTTGACACCATTTCTGACAGCATTCTCCTGAAGAAACTGGCTGCTCATGGCTTGGACAGGTGTGCTCTTGGCTGGGTAAAATACTGGCTGGATGGCTAGGCCCAGAGATTGTTGGGGAATGGACTAAAATCGAGCTGGGGGCGATCACTAGCGATGTTCCCCAGGACTCAGTGTTGGGGTGAGTCCTGTTTAGTATCTTTATCAACAGTCTGGGTGAGGGGATCAAGGGCACCCTCAGGCAGTTTGCAGAGAACCCCACACTGGATGAGAGTTTCAATCTGCTGAAGGGTAAGAAAGCTCTACAGAGGGATCTGGACAAGCTGGATCAATGGACTAAGGCCAATGGTGTGAGGTTCAAAAAGGCCAGGTGCTGGGTCCTCCACTTGGGTCACAACAACCCCTTGAACTGTCAAGGCTGGGGGCAGAGTGGCTGACAAGCTGCCCTGCCAAAAAGGACCTGGTAGTGCTGGCTGACAGTGGCTGAACATGAGCCAGCTGTGCCCAGGTGGCCAAGAAGGCCAATGGCACCCTGGCCTGGATCAGCAATGGTGTGGCCAGCAGGACCAGGGCAGTGATTGTCCTCCTGTACTGGGCGCTGGTGAGGCCACACCTCAAATCCCGTGTCCAGTTTAAGGCCTCTCTCTACAAGAAAGACATTGAGGGGCTGGAGCGAATCCAGAGAAAGGCAACAGAGCTGGAAAGGGTATGGAGCACAAGTCTGATGAGGAGCAGCTGAGGGAGCTGTGGGTGTTTAGACTGGATAAAAGAGGGCTCAGGGCAGACCTTATCACTCTCTACAACTCCCTGGAAGGAGGCTGTAGCCAGGTGGGGGTCAGTCTCTTCTCCCAAATAACAAGAGACAGAATGAGAAGAAAGGGTCTGAAGTTGCACCAGAGAAGGTTTAGATTGAATATTAGGAAAAAATTCTTCACAAAAAACATTGTCAAGCATTGGAACAAGTGATTGGGGAAGTGGTTGAGTCACCATCCCTGAAGGTATTTAAAAGACATGTAGATGTGACACTCATGAACATGGTTTTGTAGTGGACTTGAAAGTGCTGTGTTAATGGTTACACTCAGTTATCTGAGACGTCTTTTCAAACCTAAATGATTCCATGTTTTGGCATGTTTTTAGGGCTTCTGTCTCCTTTAATTGCTGTCTCACACGTGTGCCTGAACATATCTAAAGTGCCTAGGTATTAAAAAAAGAATCTTTCCAGGAAGTTTGTTAAAGTCAGTTTGACTTCCCTTTCACATTACCATGAACTTTAATAAGAGGTTTCCACAGTGTTCTCTTAAATTGCTTCCAGTTTCCTCAAAACCAATGCTGCATTTGCTGCCAAGAAAAGCAGACTCATCTTTGCCAAATGTTAATACTCTGGATTAAGGGAAGATCCCACTGTTTTCTCTACCTCTTTTGAAATGTCTGCAGTCCCCAAATCACTTTTAAAAAGAAAAAAAACCCTGTCTGAGGCATTTTATTTCATTATTGAAAATAATAAAGGATAATAGTAGGGAATGGTTGGAGAAATAAAATGTGTGTTTAAATCTCCATTAAAGATACCACACAGAGCAGCAGAGTCCTTCTGTATGTTACAATGGGGTATGGTTCAACAGCAGCATATTCTGTTTTCTGCACAGCTGAAAGCATTTTCTAACATATTTACTTTCTGCCCTGCCCAATGCATATTGTCAGAGGGAATTAAGGGCACTGTTATATAACAGCGTTAACTCAAGATCACTAACCCAGTAACCTCCCTCAGTAACTCTATTGTATGTCTCATTTACACTTACCCATTTTCACTTAGTCATTAAGTGAACTTAGCTCTCACTTACTCATTACATTCACTTATTTTCAGCATGATTTCACTGACTTAATTTCTAATGTATGTGTCCTGACTCTCTTGGCAGTTCAAGATGGTGGTCCAGAAGGGGCCTATGCTCATCTTAAAAACATTCTCTCTCCCTAAATTCAATATTGCAGTTCTTTTAGTCAATACCTAAATAATTATAAATCCCCTCCCTGCTCTATGTGCTGTTTGTTTTATTTTATAGACTCTTTACTTTTAAATTTTTTTCCCCTCAGGACTTGTAAAGCAGTAGCTGGCTCTTCTCTCTGCTTTGTTTATTCTTATTGTCATTGCATATGGGCTACATGTCAGCCAAAGAAATACTTTCAAGGTACCCTAAACAGCCCTAAAATAAATGTTCTGCTGTAAAAGCAATTTTCGAACTCCATTTCATCTCATTAGATTTGTGCCTATGTTAAATTAAAATACAGGTCAAATTAAAATCTAGAAATACTCGTGCTTCCAAATCTGTATATACACAGTAAACACACAGGAGAGCTAATATCTTAGGTTTCAGATACATTTAGTGAATCTCAGTCTACAGCCAGACACCACATTTTAAGCAAGCATGAAGGAAGTTGGACTATGCACAGAAATCCCAAAGATTTTGCCAAAGAAGAGCCAGTTTCTCTCAGTGAATTTGTAACACTCTCCATGACAAAGACCAAGACGCCTAGTGAGACTTTTGACTCATGTTCAGCTGCCAGCCAGACCTTTGCCTTGAGCTAACTTTTATTTGAGGAGATTGGCAAGATTTAATAAGCTGTGCACAATACTGTGTATTGTCTTCCATCAGTCCTTTCATGTGGTGCACTCACCAAGAGCTGGCTGCCTCCAGTGACTGCCAGTATCCCAGGGAGGCTGGTATTGGCAGAAAACTCTTCAATGGGACAGGAAATTTTATTTGAGTTGAAGGAGGGCTCACAGCATGGTTTCCTCTTGTTTCTGCAGCCACACTGCACCTCGTTACCATTTTTTCAACACTATCCTTTCTGGTTGATGGCCAAGAGGGAAAGCTGCATTTGCAGATGACATTAGCTTGAGGATGGCTATTTTTCCTGGGAATTCAGAATGTGTTGATGACAGAGTCCTCTCTGCTGATTTTCTTACACAAGAAATAAGGCATATTGCTCTGGTTTCTGAACAAGACAAAATTAAGCAGCTTAACTGACAATAGCTGCACAATGTAATCTCTCTGTTAATTTACACAAATATGATGAAGTTGACCAAGGATGAAATATCAAATCCTCATGAATAGTCATGATGCTGCTGTTTAAATGGTGTACATACTTCTATAGGATCAGATGTTACTAAACATTAAGGTTTAGTTAGCCTTTTTTTTTTTTTTTTTTTGACAAGTCACAGTATTCGGACAAGATTTTTGTCTCCTTACTTTGCTTACTGATAAGACCTTGCTTATCACACACTAATTTTTGCCTATTGAGGTCACACTTCTTGTGTTTATGTTCAGCACAGGGTTTGGACTGCGTCAGTTGCCTTTTTTATGACTAAATTAATCTCTCCACCTTTAGCACTGGATTACTAGCAAAACAATTTGAACAACTTTAGCTGGCTTCTGTTAGCTTGGATAACTTTGAACACAACCCTTGCAGATGATGTGAACTGGTAAGTATGAAACACTAAATTTTTTTTCAAGCAGCCTTTTGACATTGCTGAATAAGAAATGAGATTTTATTGTCCCAATTGGAATGGATAAGGTCACTCAGCCATTACTCTTTGCCAGAGTAATTTAAGGCCTTTTTTAAAGAAGGAGAAAAAAGAAGTTTGATCCAAACTACTATGAAGTTGCTTATACTAGTACCCTATTTTACTGATTCACAGAAGAGGTAACCTTCCTGTTAGCTCTTTTCCTAGTTAAGGTTAGATCTCAAGTAAAATTTTCCTATAATTTCTGATAAAGTTATTTTTTCCTGTTTTATTTATTGTAACATTAGGTCTTGCCAGGCCGACAGTATATGGCAGGTCACATGTACTGAGGTGCATTTCAGTCATGACAGAAGTAAAATGTCAAGAGGAAATAGGATAATGAAAATTTTTGTCCCAGAAATTGCCCAGTCTAGATCTAGTTTTGGGTCTCCAGACCTTCTACTTGTCACAAGTCCCGCTTGGCACTGACAGTGCTGGAAGTTGCTTTTACAACCAGACCCATATCTCATCTTCAGCAGTTCTTCCTCAGCACAGTCATTTATGACATTCTAATTCAGCACTTCTCCTTAGAGACATCTCCAACATTTAAATGCACCCTTTGCAGAAAGTCCAGCTGCCTGCTTGGTCTCTTATTTATTTTTCTTTTCTTTTTATTTTTATAAAGTGGCCACAATAATGGGGAGAATAGAGATTGTTTTGCTATCCACCTGGTTCTGAGTGAAAATGGCAGTGTTGATTTAGCAAGTGTACTCCCACATGGTTCGGGTCTGGGCTTTTTTCTTTGTAAACCACAAAAAACCCTTGAGAATGACTGAGGTATTTTTGTGAATAATCCCTTGCATTGTATGGCCAGGGTGACCAGAGGCCAGAAGAGCTCAGGGGAGGCCACTCTCCATTGGAATTTGATCCCTTCATTGTTCTGTCAAAGCTGGAGTGTTTTGACCTCCAGGGCACATTATAAATCTCTGTTACTCATTCAGACTTCTGCTCTGAAGCATTCACTATGGAAAGAGTAGTGGACTCTGTGTGGTTCCAATGAAGTTATTCAGCCTTCTTTAATTTTTCATACAGTGCATAAAGCACATTACATGAAAGCATTTATAACCTGGCAATACTCTACAAATAAATTCTGAAGATGTAAAAGTTGAAAATGGGTTTGGTTTTATCCCCATTTGCACAATTCAGTGCAACACAGCTGGGTACACAATTTAAAAACACTTAACTAGCATATAGGGTGGCATTGCTAATTTTTGCTGCAAGGAATGCTTTCCCACCATTCTTTCTGTATTGAGAGGCTCTCTGTGATTATATGGTAGACTGGGAAAGCATAGCTCCACAGGCACTGAGCAAAAGACCTGTCTGAAAGTTTTATGCTCCTTTTGTTTGTTATGCCTTAAAAAAAAAGTGTTACTTGTGCAGCTGTTCACACTTGGGTAACAAATCAAGGGGCAACTTGCAGCTCCTCATACAATGAGTGGAGAGGACAGATTTCTGCCCATGAAAGGTGGAGCTGCCAGTGCAGTATGTCAGTAAACACTATCAGCTGCTTCATGGCACTGGGGACAGGGGGAGAATGGATGTTATGGTGTGGTGGAGGGTCAGCAGTTAGAAGTGAGGCAGTGTCAGAATGTTCTGTAACCATAACGCAAGGTGTTAAATAAAAGTGGATTTATTTTTTTTTTAATGTGTAATCATATCTACAACATCCCATTCACTAGGTATTTGATCAGGTCAGAATGCAGACTTGTATTTTTAACTGGCTTCAGTCATGATGACATATAAATTTCCAATCTGCAATTTTGAGTCTATGTTTCAGCCCTTGCCTCCCTAGCACGTTTTTCTTCCCCTGCCTCCCTGTTTCTCATAAGTGCACACACGCACAGATGAAGGGCTAGAAGCTCTATGAATTCAAGGGTTTTTTCTCTATGAATTCTTACGTTTGTTGTTATTAAATTAGAAAAGCATCTGTGTTAAAATTCATGCTGGTTTGTTCCATTTCGAGCTAGTAAAGGTGCTAATGAAACTGACACTGAATGTTGAAAGGAAGAATTCATTCCTGTACTGTAGCAAGTAGTTAAAGGCCACCTCTGGGCTTACAACAGCTGGAGTGAGTATAAAACATTATTAAAATTAATGCTTTATAGAATTCATGACAGCTAACTCTGTGACATCTGAGAGATTTACCTGGTTATAGGCCAGCTCTGCCATATTTCCTGTTACTGACCTTAGCCCATAGAGTCCCACTGAAGATGACAGAGGCAATTCTTAGATGAAGGTATTGCTGAAGCAGGCAAAACCCAGTCTGTACCTGTACTGACAAAATCAAACTTTTAGGGACATGGTATGTTGAGGCTATTCGTGCTTTTTGCAGAGTCATGGAATAATTTAAATTTAATAACTGAAGCAGTTAATAGTTACTGCACTGACTTTGCAGTCAGTGGATCACTTCAGCAAATACATTTTGTAACAGTAGGAGTTCATAGAAGGCATTATCAGGGAAACTAACCAGCCAGGAGTTTGAATAGTCTAATCTTGAGGTGAAAAAAGCATGAATAACCATTTCAGGCTCTGGATCAGATACAACTGGCTGCAGAATGGTGATATTCTTTAAGTGTGCCCAACAGGATTTGGATTGAACCCAGGAAATAAACCAAAACCCTAGGCAAATTACTATTAAAATACAGACAACATCAAAGGCAAGAGCAAGGAAATAAAAAGATTGAAAGAAATGTTTTGGTGCAAGGATAATTTATTTTCATTTTATCAACCGTTGCACATGAGAAGATTTTTTAGTTTCTATGAGTGCACATTTTACAGCCATATCAATACAGCAATCCACATTTTCCTCTTCCACTGAGCTTTCCTTCTGTCAGTTGAACAATTAGATGTTTCTCTGCTACTGAGTCCATGTTTGCTTTTGTTGTTTTTTTTATTTTTCTGTTTTCTTCCGCTCAAAAGCCCTCTCGACATTAGGAGAAAGGAGACAGAGGTGTTCTTCTTCTCCTCCCATGTAAGTTAGAAAGCAACCAGAAGAATAGAAAGATAAAATTTCTTTTGGCTGTTACTGAGACAGAAAAATAAGTGACTTCCTTAAAAAATTTTGTCTAGAGAGAAATATAGATGGTTAAAAGAGAGTTGCCTGTTAGTATAACAGTTCTCCCAAAAGACACTTGGGGCAGTATCCCTTAAGTCAATCACATCATATGATCCTAATAACAAGCAAATACAGTCAACACAGATCAGCCCAAGATTTGAAGGCCAAGCTTTTCCATACCTCCCTGGAAAATTTCCACTGACACAGAGCCCCATAAGGTACCTAGAGCTGAGAGTCATCCAAAGCTGATGAGAGATTCCTTTATGCTGAAGCCAGAGCGGGCAAAAACAGGAGAATGGAGTTTGACAGAACAAATGACCCAAGTAGCTACAAAGTGAGAAATAGGAAATAGCAACCTTATTAGATGAAAAAATCAATTTAAGAAGCATGAGACACACTTGGATACTGAAATTAAAAGTAAAGTGTGTAATCATTGTTAAACCCACTTTTATGCTCTAGCGAAATCTAAGGCTGTGACCAGATGGATTTTCCATAATCACTAATTATTAGCTGCAACTTTTAAAGAAAACAGTTCGAACGATTACAGGCTAGATGACTAGGGACTGCATGTCTGTAGAAAGGAATTGCTTTTTTGTACCATCCCAGGGGTTTGTCCAGTCCTCTCATCAGCAGGCAGGTAGAACCATTAGGGTGTTCTGTGGGAAAGGTTTGATCTCAGCACACAGAATTCCAGACCAAGGGTTGGGGATGGTGTGGTGCTTCTCTGGATCAGCTTCTGAGGAGCTCTTAGGGAGACTGAAACATGTCAAGTTGCTGGCATCCTATTCCTCCCTTTTTCCACACTATCTGGGCCCTGTCCTCTGATTTTATTGTAACATCTCTTGAAGACATGAACCACCTTCCTTTAAGTCCCTGTTCCATTCCTGCCCCACGAGTGAGACTCAGATAGTCATGTAATCCTTTAACTGCCACTGTGAAACAAATAATTCATAAGATAAACACACTTTCAGTTTAAGCAGTGCAGTAAGCTGCAATGCTCTCTCTTCTGAATAAAGGCAGCTCAGTTATGCATTAAAAGGTTCTCACATGCCAGGCTCCAGCTTTCTTACACATCCACACAGAAGAACCTAATTAAGGGCTCTGTACAAAAGTGATGAATAATTTCTCATCAAGTTAGGGGAAGTGCAGTATCAATTATAATTGGGAAAATCCACACTCCGACATCTCCAGTTTCTGCCTATTATAAAAGATGCCAACTTCAAAGATTTTGTTATAAAACCACCTATTTTATATTTCCACTTAAATGCACACTGGGGTTTTGCTAAATGCTGACTGTCAGAACAAAGGGTCAAAGCTTAGTGCACATGCATAAATATGTTACTCTAATACCTTTTATTTATTTTGGTATGCAGCTACATTCTTCTATTTGTCTCACATCTGCCACTCAACAGAACTAATAAATAAGTGTCAAATCAAGATGGGGAATCCCCTTCCTTCACACTGCTGCCAGTAAGCCCTAATTTAACTTCTTCTTTCTCTAGCAAAGAAATAGGAAGACTCTGTTATTGATTTCCTGTTCAATTTTTTTGAACAAAGGAAATAGGCTGACTTCATTAGTGTGTGTTCACTGATATCAGAGTTAAGTTCTGGAAACTGTCATCCATATCATCCCTGAAGTCCATTTCCTAAATGAATTTTAGCTTTGGATGCTTCTGAATAAATAGAGATTAAACCCCTTCCACTTTTTCCCATGGTAGGCAATAGGCAGAATGCAGGAGAAGACAAATTCCTTATCCTGTTAAGAGTCTAAGCCCCCCAAAAGTAAAACAAGGTCTTGGAACCCACTGTCTAACAAGAAGTCCCATGGATTGCAAATTTGGCAAGCACTTCATGCTAAATCAGATTAGCTAAATCTCCACAGTGAACTATGCTATGTAACTTCCCGTGACTCGCCAACAAAAGACATTTCTGTGACTAAACACTGATTTGACAGGAAGTTAGACAAATCCACTCTAACAGCTATCTTTGGCATTCCAAACAAAATGGGAGAATTTAGAGAAAAAGTGAAAAAACCCCACAAACCCCCTCAACTGCACATAGCTCCAACGAGATGCAGCACTTTACCATAAGTGACCTGGTGCAATGTAGCTTTTTGTATTTTACAGAAGTGAAGTTGAGCACAAAGGGTGGAGCTCAGAGGGACAGTACCCTGACCACCAACATCTGCCAGTGCCCATCATGCAACATGGTCTTTGCTTTGGACAGGCCTTAAATTTACTGGACAATACTTCCAAAACACTCTGCTCCTTGGAAGTTACAGTACAAATAGGTTTTTACAACTCTTGTGGTTTAACCCCAGCTGGCAACCTAGCCACTGGAGCTGACTTACACAGCTATTCACTCAATCTCTCCAGTGAGATGGGGGAGAGAATCAGAAGGGTAAAATTGAGAAAACTCATGGGTTGAGATGGAGTTTAACAGGTAAAACAAAAGCTGCTCACATGAGCGAACCAAAGCAGGGAAGTCATTCAGCACTTGCCATCAGCAGGCAGGTTCAGCCATTCCCAAGAAAGCTGGACTCCATCCTGTGTAACAGCTACTTGTGAAGGCAAGTGCTGTAACTCCAAATGCCCCCCTTCCTTCTCCTCCCAGCTCATGTGCTGAACATGTCATCTTACAGTGTGGGATACCCCTGCGGTCAGTTGGGGTCAGCTGCCCTGACTGTGTCCCCTCCCAACGCCTTGCGCACCCCCAGCCTGCTCACTGTGGGGTGGGGTGAGAAGCAGAAAAGGCCTGGAGGCTGTGTAAGCACTGCTTTGCAGTAGCTAAAATATTTGGGTGTTATAACACTCTTTCCATCACAAATCCAAAACACAGTCCCTTACCAGCTACTGTGAAGAAAATTAACTCTATCCCAGCACAATGTAATTGTTCCTTTACCCTGCTTTGATGATGCCATAGAAAAAGATATATAATGTCAGGTTTTCTTCCTAGGAAGTACCTAGATATCTCCTAAACATATTTATATCTACCTATGCTTCCAGGCTGTGTCCACAGAATATGCCCTTCTGCCTATGTAGGGGTGTTATCCTGAACCCTAAATACTCCCATGGTGTTAGCTCAGGTGGCTCCACATGACATGACATTCCTCAATTTAACATTACCCTGATTTCCCATCCTTTACTACAGAGCACTGTCAGGCACCAAGGGCTGGGCCAAGGGCAAGCTGAGAAAGTTCACAAGAAAAATAGTCTCCTGGGACCCATCCTTCCCCAGCCTCATCTGTGCCACTGACATGAAATTCAAAATTATGGATGTGAAGTGTATGAAAAAGAAAAGATTTCTTGTTGTTTATAAAGCTACTGATTAAAGGATTTCCTTCTCTTAATTAGAAAATAAATAAATATTTGAAGTGAACAGATGCAAACAAGAACCCTCAAACTAATTCACTTCGGCTAATCAATTCCACATGGAAAATAAATTCATGCAAATCTAAGTCTTCACATGAGCACATCTTTTCAGTGACATGTTCATGAGGTCATTCGTTTCAGATTAATAAATCAGACAGTTCTAGCAGCAGCATCCTCACCAACATTAACCTCTTTAATCAACAGTTCATTTGCTTCATGGAGGGAAGTTGGCCTCCTTGTGATTGCTGTTTTCTGGTTAAGAATATGCTGAAGTTGTTGAACACAAGATACAGACGGGTTTCAAGAAGGGCTGATATTTATTCTGCCCAGTGGAGCATGCTGGAAAGCTTTCCTTATACTCTGAAATATTGTGCTTTTTTCTGGTAAGTCTGTGTCAATAAAGCACAGGCAAAGTAATTTCTAGCACACAAACACTTGGAAAATAGAGGATCAAGGACCAGCAAAGAAATCTCAGAATGGGAGCATGTGCTCCTTTGCACCGAAAGTAATGAAGGCAAAATTAATATATCTTTATTGGTACATTAAATAAATTGGAGTTTCTTATCCTATTTGTGTAATGACATCCACTGATCCGTTAGATTGAATTAGACAGATATTTTATGTGTTCAACACATCCTTGAAATTTTAGGGTGGGGGGGGGGAATATTCAAGAAAGCAGTAAAAAAAGAGGGTGAAAGTCTGAAGTTCAGCTTTCCCCACTGAAATCAGTGGTGAGGTTGCTATTGGTTTCAGTCCATCAGCCTCAGAATATTGCTGATGCTCAGAAAGCATGAGCAATCCACAGGATGCTAATTTTCAGCCAAGGCCATCATATGACCAAGAGTTTCATTTTCATGGGCAAGATCTCATTCTGTGGTAAAAATTCTCACAGTCTCTTCTTATACTTGTGGGCTTCAGTGTGTGTGCTGATTTCATCCTGGACACACCCCCAGCTGAAAGGAGTTTGCTGCAGCCCAGCCTGCCCCTCACACACTGGTGTCCCTGGGGCAGTGAGACTGCCCAGGAGGGATGGTGTGTGGAGAGGGCACTGTGACACCGAAGCCCAGAAGTTTAAACGTGACCTACCCCTGGTTTTTTTGGCTGGTAGAGAAAATCTGTTTGCAAGTCAAAACCTGCTTTTTTAACCAGCTCCAATGAGTGGGAGCCCATCATCAAAGCATGGTGTCTATTTTGGTCTTGTTTCATTGTGTGAGGTCTTTAAATTTAAGCTCTGAGAGGTTTAACATAGGTTGAACTCTTCATTTTCAGAGCTGCTACAGATTGAATCATAAAAACAGCCCTTGGAGAGAGAGTTTATAATTTTACTGTGTAATTTTAAGCTCAACTTTTAATTCAGTATGCAAACAAACATGACTAAAGATGATATCCAAAGAGGAAAAACTGTAAGTTTTTTTAAATTTTCATTGACTTGGAGTTCGCAGCTCAAATACTTTCCACAGTGAACCATGAAGAACTGCAACTGTGTGTATAGCCTTCAAAGCAAAATACATGCTGTCATGTGGCCCTGATCCCAATTACCCGCCCTGTATTGCCAGGTAAATGGTAGGTGTTTGTTGCATGCTGATTCCTTTGGGGCTTTTAAAGGTGAGAAAGTATCACTTTAAAACCTTGTTTCAAAATCTAATGTCTTATACTTGCCTTACACTTGTGACACTATTCAGTTACTATGAGATTCAAAATAAAAATTCAGGTAGTTCCTGTAATGCACTGGATTAATAACTGGAGAACTCCTCTACCTGGAGGAGCAAAAGAGGGAGACATTCAATGGATTGTTGTTCATGTGCATGCAAAAGTTAAAAATGAGAAAACTGACAAATAAACCTTTGAAAGGGACACTTTATTAAAATTGCTTACAAGGAAAGGAAAGGAAAGGAAAGGAAAGGAAAGGAAAGGAAAGGAAAGGAAAGGAAAGGGAAAAAGACATAATGTTGCCTCTAAGTGTTGAAATCTGCCTTACAAGTGAACGAAGGTAATGGCAATTCTTGATAAAAAGCATTCAGGTATTCTTCATAATTATATTGCTGAAATAACTGGAGACTGCAGTAAGATTTTAGTCTTCCATTGCTCTAAACACTCCAGTGAAAAACAAGTTAGCAAAAAATATTCTGTGCTCCAGAGGGTGTGTTTTTGCTGTTTTGGGCTGTAAACATAGATGGAACAGTTGATAATACAGAATGGGAGAGGGAGAAAGAAAAGGGGAAAATGGGGGTTAAATACATAAAAATGAACATATGGCTAAAATTGTTTGCAGCAATAGTTTCAGCTCCCATCACACTGAATTCTCTTTCATTTCCTGGTTTATAAAGGAAAAGGAAATAATGAGAATTCAATAAATAATGCATATTCATATGTCAGCCTGAGAATACAGAATAGTGCTTTTGCTAATTTGTCATTTAGCAATATTCTGTGGAATGAACAATGAAACTCTCTGGCTTTGAGTCTGGCTCTGAGTCATTGTGAAGCATGCAAGCTCACAAGTCAGTCTTCTCTCCAGTTTTTAGGAAAGTCCTTCTGTTTCCAGAAATTAGATGCTCTAGTACTCAGCAATCAAGAACACTGATGAGCTTTTGCGGAAGTAAATTCCTGGTTATTTCTTGGGTTTTGCTGGCAGATTTGTACCTGCAGAAGGGAGGCCACACTGAACTGTCCATTTAAGAGTATTTATAATGAACAAATGGAAAAAGTGCAGGTAAATGGCAGCACTAATAAAGAGGCAAGCCAGTTATGAAAACTAGTTTTAGTTAAAATGTTTAATTTTCTTTTAAAATTAAAAATTAAAGCTGCAGAACCATTTTTCATATTTAATTTTCTATTTATTGTCTCATTGAAATACCTGGAATGTAAGTGGATTTTTAAAAAATTTACCTTTATTCTTTCTTTTTCCAGTGTGAGACAAAGTAAGAAAAAATTAGTGTAAGAGAATTTCATCACAATTTAGAAGGAGAACAGGACATATGAATTTCTGTGCTAAGACAGGAAAATGTGAGGGGGATGACAAAAGTGATTAGCTGAGAGCATGTCCCTAAGTGCTTTGGCCCTCAAGTCAGCTGGTGGAAGTCACCACAAATACACTGATTTCTATATGCCACAAGCCTGCAAAGGATCTGGCTCTTTAGTTTTAGTAAAGGTAGTCTAAGAATGTAATAAAAATAGTTTGTATTGACAGGCTTTTAAATGACAATATTTAAAACAAAAAGCACACATGGTTACCAAAAAGAGTGATTTTCAATATCTTGGTGCTACCAGAGGAAACTGTTATTGCAAATGCACAGGTCTTTTGTAATACATCACACAATCCATGGGGGAACACCTTCCTGGGCTACTGCACCTCAACATGATATAATTTTCTCATTCCACAGAAGACTGTTCTCTGGATCTTAAGATTTCCATTTCTAGAGGGTTTCTCTCTTTTTATCTGTGAAAATATTACCTATGATTTGTAAGCTGATGTTCAGTTTCCAAAAACCCCACACTATAATACAGGTGCAGAGTTTCACAATGCCAGTGGCTTTACCCTGATGATCTCGGGCTCCAAAAGGGGGCTCATATCTCTTGTGAGATAGACTGATAACTGGCAAGAGCCATGCCAAGCTTTCCTGCCTCTTGGCCTCATGAAAGGATCCTTGGCCCTAAAGATTCCTTCAGTTTTTCCTCTGGTGTTAGCTATATGTCACATAGCTTCCTACAATCCCCACCTCACCACATATATTTTTTCTTCCAAGGAATGCCCTGGAAGAAAAAATTATGCTTTCCCTTCTCAGAAAACTCCCTTTCCATTCCCTTATTGAAGGCTTCTGGCTGAGCTGTCTGAAATGATACTGAACCAGCTATTCAAACACAGTGACTGAGGTGGCTGGTCACCACCTGCCTTACTGAGTTACATCCCTGGGAGCTCAGGTTTCAGCCCTTTGTTCCCTCCATGTGGAAAATGCTTCCCTGGGAAAGATGAGGGCATAGAGGGTTAATGTTTGAGGAATGCATGGCTGGGATTAATGCATGTGGCAATTAGTTACTCAGTGGAGCTGCCTGTGCACACCAATTTTCCTGAGGCTTGACACAAGGGGGAATTTTGCTTACCTGAAAATTCTCTTTTAACCTGAGAAGGACTTCAAACTTTATTGAAGTTGGACACATGCATAAGAACTTGAATCTTCTAACCCTAAAGCAGTAAAATCAACTGTATTTACAAAACCTGGTTTTGAAATACAAACCTGAAATGTAACAGAAATAAACCAAGTAGAGAACAACCTCACTTTGAGCCTGGGAGAAGTCAAAACCTCTCATCCCTCACTCCCAACCCAATTGCCATGCAGTGGTGGCTCCCTCCTGACGTGTGCAGTCTGCTAAAAGTGAACTTGCAACACACGCAAAGAGCATTTCTGGAATACACACACGGAACTTATAATATCCATTATATGCCTCCTTCATGCAAAAGTAAACTGTATTTAAAGGCATTATACATGCTTGCTATGTAGTTACATTAATCAGAGAGAGCTGCTTCCCTGCGTTCCCCTGCTGTTGCCATGGCAGCATCCCCATGTTTGCAAAGTGCAGGGCACCCGCTCTTAATTATACTTACAAAGCAGCTACATTTCAAAGGAATACAATAAATACAAAGTTGAAGTGAAGGTGCTGCACAGAAGTGATATGAACAAATATACTTCTATCACGTCTGCATCTAATGCACACTTCACACCCATCAGTAGGGCATTCTGCCTAATTCCCCAGTTCCTTTTCTGCGTTTATGGAAAACTCCAGATTTTTGCCTGCCAGAAAATGCAGACTGTGTTGCAGGTCCCAGAAACATCTCTGCTTCTAACCTGGGAGCTGATTGTTATGAAACCAAAGCAATTGAGAGAGATCTTTTCATTGGTACTGATCAAAATGTGGCAGCAGGAAATGTCTCCTTACTCTTCTCTAACCACTGTGAAATGCCATCACTGCTCTCCACTCCCACTGGTGCCCAAGCCACCCACCCAGCAAATGCCTAATGAGCTGCCCTCCTGCTGCAGTCACCTGCCTCAGTGCTACCGTGTCAGTTTTGGTGACAGCAAACGTGACACAATCAGTCTGAGGTGCCAACATGACATCGATCAAGCAGAACATATTTCGATGCATGAACCACCAGCTTGGTGCAGCACACACCACCAGCACAGCCTTTGCTTCCTTGTGGGTGAATAACATGGAAATTGCAGTTGATATAAATTTACATTTTGGGAAATTTACATTTTTACCCCTATAAAGAAACAAGGGATTCCCTCATTCTGAAATTAATGCTCTCCCTTGAACAGAGCTTATACAGATGCTGGATTGCAGATATGAATTATGTATTTTCTGGGGGTGGAATGTCATGCAATTTTAGTGTTATTCAAGCCACAAAGATCCATCAGGGGAGAAGTAATTAGAATATTTCAGAGACCCAGATTTACATTTCTTAAAGCTTGTGAGCAAAATGAAATTGGCTGCTTCCAATTTACATGTCTGCAATCACACCATGAAAAACCTGTCAGATCTCAGCTTTTGGATCTGAAACCTCTGGGGGGAAGCCAGGTGTTCTGGCAAATGATAGTGTTGCTTTGGTGTCACTTGTGCACAGCTAATTCTGAAATAAATATGTGCTGAGGTGTAGGGGGCACTGTGTTACTGCATGTGTATGAGCAGGTGTGGTAAAAGCCATTGGATCTGACTTACAAGACAGAAACCCTATTTCCTTATTTATTTCTATTCATAGTTTCTTTTTTCATGTGTATTTTTTTCCACCTTGTGCATGGGAAATTGTGGTGTTCTCACCTGGGTGTATGCACTCAACCATAGAAAAGTGAAGGAATTCTGCCTTCTTAATCAACCGTGCTCTGACTTAATTATCTGGGTAAGCAATGTGTCCTGGATAAGCAGCATGGCCTGGATATGGCTGACATATAAGGACATGTGGGCAGTAATGATTCTTTTATTTTAAAAAGAAAAGCAATTCTACAATTTGGCCTGTGAGCTGTAGCCAGAAGCTGTGCATTCTCTGGCTCTCTGTTCTGTCCAGGTAGCTGCCATGGCTCCCTTCAAATTGCAGTGACTTCTAGATAGACTTTCAGTCTCATTTGACTCCAGCCTGCTGATATGGGTGGCAGAAGTCTTTGGGCTGCCTTGGCTGGAGCTGTTTATTGAACAGAGCCACAAAGCTCTTGCAAGGCAGGAGTTTGTTGTTGCTTGTACCACATACTGATTCTCAACACTGGACTCAACAGATACATTTCATTTGCTTACTCTGCCAGCAGAATAAAAATAATTCCCAAGTGGTTTGGACTACCTTGTGCAGCCTCACATTTCCAGACCTTCTGGTCTGCAACAGTTTCCCCACAGATTTGAGAAAAGTACTGCTGAAAGCAGAAATTATGTGATTTAGACTGGTTTACGTCTATAAATATTTGATAACACACACACATATATATGTATATATGCATAGATGTATGTGTACACGTGAAGCCTGTCCCTCTACTGCCCTTATGTGGAGCACAGATGTTACATAATGCTTCCATCCGGGAACAGAGAAGCAGGGATATGACTAAGCAACAGAGCGTGACTTATGAATAACAAATTGTGCATATTCCCAAAGATATTTCTCTAGCTGATCTCCAAGGAAAGACATCTCCAAAAATTAATACATTTGAGAAAACTCCCATCTTCTAGAGGACTACGAGGACATAGTGGAGGACAAAGAGCAAACAGAAAAGTAGGCAGAATTTATTCCATAAATTTGCATTGCTCCTTGTAGATAACTCATCTCTGACAATGACTTCATGCATTGATTCAGACAATTAATATGCGGGTCAAGAGTTTTCACCCACTGCACAGCAATGAGTGCAGTGGGATTGAACTCCAGTTGCAGCTGAAGGCAGAAAGCAAACCCCTCGCAGGCACCAGAGGGCATTTTGAGGCAGATTAAAAATCAGGAAGGTGAGATCTAGGAAGCTCTATCTCCTGATTCTACTTGACCAGAAACCTGCATGCAGACACCTACAGCTTTGTCACCCCCTTGCCTTGCCTCTTTGGGTTGTCAGTACCTCCTGTATAAACCTGAAGATATAGGTTTGCACAGCAAGAGCCCTGTAAAGTGGCAGCATCAGCAAGGCAAGCACTTCTAAAATCTTTAAGCCAGTTCCTTGTCTGGAAGAAATCGGCAGAGCTCCATTCCCACCAATAAAGCTGTGCCAGATGACTCCTGCTGGGACTGTCGGACTCAGATTTCTCAGAGAAAAAAAATCTAATTGACGATAAAATAAGAGAGGAGGAGGGAAAGCTTTTAAATGCCTGAAAGATGATTTGGAGACAGAAGATGAAGGGCCAGGGGCAAAGAAACAAGGGCACATTTGAAATGATTCAGTAAGCTAATGGGGAAAGAGATGAAAGAAATATCACAGATAATGAGAGAAGGGTGATTATTTTCCATCTCCTCTCTTAATCCACATTTTGTCAAAGCAATCATGATTTTCCCATGGAGACAATATGACCGTCTGATCCAAGGAGCTTTGACTTAGGTAAGACATCTGCTTGCAATAGCAGCCCCTCAGCCCTGGAACCCTTCCTTGTCCTAGTGCTGATTGGGTGATTATACGAGGCTGTTCGTTATCTGCTGAGTTTCTAAAGCGCTCCCCTTGGAGCAGGTGTACCTACACAAGCACTGCAGGACAAAAGGCACTGCTGAGCTCCAGCTCTCCTTTGCTGGTCAAACAAAGCTGAGTTAGTAAAAAGCCTTCTGCAGTTTATTGCAAGGGGGAGGACCCAGGGAAGGATGCCATGAAAGGTTGGCTCCAGAGTACAGCACCTTTTTGGACTGAGCTCTTAAAGTCAAGTTCTTTCAAAGGCACAGCAAGGCCAAGCCTTTCTGCTGACCTTTTCAGATGCTCACCAGTGGCGTGGCTCTTTATTTCCACTCAGATCTACTGTCTCATCTGTACTGGCTCTCTGTGCCATTCCCCTTGCTTCCTCCCCAGGATGACACAGTGTGATCTCGTTTGTTAGCATTTATTTAGCCTTGTTAACAAGGCCTTGTTCTTTACCTTTTCTCCTTCTCTTTTGCTGTCTTCTTGTATTAATCACAAGGTTTGCTTCAGTCTGTGCATTTCACAGTTTGCCATTACATTATTTCTCCTCATGCAGGGCAGCACCCCCTGATGTGGATGGGCTCTTGCTTCCTGGGGACAGGTATTTGGATTCCTGAGTGACAGAATGCTCAGCACAGTTCAAGGCTCCACCCATTCCAATATGATGCTGATCTGGATAGTGAGGGCAGTGTAACTGCTGCTGATTTCAGGGCTGATTGCAATCTGGGCTGGGCGGGTTGTGACCAAACCAATCATTTGTCTGTAAAGGATGCTAATAAGTTTCATGATGTGGATAAAACTTTGATCTTCATCGTAAGCCTGAATGTAAAAAACCTAATAAACTACTCCGAGGAAATTAAATGAACACCTGCAGTTGTCCCAGGACCAGTTCAACTGTGGACCAAGGCTAAAGTATTTGAAGTCCACTATTGAGGGGGAAGGGATACATGTTTCGGCAGGCTGCTGAAACCTTTAGTTCCAAAAGAGCTACTACCTGATTTGGAAGGACTTCAAGTATCTGAAAGATGAGCTCAAAAATGTGTATTTAGCATCCAATTATAAAAATAACTAAAATGAGTGCATGGTATAAATCTTTCCTCAATGATATTTGTGTCAGAACTGGTGATAAGACAGCAGCATAGAGATGACAATTTAAACAACTCTCCTTTTTTATGTCTCATTTCCTACCTTAGACCAACTCTCCAAGCTTCCCTGCAGCTGTCAGCTCTGTTGAGATTTATTCACCAGCAATCAAGATTCCAGACATTCCCAGGAACATTTACATTGACATGTTCCCCTCTTCCCACTAACCCCCATCTATGCCCACATCTTCTCTTTCCAGCTCCATTTCACTGCATTTTCTCCTTTCCTTAGACAGCGCAGTGACTCTGCTTTCCTTTCATTATACTTTCCTGAACATGGCCACTCTGAGACTCAGCAGTGAAAAAGTGTCATAATAGAGATAGCAGTGTTTGGGGTTTTTCATTGGGATTGATTTATTTCATAGAATCATAGAATAGTTTGGGGTGGAAGGGGCCTTTAAAGGTCATCTAGCCCAAGGCCCTGCAATGAGCAGAAACATCTTCAACTAGACCAGGTTGCCAAAAACCCCATCCAACGTGACTTTGAACACCTCCAGTGATAGGGTAACACGTCCTTTCTGTGCAATATGTTCCAGTACCTTGCCATCCTTATTGTAAAAATTTCTCCCTAATAACCAGTTTGAATCTGTCCTCTTTTAGTTTAAAACCACATACCCCTTGTCCTATCACAACAGGCCCGCCTAAAAACTCTATCACCATCTTTCTTATAAGCCCCTTCAAGTACTGGGAGGCTGCTAGAAAGTCTCCCCAGAGCCTTCTCTTTTCCAGGCTGAACAACCACAACTCTCTCAACTCCCTGTCTTCACAGGAGAGGTGCTCCAGCCCTCTGAGGACCTTTGTGGCCCTCCTCTGGACTTGCTCCAATGGGTCCCTGTCTTTCCTGTGCTGAGGGCTCCAGAGCTGCCTGCAGTGCTCCAGGTGTGTTCTCTCTCGAGGCATAGCTGTGCTGTGTAGTAGATAACACAGATAGCAAAGGTAAGACCTGCGAATGCCAATACCCAGCTAATACCAACTGAATAAGCTCTAGAAGTAGCAGAGCAGTGTTAGCCTAGCTCTACTCACGAGCAATAAATCTCGTATAAATCTCAAATAAATAAACCACTGAGCTGGTTGCTCTGTGACACTCTGTATCACATTGATCAAATTCAGGGGCTCTGAACACACCTGTCCTGCCTGGCATAGGGAAGTGCTTCCCAGTTGGGGAGAGATTTCAAATAGTTCTTCATATTCTGAACTGAGAAATGAGAGGGAATTTCTGTGCAGCCATACCTGTGAGCTCTACTAACGAAACACAGATGGCAACCCTCCACTTTCTTTACTATGTGGATTTTTTTTCAATTCTTGCTTTCTTCTAACATCTTCAAACACCCCAATTAGCTGTTCATGTAGCAAACAGTCCCATTCAATGCACACTATGTCAATGAGCTTTAGCATGGACCAGTGGACTTTTGGCAACTGAGTTGTAGCTTTTCTCTATTGAAATAGTCCCTTTTTGGTGAAAAAAAAGGTGCATTTTATAGATCTTGTACATTTGACTGAATGGACTAGTATATTATGACCTTTCTGTGCAAAACACGTCTTTTTTAGCCTATGTTTTGTGCTTTGAAGAGCCACTTTACTGAAGCTTCACACCTGTGAATGTTTTTCTTTAGTTTCATGACAGCAAGCACTGTAACATATTGATAGTTTCAAGGCAGGTTGTACAACTGAAGATGTTTGCCTTCTTAGAGTAAACAGGCACTTCTGATTCTGCTGTTTAGTTTGGTCCAAAAGTATTACCAGCCCTCCCCACCATGATATTTACATAGAAGGAGTACAAGCTCTTGTCCAGCTCGAAGGATTTTTATGGTCCAGTGAATAACAAGATATTAGTCACCAGAAGGTCTTTTGACCTCATTTATTTTTACTTTCTTTTCTGCTAGCAAGTATATTATTCTGGTTATGAACTGCCTACTTTTTATTCAGGAAAAGTAAACTTCCTGAAAAATCTGCCAAATGCAAGTCACTTTCAGCTTGCTAACTTGGAAGTTAAGACAAATTAATGGTGTATTGACTCAGACGTAAGTTTTCAAAACAGCAACCACTTCAAAGCCATTCTCCTGACTTTTCAGCAGGCACAGGAATACGGAAGCAAGGGCTTCGTACATATTGGACAGGGGAAACATTTGAACTTCTACATCCTTACTCCCCTGATGTGGGATCTCCAGGCTGTTAATAGGAATCACCTCAGATCTTTTCCAGCTGAGCAACAAAGCCCATCTGGCCCAGACAACATCAGCTGTTGTAGGAACAGCACAATGGTTTTGCAGCATGAACAAAGCATCAAGAGAGACAGGTTGCAAATTCCTTGGAGATGACAGAAGGGAAGACCTTTTCACTTAGGAGACAGTGTTAAACAGGCTACATGCATAACCCATACTTCCAGAACCTCTGCTGGAGCAAGGATCTGGAAGCAGCATCCTGCCACGTTAGCAGATGGACGTGAGTAAGGCAGCCAAGAGAGCAGAGAAAAATGGATGCTTACAGGGAAATCACATAGAGGGAGTTCATCCCAACTGAAGGATGTAGACAGCTGTTAACAAGTTCGTCGAATGCAGTGGAGAGACATAATTATAATACGACTGCACACGAGCAAGGAACTGGGATTAAGACCTCAGCAACAGCAAGGCAGGTTTTTACAGCATGAATCACCAGCAGACATCTACTGTTGTTTGTGAAAGCAGGTTCAGTACCCTCCACAGGCAATGCCGTGTCTTGTCACGAGACGCGGCTGGGAGGAGATACCTCACCATGCAAGCTGGCACATTATCCTTGCTGAGACCACGTGCAGCTCTGTGCTGCTACTCAGCATGAACAGAGCCATCAAAGTCTTTCTCTAAACCAGCAGAAAAATGCCTGAAATTTCTCATCACCAAATGCTCAGCTCTGCAGCCTCTGCAGTACAACAGAATACTGTTGAGGGCTTCTAACTATGCACTATAAGTAAAATGGTAGAATTAGCCTGTTTGCCAACAGGTAGTGCCCAGTCTGCCTAGTTCCCAGTCGGATGCTATTTAAGGATAATATAAGCTGGCCTCCTGATGCTGTAATATACATTGTAATAAAATTACAGATTTTTCTACTGGAACACACCTTTGATTGTTTTTACATGTTTATTAGGAGCTGTGAGATTTAATTAAATACCAGGCAAGCATTTTATCTTGTCAGCTCTGCTGACAGATCTGAGCTTCATTGAGCACAGATGCTCTTCCTGAAAGATCTCTCTTCTGTCCTAGCTGTTAATCCTGACACATTTTCTCTGTTATTTTTTTTTTTTTTTAGTATGTATATGTTTATTTGCATACAGGGATTTTGCAGCAGTGAAAGTTAGCACAGTTTTTAGTGTAAGTTATAGAAACATAGAATCACAGAATGGTTTAGGTTGAAAGGGGTCTTAGAGTTCATATAGTTCCAAGTAGATGATCTTTAAAGTCCCTTCCCAACTCAAAAATTCTATGATTCTATGAATCAACACCCAGTATATTCTGAAGCCTTTTGTATATCTACAAGAGAACACCTGTCAAAAGCATCTAATGAAGGAGACAGAAACTCTTATTTGAGTGTTTTCTAGCATGGTTAGAGATTAAGCATGTAAAGTTAAGACAACAAAAGATTTGTGTCAATGTGCAGATTGACTTGGAGGAGGAAATTTTTAAATTTTTATTTATGCCTTAGATTGGCTCCATGGGAGGGATAAGACACATCAGTGCCTTAACACACCAATACTGCCGTGAGCCTGAAAGCAGGAATCCCTCTGTGGCACCTCTGTTGCCTCCACGGAGCAGACCAGGGAAAGATCATCCAGAGAGCTTGCTACTGAGGTGCTGGGAGTCTTGGCACCAAAATAGGGTTCAAAAGACGCTGGAGACAGCAGAGTTTCTAACATTACATGCTTCAGTGCCTACGTCCTTTATGGATGGATCCAGCTCTCGTGGAACTGGCTGTTGGCTTTTTGCTATGAATTCATGTATGTTTCAGTCCTCACCTGGAATGACCACTGACAAAACAAGGCAATAATTATCTCTGTCAAGTGTCTCACTGCTGAGCCCACCAAAAGAGGGTGGCAGCTGTGATTTTTGTAGTTTGTGCTGTATTAGAAAGTGAGCTGCACTTGTCTACCTTGCTGACCGGTAAAGCTGTTTTTGCTTGTGAACCTGAGAGAGTTTAAAGCGCTGACTAGTTCATGAAAGTTTCTATTGTCCACTACCCCAGCCTATTAGACACTTATTCACCTCACAGCTATGAAATTAGTTAGTTTTCCTTCCAAAACCAGCTCAGACACACACTTCTAAGCAGTGGTATCACTTATTAATGATGCAAACCCCTCATCCTTAATGGGTCATGGCCTGGAAGAAAACCAGCCCTACTGATAATAGTACACTGAGACCTTCCCTTAAGTTTTGTTATGAATGTTGCTGTTTGGAGATTCCAGCATGCCTCACTGAAGACCCAGAGGATTTAGGGCTTCCTTGCCAGGGCTGGGGCTGCTGAGAAGCCCTGGGAATGTGCTGCTGATGCGTGGGTGTAGCAGTCCCCAGACTGGTGGTAAAGTATTGTGATGTTAGTCACTGGCAAAGGCGAGGGCAAACAAACAAGAAGAAATTCAAAGAGAACATCAAACCACTGTAAGCAACCTTAATTATGCAGGAGGCATAGAGTGAACACCAAGAGAATTGGATAGGAAAATTACTGAAAAATGTATAGCAACATCTGTCTTATGTCTGTATCAGACTCAGAGCAGGGCTGGGAAACCTGTTTTGATGCCATGCCAGGCGAAACGAAACTGTTCCCTGTCCTTCAAAGAAAATAAATACAGAAAAATGCCGCTCACTATTTCTCCTGCTCTGCCACATGAACCCATTCAGACTTGCCTATCCACTTTTGCAGGTCTTACAAATTCAGAGGAGGCAGCAGCAGCCCCACCAGCAGTGCTAATTCAGCTCAACTGGGAGCTGAGACAGCCAGCCTGTAGTTACCAAGGAGCTGCAGCCTGGTGCTGGAAAGGGGGAAGCTGCTCTTCTGTCACTGTGGAATATTTCTGACCCAGGATGAGCCCATGCTGAAACAGGGGTTGGCAAACAAGGGAATGGATGGGATATGCTGTCAGTGCCAGAAGCCATGTGGCTGCAGGGTTGCTCCAGGGTCATCAGAGCTCAGTTAGAAAATGTCCCTGTTCGGTTCAGTTATTGCAGCTCCAGGCACTGAATTTGCTCTGGGAGAGCAGAGGGGTGGTGTCTGCTCTGCCTCTCAATTTTATCCCATAAAATTGATGAAGGAAAGGCTGTAGCAATGCCTCCTCCTCAGCTGATTCTGCTTTTCTGTTTAGCAACCAGCCACCCATAAGCTGAAGCATGAAGTTTAGCCCTCTGGAAGAAGATATGTCAGGCCCTCAAAGGACATGTGTGGGGCACACGGGGATCTCACAGGCATCTCTGCATTGTGCTCATCTGCAAAGATGCCAGGAAGCAAAACACTGTCAGGATTACATTACTGGAGACAGAGACAACAAAGGTAACAGTCTAGTTGTCCAGGACAGTCATTATCATCAACCAATTATGATTTCTAAAAGATAATTTCTAAAGGACTGGATTGAACACATTCTGAGTATTTTAACAAAAATGTAAGAAGACTTGATGTCTTTTATTTTTTTTAACTTTTGTGCTTTTTAAAATAAATTTTATATATCTCATTCCATTTTTCTGCCTGAAGTACATTCGTTTCTATGGAAACATGGTAGTCATTTACGTGCATGGTGTTTTCTGACATCCATATGGGGAGTATAAGGACAAGTTATGTCACCATCATGAAATGCAGGCACTTATGTGATGCTTACCATGGTTCCTTGTGCAAGAGAGGATACCTTTAGTCTGTTATATAATAGATGCAAAAGCCCAAATACATGGAGGCAGCAATGAGCTGAGCTGTAGAATTTAACACACACACTCAATACATTTATATTCACACCAAAGAAGAATGTAGGATTCACTTAATATTTTTATTTTGCATGTTTGGTGCAACCATGCCTGTCTTCACTGTGTAGAGAAACACTGAAACTCAGTGAATTAATTACCCCAGAAAGCCTAATGATGTAACTCATCCTTCCTGTGACAACATTCAGTATTGCTGAAGAAAAGATAAAGGAAACAATCATGCTGTTTCTTCTTTCATGAAAATGAGAAAATTATGCTGTGACACAATGTGTAAATAACAGAACCATTGGCTGTGTAAGTATTTCAGTCAGGAACATAAAACAGGCTTCCAGCAAGTGATACTTGTTCCTTATGTTTTAAACAGGCTTTTATGAATCTACATTTCATATCTTCTGAAGGGTTAGTGAAACCCTCCCTGTTTGAAGTATATTTTTCAAAAGCCATGCTAGTTAGTCTAGGATACTCAGAGAATAAAATTATTACTGTACCTTGGGCACACTATAGAGCTAGAATGCACCCACACAAATCCTTTTGCTGTTATGTGAGAAATGCACTTTAGGAAGTAGCACTCTGCTCATTGAAATTACTGCAATGTTGCTTCTTATGCATCTTCTACTTTTGATTCTTAATATTCAGAACCATAATTTGACAATTTGTTATCATTTTTGCCATTAATTTCCTCTATCAAGACATGGAAATCATCTTCCTTGAATAAACCTCTGCAATGCAAATTGAACTGCAATGGTAATATTAACCTTTGATGTACAAATCAGGTGGTGTTACATCTACTACCACAGTACTAACAACCAGGAAAAAGCTGCAGCAATATGACAGGTAGGATGAATTAAATCTGGCAAGCAACTGAAACCAGCATTTATTTACTAAGAAGATACAGCAATACAGGCAATGTTATCACTTATTATGAACAACACAAAGAAAAATATACTTTTTCAGACCCCTCCAGTTGATGTGTGGGATTCTGTGTACTCTTTCAAATATATGTAGATTTCAAACGTTTTTGATGACTCTTGCCTCACAGGAAGAGTTGTATTTTCTCTAAGAACACCATTAGGAGAGACCTAAGTATCCACATGTCTCTGTCAGACCACCTTCAAGTGCTCTTCTAGTGGATTTAGTAAGGGCTGCCAACTCTGTCAGCAGCTTGAGATGAGCAGAGACAATTGTCCTGGTGGTGCACGGCAGGACAGCTCAGTGGCTCCTGAAGCATTCGCCTCTCCCCAGCAGAGCTGAGTGGAGCACAGGCCCACACTAAAGGATATGGGCAGGGCTGGGCTCACACATGGGAGCACCACAGGAACTGAAGGGCCATTCTGCCATATGTAACACCTTGTTGTAGTCAGTATCTCTAGCTTACTTTTTTTCATGCCTGAATTGGGAGTGCTTTAACCCCCAAATTCTCAGTGTTAGACCAATGAAGCCCTCTGTACAGGCAGGGCTTTGTTATTTCTGGTCAAAACTAATGGAAACAAAAATTTATTGGCATGAGGGCAAATGAATCCAAATGGTTGAAAACGTGGGATTGTGGCACTGATGGGAACAAGACAGTTGACATTTTTTCCCAGCTCTGGACTTCATTAGGAAACAAATGACCCCCAGGATAAGGTAGGCTGTGCTGGTTCTGGAAGGTGGGTATTGAGCTGAAGGAGCTTCTTTACCTCATGTAATATGGCATTGCTAGGTAGCCTTGGTTCTAACACCCATGAGAGGACCAGCACCTGAGCCATGGCCACCTTGCTGTCAGCTCGGAGGGCCCTGTTCCTTCCCTGCTCAGAGTCTGAAAACAGCCCAATGTGGCCTGTGATAGAGACAAACCAGGAGCTGCTGGGAAGAGCAGGACTGCAAATCCCTGCAAAAGCACTGGCAAGTCCAGGTTGCCCTGACTTTGCCCTGAATCTACCACTAATTCCAGTCCTCAGTGACATGTCAGACTTAACACTGCTCTTCTATTAGCTGTCTCTGGTTCCCTGGGGTTTCCCATCAACTGAAGGTTGCTGAGGCTCTGACTTGCCATGTCCGCCAAGAAGAATTTGGTGAAAAAGCCTTTTTATTTTATCTATTGTGTCTATACTGCCTGAATTCTCAAGCCATCTCAATTCATCTACAGTGGGGTGATTCCACTCTAAATTAATTTGAGGTTGAGAATCTATTTTTGAAGGGAAATGCTAAAATACCTGTCCTGACGCAGAGAAATCAGATCGTGAAGTATGTGACTGGCAGTACTGTGGGATAAGGCTTTTGCTGGGTGCAGGATTTATTTTGGCAATGCTTGGTACACTAAGTCCTGTATCACAGCTTCAGCCTTACCTTTCTTTGTGTTTTTCTTTCTCTTGTCCTTCCAAGGACAGCTGTCTGATTTAGCAGGAATATCAGATGTGTCAACTAGGAAACAAAGAGCCCGGTAAAAGCAGAAATAGAAACGTGGAGTGAAGGGAAACACTGAATATTTATCTCAATGTTGGCTCTGGAATGTCAGTGCTGTGTCAGTGGTGGAGACAGCAGACCCACTGGCCACCACTCTGAGTTGCGTCTTTAGGATTGTCTTCCATTTCCAGCCCAGTAAATTGATAGCCTAAAAATTTCCTAGGAAAGAGTGCGGGTTTCTCAACACATTTTCTGAATGAATTTCATAAAATGCTGCAGGTAGCATGATCTTGTGTTCCCTAATATCCCCTATAATACCCCCAATATACACAGGAGGAGTGTAGAGTGGATCTGTGTGTGTAACATGGAGGGTTGTCCCCCAAGATGCTGCTGTTAACACTCGAGATGGTGGCTGTTGAAAATGAACTGTGTTTCTGGCAGATCCAAGGAACGTTGGTCCTATTTAGCTTGTGTTTATTCAACTCTCTGTAAACTGGTCCTTTCACTTTATTGTCCTTTAAAGGCAGACATTAATTTCTCCTCTTTTAGAGCTTTCTTCTGCCGCTGCTATAAAATACGAAAGTTGTTCATGCAAAATCAATAGCAAATTCCCTGGTGGACTGTGGGTAGTCTCATGTGTGTTTTAAAATCAAATCTCTGCCCGAGAGAGCTACTTTGCTAATATTGTTCTGTTTAATCCTGAGAGAAGTGAAAGGATATGAGGACTAAATGGGACTTTTTGTTAGTTAGCACCACAGCTGGAGCAGAGGCTTTCCCCTGGAGGACAGCTTCCTAACACCAGGCACAGCTCCCAGTGCTGAGGCGCTGCTCCAGCGGCAAATGTTCTTCCACAAGGCTGGGGCCTTTCCCACGTTACCTCTCTTGTCCTCTCACCCTGCCATCCCCCAGGGTCAGAGCTGTCATCACAAATTTTGACGTAGCTGGGGATTGATACGTTCATTAACTGATTTGAAAACTGAAGACAAGGCATCTTCCTGGATGTTGGCCAAGACTGGAGCCAAGCTGGGGAGTTCACAACAGCCACAGGAGGGCGGTCAGCCAGGCTCCCAGCCTGAGGCAGCCTGTGGGGCAGCTTTGCCTTCAGGAAATTACTCTGTGCCAGCATGGAGCAGACAAATTCCATGGCCACATGCTTGTTACGATTACCAGCAAAGAGGAGATTCAAGAAGGCACTTTATTTTGTAGTTGTTTGACCTCATCACCCACTCACTGTGCAGAACCAGACAGAAACCCATGGTATTGCACCTGTTGTCCAAATGAGGGCCTGATGTCCTTGGCAGAATCTTGGAAAAGACCTTTGGTCTACAAAGACATCTCTTTCTGACCAGCATCACCTGAAACTTGTCTGGGCTCAGCTTCAGTCAAGTGCTCTTTTTCCATTTTTATAGATTTAGTGGCATCAGATGATCTCTTGACATCTTGACATCTCTATATTTCTATATCTATGTATCTCTATGTCTCTAAGTCTATATATTTATATAATCACCAGATTTTTAAAGACTATACATACACACACATATATATCATCCCCATCATCTCTAAGTGCTACTGCATGTTGTCATTTCCTAAGGGGTTCCTGTAGTTTTTGACGAGGAGACAGGATACCATGCATATTTTTAGGACTTTGAGTATGGCAGTTTTTCACTGACTTTTTTGCCTCAGACGATCTGTACCAGAGGGTACAGCTCAAATGTTTTTCTCTGAGCCTTACAGGGGGCTAGGAGCATTATCAGACAGTCTGTGCGGCCCACAATAAAACTGAATCAGGGATTTTTCTTTCTCACTCCTTTTCTATTATGTTAATATTTAACAATAATTCATCAATGAGCTTGCACAGACTGATATTTTCTTGGAAAGGTTATTGTTTTATCCTTTAGGAGTAGGGAGCAATCATCATCAGCCAAGAAAAAGGGAGCAGTAGTACTTCAGACAAGACAAGGGTCATCCCCATCACACAGGAAGAAGCCACAGACAGCAGCAGTGAAAGGTTCTGTCCCAACCATCACAAACCCAATTTTCTCCCAAATGTGTGAGGTTTGCATGTTTATGTTGTGAAAGATGTCCCAGCCTCTGTGAAAGCATAGCATAAATGAGAAACTCCCTGCCCTATGTGTGCCTCTCACAACAGAGCTTCCCCAAGAAGAGTCCTTATCAGCCCATGTAGCCAAAGAGGAAAAGAAGGTAAGAACAATCCAGCACCCGGTAGTCTCCAGCTGCAAATGACATTGTGTACTGATTCAGCCAAATAACGTTAAGAGGATTTCAACTATGGGATGTGGTACCTCACTAAAATGTAAGCTAGAATTTTGATGATAGAAATAATCTTTATGCAATTAGTTATTTTTTGCTTTCAAAAGGCAGCAGTCAATTATTTTTCTGTGTTGGACAACTCTATTTTAATTTAAAATTATGCAAAATATCATAAAAGCATCAATTTCTAGTCCTTTGTGGTATACGGGAATTATCATCAACTTCTCAGCATGAACTTGAACACTTTTCTCAAGAAATTGGGAAAATCAAAGCAATTGGACTTTACCACCTCATGCTATAGGAATATGCTGGGTTTTTAGCAAGTGTATGCTTTCAGTTGACTTTATTTTCAACTATTTTTTTCTTCAAATAATTTTATTTTCTATCTTGGGTTAAGAGCAAAACATATGAGAATAGAAGCTTCTGTATATGTGACTAGGATTTCTTCTAGTCACAGTAGATGTAAAAACCTAGCAATTCTAATAGAGAGCCAATGACTAATACTCAAAGATGCCCAACACCCACAGATCACCTCAGGAGGAAGTAGCATCTAAACCAGTATTTGTGTCAAAACAGCCTCGACATTTCTCCAATCCCATTTGACTACACTTCAAACCAAAATGCCAGTTTTTATGATTACTCTGTACACCATAGTCTCTCTGTAGGAGTTTGATCCTTTGCTGTCTCCAGCATGAGCCTCTTTGAAGCAAAAGGATAATTTTTCCACTGCGTTTTGCATGTGATGTCCACCTCCTCTTTCACATATCCATGTCTGTTGTGACACTGAATTATTCAAATGTCTGCTTATGGTTTGGTTGGTTAGAAACCAATTTGCTATAGAGAACACATATATCCATATAGTCCTGCCTATGTTTGTTATCCTGCTGAAGCCCCTCAGTAGGACCAACTTTTCCTTTCCCTGCTTCAAGAACACAAGTCAGGTCATGAGGGCTGCACACACTGGATTTGCACCAGTCTGTGGCAACATGCAGCCACTGGTAATTTCCTCCTGACCCACTTTCTGCAGGGCAAATCTTTTGGCTCACTGATCCCTTTTTATCTCCAGATTCAACCTGTCTTGGAACTGAGTGAAAAGCATGGACTTTGCACAGCTCTAACCTAAGGTATTATGTCTGAGCACTTTAAGAGAAGTTCCTTCCCAAGATGTTGTGCTCCTTGCTTGCACAGTGACCTTATCATCCTACTCTAAAGCTGAGGAACACCAAAATAGCATCCACATATCCACTGTGTACTCATTAATATACTGTAGATCTATTTCAGATTATAAATTACGTGTGCTATGCTAGGAGACAAATGGCAATTATGGAACACACACACAGTCCCTATAAGCTGATTTTTACCATGGCCTAGGAAGGCTCCTAATAAGACACTAGAGAAAGTTAAAGAAAGAAGGTCAACATCTTAAAAAGGATACATTAATAGAGGAATGCAAATGCTGTGCAGCACAATCTATTTGAAATAGTGATGAGATTCTAGAATATCTCCATTTAATATAGTGCTGTTCAGATAAACACGGTGGTCCAGATGCTCAAGGTGTTTAAAACATAGAAATGCTCTCAAGACCCTGTTTTAGTGCCTGTACATATCACAGCTGAGCAAGACAGTCCAGGCAGGCAGCTGAGACCCACGACTGAGGGGGATACAGGGCATTGCTGTGAAAGTATATGAACATGTAGCTAAAGCTTAACATCTTACTCCATGTAACATTTCCTCCAAAATCCATCTCTTTTTCCAGGCCACCCAGCCTGTATTTTTGCTTGGGATAAATGAACAGAGCCATAAAAAAATGCATTACTGCAAAGAGACTTTAAATAGGGGAAATCCTTCCCGTGACTACACCAGACCTTTGCACTCTGTCCTCGCTCTGATCTCCCCGCATACCCCCAGGCAGGCTGGTGTGGCTGTGTCTGTGGCCTGGCGGGCAAGGGAGCCTGGCCTGGACAGCACAAAGCTCTTAGTGCTGTCACCTGTGCATGGCAGCAACCTGAGGTAGGAGGAGGAAAACACTACACCCTGCTAGGGAAACTTGGTTAGGTTAAAGCAATTGCTTACACTGAAATTGGGCCAGAGAACTTAGCCTAATTGCACTTACCATGAATTGCATGGCATTTCAAATACCTGACTATTAAAAATGTCTTGAGACAGACAAGAGCTGTCTAGCTGATCAGAGCTAGCTAGAAATCCAATGCTACATTTTTACTGATTCCTGAATTATTACTGTTGTTCTTAATCGCTCAGAGTTAAAAAGCACTTGATCAGTGCTTCTATTACATAAACACATTGGCTGTTGTTCCAAGGGCAAGCAGTCACCTGGCACCCCTCTGTCTCTGGTGGCAGAGGACAGGGCATCAGGGCCAGTTACACGGCTGTGGAGAGGATTTACCTAGTGATGCCTTGGCACCTTCTGGCTGCAGAGCACCTTAAAGACTTACCTGTGAGATGGGATCCACCTCATCTAATGCTGGCTGGCTGTGTTTGCCAGGTACTAGCCCAAACCTGTCTCCCTGCAGTCAATAAAAAAGGAGAGACATTCAGAGGGCAACTTATTTCATCTGTCTTAAATGTTATTTCCAGAAAAGAAGTAATTTCTTTCCTCACTGACCAGAGGAGGAGCCTAAGGAGCCATCCATCCACATTCTGTGCCTCCAGAAGTACTAAAAAAACCTGCAAGCAACGACAGAAAGGTCTGTTGCTAAAGAAAATAATTAGATTTCTTCAAATCCAGCTGAGATCTTATAAACTTGGTTCACACATGAAGCCAGTGCCTATGTATAGCCCATAGCTTTTGGATCCTTGGTTGAAATACAGTAAGATTGCAAGAGAAGGGAACTGAAAGACAACATTTTGTAATGGTAAAGTGTTAGTATTAGACAATTTTTGTAACCTACACCTGCTGAGATATAAATGTACCTGTGTGGAATTTCTAATGTCTGTATTTTTCTTCATGTCCTTTGGGTTCCTGGTATCTTGAAAACATTACACTGATAATATGCCCCATTTGATGCATACCACATTCTGCAATGAACTAAATCATACTCATTTTATTTACAGAATCATGAGGATATACTATTTTTGTCTGAATAAATAAATAACAAATACAAGCACAGCACAGTTTTGATGACTGGGACCCAAAAGAGGCGTGTTACTGACTGTAACACTTCAATTGTGCATTTCTTTGTTTTCCATGTTAAGTGTTTCAAAAAGGAATCCTAATAAGAGACTATAACTCCTCCAGAGACTCCCTGAGCAAGCTGTGACACACACATTTGCACAGAACTGCAAATGTACATCTGAAGATTCAAACATGCTCCCTTTGTCCAGGATAGAAAATGAACTACTGAAAAATGTGTCCAGTTAATCTTTTGCAAATCACCACTAATCTTCTTCCCACTGTTTTTGAATACTCTCTCCTTTGGATTCCTCTGTTATTAACTATTTGATCAGGGAACTGTAATTCTTTCTGGTCATCACAGCTACTCCTTTTATACTTCAAAGAAAGGCTTGCATATTTTTCAGGAAAATTATTTTCCACTATTTCACACAGAGCTTTATTTTTCTTGAAAGAGTGGGTGAATAGAATGTTCTGTACCAGCATGGAAAAGCCGTAGACTGCAATGGTTTCCTTGCTGCTTTAGCAAAGAACAAAAATGTTTATTAAGGAGTTTGTTTTCCACATTTTCCTGAGACAAGAATACAGATTGTCAAACTCTTGTTTCAAAACAAGTAGATAAAAACCTAGTCTTAATATTTTTTTTTCTTTGTAAAAGTAATACATATCTAATACAAAATAATACAAGTACATGAATAATACAAAAACAATACATGGTCACATGTAAAAAATTCCAGGACATTAAACTTAAAAGTGCCATTCCTTTTCCTTTAAAGAAATATGGTATTATTTTAGCTCATGAGGCACTATACCTATGTATTTTTAAGAAACAGAAGCTAGTTGCTGTGTGATATTTGAGAGAATGAATTCTTTCTTCGTAGCAGTCATGACAGAGAAGCAAATTGCAACAATAGACAGATAGGAGCAGCCTCCCATTCACAAGTCCTGGTCCTCATGAGGGACTTCAACCACCCCAACATCTGTTGGGAGGACAACACAGCATGGAACAGGCAATCCATGAAGTTCCTGGAATGCACTAATGATAACTTCCTTCTCCAAGTGGCAGAGGGGCTATTGAGGAGAGGTGCTGTGCTGGACCTTGCTCTCACAAATGAAGGGCTGGTGAGGAATGTGAGGCTCAAGAGCAGCCCGGGCTGCAGTGACCATGGAAAGGTGGAGATTGAGATCCTGAGGGCAGTGAGGAGGGTGCACAGCCAGCTCAGTGCCCCGGACTACAGGAGAACAGACTTTGGCCTCTTCAGGGATCTGCTTGGTAGAGTACCAGCCTTGAAGGGAAGAGGAGCCCTGGAAAGCTGGTTAATATTCAAAGATCACCTTTTCCAAGCTCAGGAGCGATGCTTACCAACAAACAGGAAGACAGGCAAAAATGCCAGGAGAGTTGTGTGGATGAACAAGGAACTCCTGGACAAACTCAAACACAGAAACACAGAGGGTTAAAACAAGGACAGGTAGCATGGGAGGAATACAGAGAAATTGTCCAAGCAGCCAGGGATCAGGTTAGGAAAGCTAAAGCCCTGATGGAATTAAATCTGGGATGTCAAGGGCAAGAAGAGAAGCTTCTATAGGTACATAAGTGATAAAAGAAAGACTAGGGAATGTGAGCCCTCTCTGGAGGGAAACAGGAGACCTGGTTACCTGGGATGCGGAGAAGGCTGAGGTGCTCAATGACTTTTTGCCTCATTCCTCACCAGCAAGCTCTCCAGCCACACCACCCAAGCCACAGAAGGCAGAGGCAGAGATTGGGAAAATGAAAAACTACCCACCATAGGAGAAGATCAGGTCTGAGACCATTAGAGGAAGCTGAAGGTGCATGAGTCCATGGGACCTGATGAGACACATCTGTGGGTAGAAAACTGGTGGATGAAGTTGCTAAGGCATTGCCCATCATATTTAAGAAGTCATGGCAGTCCAGTGAAGCTCCCATTGACTGGAAAAGGGGAAACATAGCCCCCATTTCTAAAAAGAGGAAAAAGGAAGACCTAGGTAACCACAGGCTAGTCGGTCTTACCTTTGTGCCTGACAAGTTCATAAAGCTGATGCTCCTGGCTGTTGTGCTAAGGCACACAGAAAATGAGGAGGTGCTTGGCGAAAGCCAGCATGGCTCCACAAAGGGTGAATTGTGCCTGACAAATTTGGTGGCCTTCTATGATGGAGTTACAGAGATGGCAGATGAGGGAAGAGCAGCTGCCATCGCCTACATGGGTTTGTGCAAAGCACTTGACACTGCCTGGCATGGTGTCCTTGTTTCTAAACTGGAGAGACATGGGTATGACAGGTTGTCCTCTCAGTGGATAAGGAACTGGCTGGATGGCCACACTCAGAGGGTTGCAATCAATGGTTCAACATCCAAGTGGAGACCAGTGATGAGTGGTGTTCCTCAGGGGAATACCAGATATTGGGACCTGTTTAACTTCTTTATCAGTGACATGGACAGTGGGATTGAGTGCACTTGCATCACAGAAAGCCAAACATGTCTTGGGCTGTATCAAAAAGCAGCATGGGCAGCAGAGTGAGGGGGAAGATTCTGCCCCTCTGCTCTCATGAGACTCCACCCCACAGTGGAGCGCAGTGTCCAGCTCCAGGGCCCCCAAAATAAGAAGGACATGGACCTGCTGGAACAAGTCCAGAGAAAGCCACAAAGATGATCAGAGGGCTGAAGCACTTCTCCTATGAAAAAGGCTGAAAGAGTTGTAGTGTTCATCCTGGAGAGGAAAATGCTCCAGGAGACCTTATAACACCTTCCAGGACCTAAAAGTTTAGAGGAAAGCTGGAGAGGGACTTTTCACAAGGACATGAAGGGATAGGACAAGGGGGAATGGCCTACTGAAAGAGGACAGGTTTAAATTATATATATAAAAAAAAATATTTACTGTGAGGATAGTTGTGGAAGCTCCATCCCTGGAAGTGTTCAAGGCCAGGTTGGACACGGCTTTGAGCATCCTCATCTAGTGGAAGGTATTCCTGCCCATGGCTGGGCAGTTGGAACTGGATGCTCTACAAGGTCCCTTCCAGCACAAACCATTCTCTGATTCTATAAGTTCTGAATTGCTTCTTGGGTTACACAAAAAAATATACTCTAAGATGAAGTGTCAGTGTCTTACACAATGGAAATGTATCAGAATGTAAAGTATGCAGTCTATTCTTAGGAAACAGAGGGAGCAATCCAGCAGTACAGCTATGTGTGCTCAAAGTCCTATTTGTGAATATTTCTTGTGCTTTACAACAAGTTCATGTGTAAGTGGCATGGGGCCATAAGCTCTGCTCATTCCCATTGCAGGAGAGTTGCTACCGCTCCCTGTCCTGTGCTTTCACACAAGGCTTTGTGCCAGGTGTTGCACATTCATGTCTTTCAAGTTCTGAAGATGAGAGATTAACCAAAATTAAATTGTTCAAATTGAGTCAGAAACGAATGAGAGAAAATTGTTATTTGAAGCTGACAGAGAGTGCAGCTGCAGTTTGGGATTGAAATGCAAGTGTAAATAGGAGCAATGAGGAGAGAACACAGGTGTGTTGCATGCTACCTAGCAATGAAAGCCCTCGGTGATACACGAATGGAGAATTTATTTGGAAAGGCTAAAACTATCTAGACAGGCACGTACTGAACAGTAGCATAAAATTCGTAACTTTTCATCACAAGTAATCCTGAAGTTCCTTGTGCATTTAACTGAAGAAAATTGGACATCTCAGAATTGGAATCACTCCATGACAGAACAGTTTAATACAAGTCTATGCAATAGCATTACATCTTTGGAAAGATAGAGGCTCGGGGTGAAATCCAGCTTCTACTGAAAATAGGTCTTTCAGCATTGCTTTCCTCTGGGCCCAAATCACCCCTAGGATTTGATGTTACATTTGAAGGACTATAGCCACAGCTGGGCAGCAGACCCTGGATCTGCAGGAGCGTGCAGAGCAGCAGGAGATGGGGAGCACACCCAGGCAGCTGGGACTGTACCATCACCCATTTGCAGCCTCAGCCCAGGAGAGCCCCTCCTGGGTGAGGCTGCCCTAAATGAGCTTCTTTTGTCCCTTCAGGAGGTGCATAAGTGGGGGTACCCCTGGGTGTGCTGCACCCAAAGCAGCAGCCTGTGCTTTGCTTCCGAGGCTTCTGTTTCCACTGATTGTCTCCTCCCAGGAAACACATTAAAGCCAACTGCATGTGGAGGCTCTGGAGGAGGGATCACATCAGGCTAATGAAATGGAAACGCTGGGTTGCATTATCCCCAAATTTGCCAGCAGTAAGGCAAATCTGGCTTCTCAGGGGCATCTGGGGAGGGACAGATACTGACTGTCTTTGGAGATTTCATTGCCTTGAGTGGAACTGTTCATTAATCGTACCATGGAGTCTTTTTTAGCAAATCTGTGATGTGTAAAGTGGTATTGAAAAGGTCGTGCTGTTTAATGTAGGATAAATAAAAGTGATCTTATTTTAGTAAGAGTCAATCATATTTCAGTGTTTTTAAGGCAAAGACTGTGTCAAATGCCAGCATCTTTAGTAAACAGGTTTTTTAATGGTTTTCTATAGCCCACACGGAGTAGAAAGTGACCTTGCTTGAGGGAAAAGTAACAATAATATGTCAAAATACTATTAACATCTTTCTCCAATTTACCAGGTTTTCCTAATCCAAGTGACTGAGTAAGTAAAAACCAAAGTGAAGAAATCAATAAGAGGAAGCTTGACGATAAGAAGTCTAAAACAGAGGAAAAATACTCAAAGTGCAGAAGCAGCAATCCAGCTTGGCCATAGGGTAAATATGTATTTATTAACAGACCTCCAATATTATATATATATAAAAAATTATATTATGCACTGAGTTCAAATATGCATAATCGGTAACTAGGAAGGGGTAATTCATTTAAAAAAATATCAATTAATTCCTTATTCTCTTTCAAAAATCTAACCGTATGAGTGAATATTTAAGGTGGAATATGCAAGGCACATGTGGTACAAACGTTTTAATAAACTATTAAAATACTTTATTCAGAATGCCCAGCCTAAATATCAGACTGGTCAGGTCAACACACCAGCTACAAATTGCTTTTGATAGTAAGATGCCAAACTGAACACCTCCAGAAAACCAGAACAGATGTTCTCTGGGATAAACAAACTGGGTTGTTTCTGTAATTACACATTTGCATGGGAATCAAATTACTTCATAGAATAAAATATTTTTTGGACTGTATTCTGTTAGTCATTAAACCAAGCGACCTGAGTGGCTCTGATGACAGGCTTTTTGGCCTTCCTCTTCTACAATACTCACTTCAGTGACCTCCTTAATCATTCAGTTAACCTGTAAAAGATGAAAAAGGCAAACATAGCCTATGTGGTTTGTCTGTATGTAACATGAATAATGATGATTATTTTTAAGAAACCAAGAAGAATAATGTTCACCACAACAGGTTAGAAAATGCTCATCTAAAAGTTTTATGAGAGCTGATTTCTCTCAAAATACACCAAAGCAAAGTAAATAATGTATGTGGAAAATTAGGCAGTGCCACAAGCAAAAGAACATTAAAGAAAAAAACCCAGACTCTACTACAGACTATGTTTTCCTTCCATAAGCATACAAATAACACTGGTAACCACAAACTTCCCAGATCTGCTATGCATAGATCAGTTTATGTTTTGTCCACCTGGGTAAACCTCACCGTAAGATGGACAGTCAGGGTGCCAGTGTGCCTTGTAGCAACCAGCAGCAACTTAACTTTCCCAAAAACTACCTGTGAGAGTCTGAAATCTGACAGGTAGGGGCCGGGGGATGGTGGGAACAGAACAAAAAGGAGACGGGTAAAGAGAAAATATACAGCTGTGGGACATATGGCAAACATCTAAACCTAGAGAGGCTTGATATATACACGAATTTCCTCTTGTAATGTCAACCTAAGAAAATATTTCCCACATTTGAAAATTTAGGGCTCTTCCTGCAGTAACATTATTTAATTACTAAAAGGGTGTTCTTCTGCTTTCTAACAAAAATGTGTTATGCGCTTTGCCCTCATGAGATGTGCTCAGATATTCATTCTCTTATTGAAATGCTTGCTCTCATGTTTAGTCAATATGACATTAAAAATACATTCAAATGTTGCTGATGTTTAGTTTAAGATAGTTTTCAAAAAGGTCGGTAGTCAAAAAGTGGCAACTTTATGCATTGTTTCACCTGGAAATACTGAAAAATGTGGGTACTCTAAAATCTGGCCATTTCTTGAAAAGTAAGTTTTCTGACCTGAACACTTCAATACAAAAACTTTAAGAAGTTTTTTTTGTAGAAGTTATAACAACTCAAGAGTTCAAAGAAATAAAATATTTTAAATACTATATATAATATTTAAGCAAAATTTCAAAATTAACAAAAACGCACAGTTAGTGTTTCATTCTCCAAAATTCTTTCTTATTTTTTTCTTTTTCTCGCACTTCTTGTTCTCTGTGTCACTGGAGTAAGTGAAAAGATCAAAATTAAAAGTGGAGGAGGAGGAAGACTTTCCCTTACTTCCCACCGGAAAAAAGCTAACTTCTCAGCAGAAAATAAGTTAGCTGCTATTTTAGGTTTTTAGAATATTCTTGTTAGTGATAGAAAAATAATATATTTGAAGACTTAAAATGTTGTTTTTATTTATTGAAGGAGTCCTACCTTTGCCTCCCATTTTCATCTGGGGTGGTGAGGTGGGGAGAATAAGGGAACATGAGGATTTGCCATTATTTCAACATAAAAATGTCAAGCATTATAAAAATATCCTCCTGATTTTTTTTAGAAGTGGTATTTCCTCACAGAATGCTGATACTGCAATCTTTTTGAAATATTCTTATTCAAGAGGTCAGACCATTCAGCTTACACTTTGAACAATTTTAGCTTTCACACACATGTAACACTCACTGAATTGCCACACTTCATGATTGCATCCACAGAAGGCTCCAAGGCGCTGAGATGAGATTAGGATGCAAGTTAAACACTTCAGAGCAGCACCGTGGTCCTGCAGTTCCTGGGCAGCCACTGCCCAGCCGGGGGGTTCCCACCACTGGAGTTTTTCCTGAGCAGCCCCTGGGTGAGGTGGGGGGATCGTGTCACTGTGCCTGCACCTGCAGGCACCCACCTGGGCTCAGATCTGTTCAGATTCATCAAGCACACAGCTCCTGCCTGAAGGGAGATCCATGCCACCCTGTGCTTCGGGTCAAACCCAGAGCCCTGAAGTCAGATATACCCCCCCTGGGTCTGAAGTGATTTATGGTGGGGATTTAATCTGGTCTTGAGCAGGGTCTTGTCCCCAAGTGAGTGCTGGGACATTTATGTTGGAAAGCCCTTCTCTTCTCCTTCCTCAGCTTCAGAGGAAGAAAAAGGCCTCAGACACCAATTAATAGAGCTGGCCCCCACTAACCTGATGAACTCTGCATGTCCTGGGTGAGCATCCTCAGCAGAGAAAGAAATGGACTGTGCCCCCACTCCTTAAATAACATTTTTAATAATATAAAAGGCCTCTGTTAGACATACATTAAAAAACATGAAGAACTGCCTCCACCACAAACACAAATCAGTGTGAAGTATTTTATGAGCTCAGTCAATTTTAGATCAGTGTAAAAATAAAGCTTTATTCTTGGTGAACGGAGCAGCATAAATAACCAAAGTTATTCTTCAGGGAAAAGTCTGAAGATGCAAGCCAACGAAGCCTGAGAAAAGAAAAACCACACAAAAATGGAGTTTGTCTTTTTAACATCACCTGTATCTACACTACCTAGAATACAGAAATAAATATAGCTATGGTGCACCAGGCAAAAAGATACTTTGAAGAAGCTTTCTGCATGAGAACTTTCAAAGATTAGTGAACAGATATTAGACGGAATATTTCAGTTAACTCCTATCCTTAAAGAAATTAAATCCTTACCACAAATATCCTCAACACTTTTAAATAAATTTGACATAAATGTCACACCCCCCCTGGGATTTATGAGGGCATTGGAGAACTTTTTCCTTGCTTCTGTAGTGCTAAAACCTTTTCTTTCCAAGATGTGCTGGAAATTAATTTCTTCCATATATTTTGTTTTCATGCACTTCATTCAGTATAGGGAGCTAGCAACCTGCTTCAACAGCAGGACTCAAGTTGTGTGCCCACACAGACCTGCAACACAGCATCGCTGTGGCCAGTGTCTGACCATGAGTTTTGTGTTGGTTTTGCCAAGCCTCAGCACTGAAGCCTGTCCAGCTTGCTCTCTCTGACCTGCCCTCAGCTTCAAATTGCTTTAGCTGTAACTGCAGTTTTCCTTCTGACTGGGTGCCTGTGGCTATTTTGGTTTGTTTTGCTTATTGCTGTATGGTACTGCTGTGGTTTTGTGACTGCACAGGAGAGACGCAGCAGGAGAAATTCCACCTTGGTGAGACAGCAGTGGCTCTGGGATGGGCGGGTCCCGGGTGTGGTGTAGGGGAGTACCAGCACTGGGTGACAGGAGATGGGGCACAGGTTTGGCTCTGGAGACCCCGGAGCTATAACCAACTCACCAGTGTCAGATAAAGAAATGCAGACCGGAGGCTGGACAAAACTGGTTCTAGGGCAGCAAGTAGAATAAAGAAACAGTATCTAGAATATGTAAAATGCTCTGTCCTTAGCAAATTTGGATCTGATGTAGAGTTCAGACCATTTTAGAAAGAGCAAAGATGTAAAAGCATGTTAGCTGGCCTGCAAAAATGCACCCAAATAGATCCTAGAGTGAGGAAAGAGAAACTATCAACACGAACATCAAATTCCTCCTGGTGAAGGACTACAGATGCCAACAACAATCCATAATCTTGCCAACTCCAACACCTGACCAAAAGCAGCCTGACCTGTAAGACAGACCTGGAGAAGGGGTAGAAACTAAGGAGTCGTGGGTTTAGCTGTATTATTATTACTACTACAGTTGCAACTTTTTCTGCATAGACATAGTCTTTTTTTTCTGTAATAGTTGTATGTGGGGTAGGAATGACTTTCGGATTAGACTCCTAAGGTTTCAATTACGCTAACAATAAACTTCTGTCTTCATATGTAAGTTGTTTCCGCTTTGCCCATAAAACAAGATATTGAGCATAACAAGTAGCTTCACTAGATCTAAGTCATAAAAATATTACTTGTTAGCAGTACTGAAACAGAATCTCTTCTCCGGTGGTTTAATACGACAGACTAAACACACTCAAAACCTTTGATTTAACACAGCATCAACTGAAGACTCATTGGCATTTGCCAAAATGAAAGGATATTGAGAGCTCGGATTTTCAGGTGGCATAAACTGGTTTTGTTTTTTGGTTGTGTGGGAAAAGCAGAGCCCTCATTTCAGGCTCTGTTTCTGAGGCACGTGGCTTCCTTGAAAACCTGAGGTCTGGCACCATAGTAACAGTAATCTTGCTCCATCTGAAGGCAGTGGGAATTTTGCCACTCACTCATTCATATTTGAGGTTTCACCCAAGGGAATTTCACCCAAAACCAAATTTTTCACCCAAAGAAGTCCAGGAAGAAGGAGATCGGAATGGACCACAGCCATCTGCTCAAGCTTGAGTCCACTGTTGGGACATCACTACCTTGCCTTGTGCACTGCTGGAACTGCAGGAACACATCCCATGAAAATATTATGGTAACATACAGTAATCTGGAGCTGTTTGTGGGATTATCCAGCTGTGGTTCAGAGACACACATGGGCGCATTAGATCAGCTGATGCTAGCTATAAATACAAAAGAAAAAAGCCCCAACCAAACAAAAATTTATCCCAAACAACAAAACCCCCAACCAACAAAAACAAACAAACAAAAAACCAACAAGAGGAGCATATCACCACATGCACCTGTTATTAAGAAAAACGCAACTTTATTAGAGTTATGACTAACTGGAATGCCTGGAAGAGATTTACCACAACAGAAAAAATCAATTAGGTATGGACGTATACGTATACATCTTATTAATTTCCTTTAGATTGCGTGAGTAACTTTTAATTAAGCTTCAGGTTAAAATACGTATATGTGAGTACACATATATGAGGACGCTTGATAATGTTGACCGTAAACATAGTATTTTAGTTCCCATATGAAATATATCAGGAAGGTTGCTGGCCTATTTCAGTCAAGTTACATCATGTAAAGATGTAAGTCTGTAAAGCAAGACTGAGAGGAGTATGGATGACCTCTTCAAACTGCGTACACCTCAAAAACCCAAGAAAAGTTCTCCTGTTGTCCTTGAGATAACCGGTGGTGTTAGATGGTTTCATACCAAAGTACGTGGCTTTGTGCAGTGCTCTTCTGACTTCTGCTCAAGCACACACATGCCCAGCATTGCTTTTGTTGCTTTGTCTCATTAGCCTCTGGGTTTGTGCACGTAGAGTGTGGGCTTCATTTACTCAGGCTTAGATTTTCTGAGAAATTACATGTCTGGGCCTGAATTATTCACTATTGGGTCATTTTACAGTCTATTGAGAGACACAGCTATTTCCAGAGGGTAATACCTCTTCCTCTAAGATAGATCTTTAAGACGAATCATCCTCTAGAAATGCCTGCTTCTCTTAACTGGGCTTTGAAGGTGACCAGCTCAGACTGAGATGTCTAAAGTTTGCTTATCTAAGGTTAAGAAAGATGCATCCCTCCCAGAGTCTGTAGTGGAGGCACACAATGTTTATCAGTTTTGGCCTGTACCTAATTGGGGGGCCAGAAAACAATACCATGTGCTATTTGTGACTCAAGATTGATGATTGCTGTCAATTGGAACATTTTGTAATTTGTATCTATTAAGTTTTAAATTTTATAGACCAATTGCTGAAGTCAGATAATGGCTTCAGAAATTAAAACTTTTTTTTTTCACAGAGGACTCACAGTCAGAATGGTTTTTCGTTACAAACTTCCAATTTTGTATGAAATTTTTCAATTTTCTTGAAACATTTTTGTGTGATAATTATAAGAAATTAAATTCTAAAAAAGGTATGTATTATGCTAGAACCATTTCACACATAATATAAAAAACCACTCAAGCATCTGAGTGATTCAGTGGAAAACAGATCCCTATGATCAACTAGAATTTAAGAACATTATTTAATTATTTTTTAAATTGCCTTTTTGTTTTTAAATGAACATATGAATGCTTTCATAACCTAACCCCCCTAATTAACTGTACTAAAGTAAGCATAGAAGACACTCAAACCTTCACAAACAGTTGTTCTAATAACATTTTATTAGCAGAACATTCATCTTTGACAAATTTACTATGAACTCTGTTGCATCAGACACAGGATGATGTCCATCACTAAGCTAAATGCTATAAAATCATCTTTAAATGCAACAGTAAGCTTAACATAGTGGGAAAACATAATCTCTGATTGGGAAGCTCATTTTATGAAGTAATTCAGGACAGAGGAGCTGAGCTCTGGAGTATCCTCGGGACTACTGCTTCCCTGCCAGATGGAAAATCTCAGGGATGACACATTTTGTTCCTGGGGGGAAGGATGCTGGCCCCTTTGACAGCCTACCCACTCCAAACAACTGCATCAGCCTCGGAGGAGATTATGGCTCCCATCCTCCCTCCAGAGGAAAGGCTGGTGCAGCAGCTAATGGAGGAAAAAATCCCCAGGCTGTGTTTGTGCACAAGGGGCAGGCAGTGGACTGACAGGGGCCGGGCTGCTGCGGCTCCCCGGCTGGAGCAGGTTATCCCAGCAGGCACATGCACACAGATATATCACAGAATCATGGAATGGTTGGGTTGGAAGGGACCTTGAAGATCATCTCATTCCACCCCCCCTGCCACAGGCAGGGACACCTCCCACTAGACCAGGTTGCTTTCATACATATAAACACAGATGGACACACGGATCTCATTTTTAATGCTGCATTTGCACTTCCTAGAAGTGCATTTTGTTTCTTTCCTTGCTGTTGCTGCCCTTCAAAACTAATGTAATCAGGGGCAGCCCTTGGACTTCAGTGTGACCAAAGGCAAACACTGCAAATCCAAGTGCCATGTGCACCTTGGCCCACATGGTTCCTCTTGGTATCCAGTCACGTCTACGGAATGACTTGACAGTAGCAAGGAGACAAGGATTTCAAGAGGTACAATGTCTGGTACCAAATCCAAAGTTTATATCTGGAAGTGTACATAGGCACGTGTGAGTTTCATTAGCTCAAAGCATCTCTGGTCTGGTCCCTGGGCTGTAAACTCACCTGCAGCTCGAGGGCATTAGTTGTGCCACTAGAGCCTGTCTTCTGGTATATTTTCATCCAAAAAGAATCCTTTTTTTTTTCCTCAAAGACCCAACTCCCATAAGAGGCAAAGCACAGCAAATTGGGACAATTGATAAACTCACTTCAGCTGTGACAGAAACATGACTGTAGATGTACCTTCAATCAGAAGAAATGAAACCAGAAATTGGTCTCTAATTTAAAAAAAAAGGAGAAAGAGAGAGGTACGGAGAACATGGAATTCGGCATATAGGAGCACATTTAATGCATTCCTGATGTTAGATTTAGTTCAAAGAAAATATAAAATGTGTACAGCATGTTGGACCTACCCCATTGCCACCCCACACTGCCTGCTGACAGATGCTGTATGATGCAGAGGCAGCCAAATCTGTCCCTCAGTGATGCCCTGGAGAGTGCCCGGGATCCAGGCATCCTCAGAAGTATGCACACTTCTTGTTTTGGAGAAACCTAGAAGGTTCATGCCAAATGAGACTGGAACTGGACTAACATGGATGATTAGAGGACAGAACCTGCAAATGAACTGTTATTTGAGAAGATAGATGTACCTCATGGAGCCACTACTCTTTGGGAAAGAAAAAAACCAGTTACTTATTCACGACCAAACAAAAGCTCATTTCTGTTGGAGAGCTAGTCCTAGTATAGTGTATCTTTTTTTTCTTTACTTTTAATGTAGAAGTACTTAATCTTGTGTATTTAGTAAGCAACTATTACAGCAATTTTAGTGCAATTGCAGTTAGCGACGGGTTCCGTATTAGTTCACAAACAAGGAATGGTATTTGTAAAATAGCATCGTGTAGGCTTCCTGAACTAACTGGAAAATCGTAGACCAAGCCTATTATGAAGGCATGCAGGAAGGTTAATCAAATAAAGGTGGAATGTAAGTATGCCTAACCTGCAGGCTGATAAACGCCATATGGGTGCTCTTACAGAGGAATAAAATTGCTTTCATTTTCTGTAGCTTAATTCTGTTTAAATTGCTGCAAACTCCAGCCTCTTTATTCTGAGTGAAAACACGTGTCCCAGGAGTTTAACATGCTTGAACTTATGCCTGTTAACTTCACCACTTGATTATCCATAACTTTCCCAAGTCTCCCCACCCAAACTTGCTGTTATAACAAGTTATTGTTCCTACTCAAATACAAAGTGTGTAAGCAGGCATAGCAATATGCTCCACACCAACTGCACTTCAGCCACGTGGGGCCCTTCTAATGGGCACTTTCCCCACATTTGCTAGTGTTTTAAGAAGTTAAACTCCCAAAGGGAGACAGAAAGGGAACTAACTGAAAATCCTCAAAGAAATCTGGCCCCTTTCTGTGCACTTATTCTGAATTTGTCCCAGGGACACTGGACCTACTTCTTTCTCTTATATGGAAAAGATACAAGAATGGCAAGGCACATCCAAGAAGACCATGGCAGACTAAATTTGCTGTCAAACCTAGGTAAGAACGTTTCTTTCCAGTCCTCACCTCTACCAAATTCCTCAGGAAGACAAGCTACAAGTTGTTCTTTTGCACCTTCCTGCAAAATGTCCTTCACCATTCAGAGGAGAAATACTTCTCGATATACTGTTCCTTATTTAACTTTAATGTTTAGCATTGCATAATATTTCTTAGCATTTAAAAATATGGGAAGTAGTAAAAAGAAAAAAAAAAAGAAAGAAAACCAGAACAGCAACAAACACAAACTGATTCATGGCTGAGGTACCAGCCTATTGCCCAAACCGTCTCGCATGTGTTTGATGTACAGGATGATGAGAAATTTCTCATAACAACAATTTCATTTGTGTGCACCTAAATAGGGCAAGAATATTCAGAGGATGTGCATCAACACTAAATAATTCACTCATTGCAGGTCTTGTTCTATGGAGCACGAAGGCAATGCTACCTTGATCTATTTTGGTGCAGACTGACATCAGGTGTGGCTCCCCACCTGTGGCAGGAGTGCCCCTGGCAGCACACAAACCACATCCAAGGCCACAGCCAGGCCACCTCCCTCTTCCTATATGGATGCTAATTTGAATTGCCCAGAAACAGCCTGTTCACAGGCCATTACTAGCAGCTGTTTATGCAGGCATCCACCCTGAGCCTCAGCTCGGGCCATTACTGCCTGCCCTGACTGATCCCAGGCACCAGCACTGCTGACCTTATTTGCAGACACCTGGGCTTTGAGAGATGAAGGCAGTGGGAAAGGTGGGCTGTGAAGCTGATGCCCCTGTGTGAGAGTAGGTGGCTGGAGAAGATGTGAACAGCAGGGGTTGGGACAATATTCAGTGTCACCACCAGTGATGCCAGCCTGTTTTGGATGTGAGCAGCCCAATCGTACAGCAATGATTTCAGCATGTCTATGAGTCTATGAGCTTAGAAAATAATTTAGAAATGAGTGATAAAATCTATACCTCTGTTTGACTCTGGTTGATAGACAGCTCCTTACTTTCACTGTTTTTAAGGAAGTTTTACATTTTTTGTGTAAGATAGAGGGGAAAAATTCCAAACCTACCTCCTTAGGATGAAAAAGTCTAAGCTCCATGGATACTGTTGCTATTACATCTTCATAACTCTGTAACTGGACTCTAGGTTCCCTATGAAAATAGATCTTGGATGAGAAAATCTGATTTTTTTGGAAGCTCTAGAATTATATTGAGAAAATTTTAGAATATTAGAAATACATCAAGAATTATAGAATACAAGAGTTATGTCAATAAAATCCCAGAGTGACTTACCTTTTGCTAAATGATACCCTAAATTTTAATATTAAACCTTGCATTTCATAGTAAATTTAGATTATTTAATATGAACATATAAAGCACTTTAAACTAAGCCAAGATTTTGTGGGTGACCTCAAATTCAACTTCTAAGGAGAAGTAAATATACAGGGAACTTATGCAAGAAAGCAAGCACACACTTTTGGAACACTCTATAACCAAGAGCCTATGAGAAAAGGCAAAAATGTAAAAAAGAGGATGCAGCTGAGACAAAGCATCAAGAGTTAAAAATATTTAGCATGATACTAAATATTTAAAAAAAGAGAGTTCAGAAGTGTTGCCTATCTTACTCTGGTATTTTTAGATTTCTTTACACTTCTGGTGATCTGGAAAACTTAATAAACTTAGGATTATTTGAAAACATACTTACTAGCTACCTAATGTATACTTGTTGCATACTTTAACTGATATATTGGGAACACCAGAAGCAGCAGCCTCTCCCCCTCCCTCTCTCTCCACCACTATGTCAGGGCATCCTCCTGTGGACACCAGCATTTTGTTGAGTTTCTCACTGTACCAAACCTTGTGAGATAAAAATCTCAAGAGTGCTGTGGGACAGTCTTTTGGGAACATCTCTGGGGGTTATAGGTTTTATTTCAGAAATGTCCAAAAGGGAAAAACAGACTTGAGGTTATAATGCTGGGAGCTAGGACTCTTGGACTGCCAGCTGTGCAAACCCCATAGGTCGCTTAGCCTTTGTGTGCCATATTTTTGACCTCCACAAGAGAAGGAACATAAATATTTTGGATGAATATTACACATTTCCTTGTTTTAATACTCATACTGCTTGAGACCCCTGAGTGAGAGATGCCATATAAATATGAAAGCAGTGACAAGTGGTTTTGTCAAGCACCAGGACAAATAGAGTGGAAAAGCTTTTAAAAGGCAATCCCAAGGACGCGCATGTGAATGCGTGCAGGGAAAGAAAATTTCAGCTTGCTCAAGACATCCATGCACTTCTTGAGAGTTGGTGTGAATAAATTGAATTGTCCATGTGAATACCATGAAGCAATATAGACTGAAAACAGTTAAATGAGTCTGCCTACTCTATTCTGTGCCAGAAACATAAACTATAAGGTGCATAAATTTGGGTATGTAGTCGTGAAAAAATACTTCTGAAATACAGGAATATTAACTTACTGGTCAATCCTTCCCCAACATAGCATTTTATAAGAGTAACTTTCCTTTAGTACCAAATTCTGATTGAATATATGATTGACAAATGTTAATTTTATGCAATTTTTAACTCTTGTGTACTACGAGTGACTTGAATCGAGTGCAAAAGTACACAGTCCTGTTTTACAGTCTGACATAGTTTTCTCCGATGCTTTGAGCTCCTCTAAGTAGTCACTTGACTACAAATTATAACACACTTGACTTTTCACATATAAAGGATAGCTTGAGATATTTTTAAGCTTTATTCAAACTGTGAGCAGTGCACACGCTGGATTAATGTCAGTGGAAAACTAACTTTTGAAAAACTCCACTCTTTCCTCACCATAAGTGTTCTCTTTCCTTTCTTTTCTCTGAAAACAAAATAAGAGATTAATACGCAGTCTTGTGGTTATATGACTGTCTTTCCACAGGTTTTCTATGTGTTTTTCTGTTGCAGTTGTTACTTTAGAAAGAGCTAATGTGACTGACAGAGCAGAACAATTTATCCTAGAACTATACATCTTTTTGTGGGCAGAAAGGCCATGATGACAAAGTAACAAAATTGAAATATGATACAACTTTCGAAAACATGAAAAAAACCCATTGCTCTTCTCTTTGACAAGCTTGTCACAAAGGCGAGACTAAAACAAACCTCCAGATACTCGATATTAATGGGCAGCGATGAACAAGGCTCCTGCTCTCTCCTCATGTGCCAGGGTGTGCAGGGAAAAGCAGTGCTACTGAAGTCGATACAATGAATTCTCTTCCATACTCTTTAATACTCGCTTGGTGCTTTGAAGTTAACAGAGTTATTCTGGAGTTAATTGGGTTTAACTCAGAGGAAAATTGGACCCACTAGAATGAGCACTAATACAAAAGGCTTTGGAAGCAGGCCTGCATTGCTGGTCAGAGATTAACAGTGCAGCAGAAAAGGACCTCTTAGAAAACAAAAAAGACAGGAGGGTGATGCAGAGGAAACTTGCCCACTCTTTTGAACTGGCAGCTGTATCACATACTGTGGTGGAGAGGCACTCAGCACCACTCCCCACTGGTTCCAATCAATTTTCTCCTCGGTTCTTCACCGCAAAAGTGATATGTATGATGTAGGATGAACAAAAGGGAACTGCCTAAGTGGTTAGCACAGGTCTGAGCAGAAGTGGGATAATGGTTACAGAGATCATAATTAGTTAATCATATCCAGTGCCTTGAAATTACACATGCAACTGTGCTGAAAAAAAAATAGATCCAGAAAATACATTTTATCACATGTTGTTTGAAAACCTGTCCCCAAGTTAAAAGCAACATCAGTTCTAGCTTCTCACAGTAACATTGGATCAGTTGGTCAAAATAGTTTCTATGATCTCAAATCAAGAGTGATGCCACCAGCTATACCCTAAATTTCTTCCATGGTTACTGAGTGCATTTGCATAGTAATTGCATTTACAGTACAGTATGCAAGCCCACATAAAGTGCCCCAAATAAAATTCATTCCTAAGACTTTCATATCCTTCAAATAAATGCATATTAACCAGCAAGGTTTTATCTTTCCCATACTGACTCATTTCCTTCTTCAGTAAATGATCATTGTGTAACCCATCGACTTTCTCCTTTACTATTGACAGCTATAAGAAAGATTTCTTGCACTAACAATAAGACAGGTGCCATGGAAATTTGGACACATTCATGTTGCTTTATATATTTGTGAAGAATTTAATCTGTAATTACTGGATATGGTGCTGGCAATTTTCTGTAGAGTGCAGGAGGACGTGTCAGATGTAAAACCTGCTCAGCATTTTCCCCTGTTGGGCTGTTACTTTCTCACTCCTGGACTGAAAAGAAAAAATGGCCAGTTGGTAATTTTTCAAATCCACCACATTGAGTTATGTTATATTCATTGATGGCATTGCCAGCAGGGAGTACCTTTCCTTTTAATATGAACTATGAACAAAGGACATACTTTTGGTTGTGCATGCTCTTGCTTGGCAAATAACTGATGCTGGCTGCCGAAACTCTCTCATGAAAACAAAGACACATCATGGTCATTCAGGCCATAACGGCCATTTGAGCCATCCTAAAACTATCTTTGAAGGCTGGAGAAGCAGTTGCACTTCCTTCTCTATAGACCTTGCCTGTGAAATTACACAAGCAGCTTTTCTCTTCTGTTTGACACCTGAGTGTAACTGCTACCCTGCTACAGCTGCAGGCTGGGTCCAAGTACCTGCAAATATAAACCAAGAGGGTTTAGTGGGCAAGCAAGGACTACAAAGGCTTTTGTCCCTCCCAGAGTCACCAACTGACACAGCATGTCATCCATGCCAAATGATCCCATCTGGTCAGGTGGCCGTGGAGGTAGACTGAACATGGTCCCAAAATGCTGACTTCACATAAGGTCTTCGGGGAGGGTTTTTAGCTGTGGAATCACCATGGGCTTTTCTATTTCTATTGGTTTTCCATTAGTCAAGACTGATAGAACAATATTTTTCATCTGGTAATGGTAGGAGACCCAGCCCATGGCTGCCATAGGCTGACTTGGTTCTGAACATTGTTGACTTCCAGAGTGGACAGATGTAATCCCATTGACTGAGAAGTAACCTCAGCTCTGGAGGAGAAAACGTAAAACTCAGGCTGGTTCAAGAGACAGCAGCTGACCTGCAAAGAGAATGAAAGAGGGCAAATAAATCATTGTGATATCTTCAGACTTTGACCTGACCTTCATCAGTCCCAACAGACTCATTCCAGACTATTTGCAAGATGACTTATTTCTAAAAAGCCATATGGCCACATTTGCACAGTAGGAATCCACATAAGCACAATGCATTATGCAAACTCGGATATGAACCCCGTGCACAGATACAGGGCAGGTCTTAAACTGGATGCAGTTTCATTTTGGGTATGCAACCATATATGTTGCAGCAGTGCAAATGTTAATATGCACCTCTGCTACGTATCTGCTGCTGAAAGGCTACTTGAACAAATCTGGATGTGCTAGTGCAGTGTTTTCTGTGTTGTTCAACATCACAAGCAGAGAGTTTTCTCTGGGATTCACTCCTTTGAGAAACCAGAAGTCTCACAGATATCAATGCTCTCTGGCTAAAATGCAGAAATCCTCTCTGTCATTGCTTTCCCACTCTAATAACTTCAATAATAATAATTAAACTAGAGGAATTATGTGCCTTTTCCTCCTGCCCATGTTGAGCAAGAAGAGAACCAAAAATCGATATTAATTAGGCTATATGGTAGACTCGTTTAATTCTCTAAAACTCTCAGAATACTATGGAGAGGAGCACAATGGAAATGCCTTGGAAGATGAGATTAGGTAGGTGTGATACCTGTGTGTCACTGGGATTAATAGACTTTTTTAAATTGGGATGGTTAGAGGAATCTGAAAAGAGACCATGGTGTGCATTCTCTCTGAGCGATTATTCAAACTGCAATTGAGAGCTCTGCCAAAGTTTTCGATCTGTGACTCCTATGTCCTGACTTCCCTCTGCTCATCCTTTGACAATTACAGAAACGAAAGCTTCAGGAGATCTCAGAACTGGGGCAGCACCATGATTAACATCAGACTGTCTGCGTACGAGGATGGCCAACTTTCTGTTGGGACTTTGAAGCTGTGAAAATAGAGGGAGCTAAGAATGAGAGAAAATGGTTTCGTCTGTAGTGTGCTATTGACTATTTGTCCTTATCCCACTGCTTTTTCAAGCACAGGTATGGAGGGGTTGGTTGTGGAAAGCAAGCTGTTGTGATACTTCCAGTTGATTCTAAACTGTTTTGAGATAGATCTTACATTAGCTCCCAGAGTCACCTCCAGAGCACCCAAGGGTTCTCCTTTGGGATTTATGACACCTCCAGGACATCCTTGATCTTTGGTTGCCAAAGTACAGGGATTGGGAGACCATCTGGAGACTGTTCAGCCCAGGCTTCTCCTACTGGATGCTGCTTTCAAGACTGAGTACAGCAGAGCATGAACCTAGACATAGAAAGCAATGCCAGAGCCTGTGGTATGAATGTAGGCTCCATCCTTAATTCCCTAGGAGGAAACCTATCAAAGTCTTGGAATATTTCCAGGCATGAGAATGCTTGTGCTACCAACCTGCTCAAATGCTGCCCAGCACAGCTAACACATCCCAGACAAGTCCCAAGCTCTGTTGGGGTGTTAATATGGCCAGGAACCACTAAAAACATGCAGGCTACGTGCAGCCACTTGGTTGTGGAGGTAAAGACTATTTAATGCTATGGGCATAAGCCACTCTGTAGTAGCTGAGACCAGTGCTAGAGAATGAGTCAGGCACATTTAATTCAGCAGAGTTCAATTCATTAGCCCTAGTACAACAAGGAAAAAGAAAAATAACAACAAAAAGCTTTTGTTGAGAACTTGGGCATGTTTTGGGAGGAGCTTGCTTTCTTCTCTGAGTAATTAGTGTTATTTTAACTACTTATCCTTGGCTGAATTCCTACTGAGTCACTTTAGGTATTTAGAATCCACCCTGTCCAATCTACCTGCCTTTTAAAAATAGCTTTCTTCTAAAATCTGTCCATGTTTTGGACTTCTTAGCATTGATGACAATATTTTCACATTTTCTCATTTATTTCCTCCCAGTTTTAATACTCAGCTGTATCTTCTGACTTCATTCTTTCTCACTATTTTTAACGCTCCCTACCCTTAATTCCAACTGTACCTACAGATTGATCCATACTTACACATGCTTTCATTTCCTCTTATGCTTCTTGTTTTTCCCAATTTCTTGTAATATTTTCTTCTGATTATTTTACTGCTTCCTGTAGTGTATGCCCTGTCACTCCTTTCATAATGCCACCTTTTCATCTTGACCCATCATTCCTTTCTGTCCTGATACTTTTCCTTCATTATTACAGTTCTTTAGTACTAGAAAAGTTTGCAAAAATATTCCTCATCCTTCCCTTTGATAATAACAATAGTCCTCTACCTTATCATTGTTTCTTATGCTTTAACCAGGTCTGGCTGCAAATAGCAGTACAAAAAGAACAATAAGAAGGTGATGGAAATTGAAAAGTCCAAACCATGGTAATGATGTGATATATGAATACTTTGTGTATTTAATTAAGTCTAACATGCACTCTGGTAAACATTGATCTGCAGACATTCTCTTGACTTGGCCATTAGGCTCCCAAAATTCCCTTTGATTTCAATGTGACACCATATAGATGAACCTTTAGGTCTATGTAGAGTCCAAACACACTTCCAGGAAGAATGTGGAGCCTGGGAGGGACAACTCACAGTAGAGGACTTTAGGTCATAAATTTCTCTAGCTGTAAACATGAACCTGCATGTATTAAATCTCAAATAACTTCTAATCATAGCCTTATCAGAGCACATTAGGGCATATTTAATTGTAACATCAATGAGCTGCTGCACACCAGGAATATTTGAAAATATGTGTCTTTTCTCCTTTTCCTGTAAAATACTTTTGAAGCAATAAATGCTTCTTGAAATTCAGGACTATTTCCATATAAATAGATTTTAGAGAAAGTTGTTAGGTATGCGAAATAAAGCAGACATGTCAAGTTTCCCTGGTCAATAAGAGCCAAATTATTGCTGTCCAGTTCATCCACAAAAATGGGTTGCTATGAAGTCTCCTAGCACTGGAAGATTTATATTCTCTTCAATTTTTTCAGAATAAATACTGTCCAAGCAGGATGAAGCCCGCACTGCACGAACAAAGAACATGCTATATTTAAGAGTTCATGTCTGACTTTGAACATATGGTAACGATTCTTGAAGTTAGAAAAAAAATGTGATGCTTGTAATATGGCATGTAATACTTTCTGTACTCCACCAAATTACCAGGGAGAGAGATTGTGCTTTTCTGAGTATAGTGACAAATGTCCCTCCTCATTATGATTTTGCCCTTTTTGTATTACCATATCATTATTCTTTTTCTTTTGCACTCCAGTGTGCAATTCAGATGATTGCATTCTTTGGCAACATTAAATATTTCCAGGATTGCTTAGAAAATTATCAGATATTTATTATTCTTCAGACAATATGAATTCATCAGTAGAAATATATACCTCAAGGGGAGCCACCCATTGCATTTAGCCAAACCAGCCAACCATTCCAGAGGCAGTAAAATAGCATTTATCAGCACGAATAAACGGTGACATTTTCTTCTAATGAGATTTCCAAGCTGAATCTTGTTGGCAGCCATTTTACATTTGTGATACTAATAATGAGTGGGAACCCGATGTTAATAATTAGTTGCTGTTTTCTTTTATAATCTTTTTCTATATTATTTTAGCACAGAAGCACACTTCCCTCGGGTTTCTTATTGTTTGGGGCAGGGTATTTGTGTGGCAGTAGTAGAGATGCAGCCTTAGCCGAGCTGATGAACAAAGAGCCTCCATGAGCTCATGCCTGAAAAACATAAAATGAGAAGGCCCACATAGCACAACCTATGTGTATTTATTTTCACAAAGGAACAGAAAACTGTTCTTTTGAGATGGAAGCTCCCCACACAGCTCCAACTCAGTGGCCAATGCTCCTGAAAAACCCTCTGGATCTGCAGGGACATATCCTTCGCCCCTCTACCACTGGCTTGCACCTTCCTCATGGCACCATCACTCCTTCCCATCTTTCCCATTGTTGTGAAGGTGCACCAGCTGGAAGAAACCATGAGATGCAGAAAGACAAGAGCCTTCCATGTTTCCAGGGATTCCTCTTCTTTTCAGCGACAAAAGGAACCAGCAACTTGACTCCATACAGAATGAAACGAGAAATGGATACAGTTTGGGCCAGAGAAAGCATGATCAGAGGAAAGATAATTTCCACCACCACAGGAAAGTTTGGGAGAATTTCTTTGGCAGGCATCAATGCAGGAGAACACATCAGATGGTTGGGGTGGTCCCTCCTGGTAGTCAAAATCTTTATTAAACCTTTGCACGTCCCCCTAAACCTGGGAAAGGAGGAGGTCTCAGCAGGCAATTACTTGAGTCCACTGCTTGAGAGAGGAAGTGGGACCCAAATTGTGTGGTTTCATCTTTTATTTTAAATGAAGAAACCTACTTAAAATAATAGGAATTTCCTGGGGAAATTCTCAGCCTTTTCATTTTTTAAGAGCCTTTGTATCACAAAAGGTGTTTGAAGTCCTTGAATTTTTACCCTTTAGCCACCTTTAATCTAATTTCTAATCTCTTAATAGCCTTAATTGAGTTCTGAATACTTTAAATTATTAAACATCTTTGGGGGATTACGATTTCTATTTCTGATTATACAAAATAATATCAATTGCACAACAACATCCCCCCCCATTTATGTCAAATTACACTACCAGGGATGTAAGGAATATACTTTAAGGGCAGGATATTTGTATTTGAAACACTTTACAAGACTTGTGCTTTCAATCAGGGTGAAGAGGATGAGTGGCAAGAAATGAGTGAACAGTAAGATCCCAATGTGGGCCCTAAACCACTGAAGGCTCATTGTCTTTTTGTCACCTTTGTTGTATAGGTAGAGGCTGCCCATGGCCATGGAGCAAGCAGTGGCCAGTTGCCAGGGGGTGGTGGGCCATGCAGACCCCCGAGGCACAGGCAGGAGAGCCATCTGCTTTCCTCAGCTGGGATGGGCCTCCTTCCCATCCCCAGGCCTTCCCACCTCCTCATGTTCACTGCCAGGGACAACTGCTCAGATTTAAACCTCATTCTAAATCAACTTGGGTCTTCAACTGCATCTAAGCCCCTTTGCTCCTCTAAACTTTCTTATCTGCCCCATGTCTACCCTTCTCAGAAGCTTACTACCTTACCGTGCCTCTGATCATGAACCTTCCTCTTCCTCCCTTACTTGCCCATGGCCCCCTGGCCCCAAGGCTATTTGTTATTTCCCTCCCCCTAAACGTCTTTCCCCCTTCCCCTTGGAAGGTGCCAGCCCTGGCAGGGACAGCAATCCTTGCCCTGCTGAGGCACCACTTCAGGTACCACTCTGAAGGCAAAAAAGGCTCTGGGGAACAGAGGACAGACAGCAGCCCTACCCCTAAGGAGAGGAGCAACTTGCTTTACACCTTGCTGCAAGCTGTGGAATAGAATACTCTCTCATAATGCAGATAGGCATCCAAAGCAGATATTTGCAGCATGAGCTAATATCAGTGGAAAAGCTCAATTCTTATCATATAAAGCCTCATTTGTAAAAATCAAAAATTTATTTGCTATCAAAAGACAATCAAACTTTATTAATGTGAAGAAAGTATTAGCTTTTTTCACTTTGCTTGCTTTTGCTTTCTTTTTGTTGTTTTATTTTACTCCAACTGTTTTTATTAGATCTCAGCTTTAGTTACTGTTAATTTGCCTCCACTTGTTTTCATCTCCCACCTAAGGAACAGCTTTAATATCCAGCACCAGAAACAACATCTTTTGACAGCTAAATTCCTTTCCCTAACTTCAGGGCAAGATTTCAAATTGTCATTTCTGAGCATCTCGATGTTTCCAGACACCTTAGAAAAAAGTCCATGAAGTTTCTGAGGAACCCACAGCTGTGCTTTTAACTCATCACTGATACCCACTGTATCTGAGTCTGGCTTTATATACATAAAACAAAGGTCTATTCAGTGTACTATTGTTAGAACCTGGATCTAGCTGCCACCATTATTCAGGATGAGCAGTGCTCTACTTCAGTTGTCCTATTGATTAAATATGCATAAAAAGTACATTATTAGACAGACTTGAACTATTTACTGGAATTATTTTCAATCTGTATTGCTGTAGCAGCTATGATTGCCAGTTGAGCTCTAGAGAAGTTTTTTTTTTGATAATGTACCATGACAGAAAAGCAATATCTTCTGTGAGCTTGTAGTCTGAGGTGCTGATCCAGGAGGTGTGTGTGCTCAAACTTATCTGCTGAAGCTGTCCATCCATATCCATGGCTGCTCAGAGAACATATATCTAAGCGTATATGTAGTCTTACACTTCTGAGTTCACACTTGTATTTCAATTTAAACTTATTCCTGTTCTTTTTATTTTTCTTTCAATATTGAATTTTAATGTGCACTTACTTTTACATTTACTACCTAATAAATTCTTTCCTAACAAGAACATGTATATTTAGACATATTTTTAAACATAGTAATTTTTAATGCACTATATGGATCAGAGTAATTCTAAAAGATGAGTTAAGACATAATTCCGTAGTTCAGTGTCTCTGCAGGAGACTGTCCCATGTGCTTTATGTAAAAGGTCTGATTCATACAAGTGTGATGGCAACATGAAGGCCACTAAACTGGAATATGAAAACAGCCAGAAGACGTTGGTTAAGGCATTTTGGCTGAAACATTTTAGTTTTAGAAGGTCAGCATGAAAAGTCATTCAGCTCTCCTTCTTACCCTAGAAAGAGAGAACAATAATAAAATCAGGCAGCAATAAATTTAGAGCAAATTAAAAAAATACTTTTATGTAGCACATGTCCTGACTATAGAATTCATTGCTGTAATACGTCACCAAGTTAAATACCACGGATGGATAACTTTATCATCACTCCTGAGCCAAGTCCTCCCCACCATAGCCAAGCCAACAATCTTCAGTGAAACTGAAACAAGATCTAAGTAAAACAGGGGGATTTACCCCAGTATTTACAATACGGCTGTGCTCTGTGAGAAGAGCAATAAAGGTAATTAGATTCCATGCTCAGCACTTCATCTGTTTACTGAAGTGGAAGAGTAAACTCCCGTTCACCACTCCATAATTTGATAAAACCTCCATAAAGGGGCTTTAAAAGTAATAGATACTGACCATGCGGACAGTACTGGGTCACAGATGCTTTACTGAGAAACTTGCTTTAGCTACAAATTATGCTGGCAAGCTATAGGAATCCCAGGGCATGCATAATTATGAACTATAGGACTTCATACATATGTACTGAGAACCTATTTCCCCTGTCCTCATCTATGAAGAACTTTTCAGCCCAATGAGAATTACACAATGGTGTTATAAATTACATGCCAGGCTTCAGTCTGATCTTGCATATTTATACTTCTAAACCTTTCAAATGACTGGTTTCTAATTAAAATTATGACATGCTCTTTCAACAACAATAACTCAGTATATAAGGATCCTGCATACCTTTCAAACCTTTCACAAGGAAAAAAGTCAGCCGTAGTTTGCAAGTGAGTTTATTGTTTCTGTGGCTTTAAGTAACACAACCTCTTTAGAAGCAGACGGCCTCGTCAGTGTGCTGGCAGGAATGTGACACAGGAGACACGAGTCTAGAGCCAAATACAAGGAAAATTACAGTGTGCAAGCCCCAGTTTTCAGTAAAAAGAAGATTCTTCTCAAAGATAAATAAGTACAACCTTTAAAGTGAGAGTCAAGTCTACCTAATACTGGTGGGGAAACTCTTCCTGGGTCTCCAGGGAGAGGTGTTACCAACCCTGTGGGTGCTTTACTGCCCCTCATCACTTCTTCAGCCTCACATATTGATGTGAAAGCTTCTGGCACTACCCATACCATGCAAAGGATTCCTTTGCTGTTACCACTTCAGGGCTGAGGAAATCCTCTTTTTTCCTCACATACAGATATTAAATGTCAGTATCGGCAGTTGGGATTCGGCAGCCAACATTGTCAGAGGGAACATCTCGATGGTCATTGCCTCTGCCTTAGCAGGAGAAGCAGGGTGAATGCAAATGCAGGCAAAGCTATACATTGGCCAGCTTACCAGCAGGAAAATAACCTTTAGCACTATCCTCTGCCTGGAGCTCCAGAGGGAGGTGCTACCTCCTCAGAGCAGAGGCTCCTAGGAAGGGTGCCTGAAAAGGATGCCACAGCCATCCTAGGAGGAATCGTTCTGCACTTGGAGTCCCTACCAAAAGACACTGTGCCACAGGGCCCATGGGAATTGCCTTTTTTGGGGTAACTTCCAGGATGATGCAGCCTGGGGGGACAGAATGAGGAGAAAACGAACAACTCCAGCAATGATGACCTGCTGCAGTGATGGTGGATTTTCACACCTGCAGCCTCCGTACGTTCGTGGTGCAACCCTCAGGACAGGGAGGGCAGAGGAGCACCTGCGGTGCTCTCTCCATGCTGTGGTCGCCAAAGTCCTACCCCCATTCTGCTGGCTGACTTCGCTCCAGTTTGCCCCATTACCGCACCCTCGGCGTGAGGCAGGCAAACAACAAGGTGCAGCTCCTCTCCTTTCCCTCCCCGGGCCGCCCGCAGACCCAGGGCAAATGCCGCCAGCACATCGGT
>VWZW01002309.1:2282794-2564759 GCA_013397115.1 Edolisoma coerulescens
CTTCCTCCTCCTCCTCCTCCTCCTCCTCCCCCTCCCCGCCGAGCCGGCAACATGAACTGAAATCCCCAGAGAGGCACAGAGGCGGCGAGCAAGCAAGCAAGCGGAGCGGAGCGGAGGCAAGCGGGGATATAGCGGCTCTCTCCTCCCGCCGCCGGGATTCCGGGCAGCGCGGTCCCTCCGCCCCGCACAGCCTCGCCCCTCGCCCGCAGAGCGGCGGCCGCCCGAGCCCCGCGCCCCCGAGCCGCCCATGGCCCTCATCATGGAGCCCGTCAGTAAGTGGTCGCCGAGCCAGGTCGTCGACTGGATGAAAGGTGAGGAGCGGTGCCCTCTCCCATCACCCCCACCCCGCAGGTGCGGGGAGCTCCGCGGCTTCCCCCGCGCCGGGATCCCGCCTCCCGGCAGCGCCGGCTGGCCCCACGCTTTGGCTGGGTTGAGAAGGGAGGCGGGAAGGCCGTCGGGGCCGCGTCGCTGGGGCCGGGGGCCGCGCTGCCCCCCTGCCCCGGGCTCAGAGCGGGGGCGGCGGCTGGCGATCCCTGGCTGCCCATAGAGCCGGGGAGGGGGCCGGGGGTGGAGGCGAGGCTGCGCCCGCGGGAGCCCGGGGTGCTCCCGGGCGGCGGCCGCGGTGTGGCGACGGAGCCGCCCCCAGCAGCGGAGGGGCGCGGGGAGCGTGTCCGGCTGCTCCCGGCGGGTGCGGCGCCGAACGACTCGCGAATAAAAGTTCATCCGAACGTGCGGCGCTCTCCCGTGCTGGGGGACGGGGGCACAGGGTTGTGACCTCCCCCGCGAGGAGGGGGCCGGGAGGGCTTCGCGGGCGGCGGGGCCGGGGGTCGGTCCGCCCCGGCTCGGGGTGCCGGGGCTCCCCCCGCTGCCGGGAAGCCGCCGTGCCGGGCGAGGGGCTCCTCCGGCCGGGCCGGGGGCTCCGCGCATCAGGCGGTCGCCGTCCCTTTCCCGGGGGCGACACTTCAAGATCTATGACTGAAGGGAGCACGAACAGTCTGGGCTCTGGGCTGAGTGTGGTTGTTGCGCTGCTCCGCTCCTCCCGCTCCCTCACCTGTCCTCCCCTCAAATAAACTCTGATGAGAATAAAATTTGGACCTTTTGGAAGCGCTTTTCTTTTATTCTGTGTGCATGCCATTTTGACATGTCTTTAATGCTGTAATGTGAAAAGCTATTTTGTTGTGGGTTTTTTGTGTGGGGGGAGTTTTTTTCTTATTACCTTTAAGTTAGGCTGCAGCTGTGTTTTGAATAAATGACCATCTAGTATTATGTATCTTTTTATAAAGATAGAGTGACCGGATGGGTACAAGTTTTGAACAACTGCTACATTGTGGGAGTTCTCTATAACATGCTGTGTGCTACTAATGTGACAGTTTCATCATCCTTAAAATTTCAGGCATATAGCATATGTTTTCAGTTATTCAATCCTGGCATTTATAGCTGGCGAGTTATAATTGTATTTAGTAACATACATAGTTTTGCAGTTTCAGAAGCATTCTCGCTCTATAGAATAATAATCAAAAAGAATGATGTAATACTTCGTATTCTGAGAAATTGGTAAATATTAATAAAAAACTTGAAGGCGCTGCAGATGATCAGTATTAAAAACAAGTCCTTTTCAAAATGTTTTTTACAGCTATTTAGCTTCCAATATTTTTACCTCTAAAAAAAAAAAGATTTTGTAGGACTTTTTTCTAATCAATGCCTGAGATACCTTCCCCATGATTTGGGGAATCCATAAAAAATAATGAATTTTCAGATAATGCATTTTTAAAACACTTAAAAAATGTAATACATCAAATACTTTTCATAAATGACAGGTGAAGTGCATTACATACTCTCCTTTTGTATTACATTATTATAAAATCAGTAATTTTAAAAGAACAGGCTAAATGGTAGCATTAAAAATTGTGCAGCTGAATAAGGATTTGTAGTTAGAAACCTGTGACTAATGCTCAGAGCTGTAGATCTTTTAAAAATAATCATGTAAACTTCACAAAAAAAAGCAGATATTGCAGTTGTTGCGTACTTTCCGGAATATGAAGCTTGCTTTTTAGTGTTTAACCTGGGTTTTTTTGGCACAAATGCTTTATTTTTTCTCTGGAGGACTTTAATTTTTACTGAGCGAATGCATATATGTTGCTTCATGCTTCCATTTCTTCATTTTGTGTTCTGTGTAGCACATGAGCCTTCGGTTAGGTGGTGAGAGGAGATAAAGCACCTGCCTGTGACTAGCACTCTTGGAGGAAAACCACCTAGGTAGCCACACTAGTTTCGGAAGTTGAGCCTGGAAACGAGTATGACCAGTAGCCGTGGGCAGGTTTGCTCCTGCCTGATGGGTCACACCTTTCTGAGTTTGGAGGAAGGATGGCAGTGGATAAGGGCAAGTGGTCTTTGCTGCAACAACTTTGTTTTCCTTACTTATAATGTGTGGTGTTTCAAACATTGTTAGTGAAATCCATATGAAAAAATATTCTTCTGCTGCTTTAAGTGCATTGTCTCCAGCAATTTACATTTCTGAAAGTCCCCAAAATTGCTTATTTGTGTTTTAAGAGGTACTCAAGATGGTTTGATGAGTAAAACATGAATGTGTCTGTCATGAGAAGTTTGAGAAGAATGCAATAGTGGTCTTTGCATTAGCGGCAGTCAAGTCTGGTTTGCATAATTTACAATGAACTTCAAGATGTGAGAATATTTTGCTGACTTACTGGGGGTTATTTTACGGAATTATAAATGTTGAACTTGGTTTTAACCTCTTCCTTGAAGTAAGTGCCCTGCTATGTCCTGTGCCTGCTCAGAGCAGCTCTGTAAAGAGCATTCTTCCAAATAGATTTTGATGTTCAAAGCAAAATCTTTCCTGAAAAAGGAAAATCCTACCGTTCAACATTGTTTACAGTTATCTGAAAGTAAGGGGAAATGAAACACTTTAGATTTTATTGCTCTCAGTGTTTTTGTGATGGTCTTGTTGGTATGACCCGAACATTTGCAATAAAAGGCCTCATCTGGAATTCTTTATTTAGGCAAAAGAACCATTACCTCAGTGGTATTTTGTTCAGGGCAGTGATAAAGCATTGGGCCTGAAATTACAAGATGTGAGAAGTGAACATGGGGAAAGTATTTCCACTCAAAGGGGTTAGATAAAAGAACCGAGCTCTGGGCTGGATGTCTGTATAGGGAACAGGCTCAAGACGGGGTATTTGTGGAATAAATGCAGTTTCTCCAGTATCTTGTCATTTTTTAATTTCTTGCCATACACTGTCTGTGGATCCCTTCGATGGCTTAACGCCAATGCTGATGAGCTACAGAGCTGTACCTGGAATTGGTTATACAAATAAGTAACTATCTGCATTTTGACTGTGAAAATGTGTACAATAAGAAGTTGTGGACCAAAGTACCAGTTAAAACTTTGCAAATGAAAGGGACAAAGTGAGGAGAGCCTGTGTCAGCATATGAGTTTTCTATGGTTTAAAGTGAACACCCAGACAGAAGATTAACTGCCATAGAGCTGGAAAAAGAGTAGATGGATTAGCTCATCTCTCCCACAGAATAGCATATTGTACATGGAGGATAAAATGAGTATTTAAATTGATTCAAACCATGTATTATTGTGCTTTTCATATATTTAGTATTAATTTTAAAGGTCCTGTATGGATCAGTGAGCTGAAAGTGTGTCAGTCACCTCCTCTGCCTCCCCTCTGGAGGACATGTGTGGATTCCACTGCTGTGTCTCAAGACGTTGACACGTCATGTAGGTGAGCGTCGTCGAACGTCATGGCTTTCACTCACTCAGGAGGAGAACATGCCAGATATGTTTTAGATTTCTGAGGCTCTGAGAACACTCAAAGACACTCAGTTACTTACCAAACATTAGGATGTTTTTGACTGAGTCTTCTAATTTAAATTCTTTGGTTTGAGGTTATTGATAATTGCTGTGTTTTGATAAGGGCTTGCTGTTTTTAACAATATTCTAATTTTAATTCAGTACCAATCTCTCAATGGCAGAATATGTTCCAAAAGGCCGTCCACCTGAAAAAATAAATCAATGTTACTTTATCTAACAAAGCTTAAATATTTATTTTTTGCTTGCTGAATGGCAGCTCTTAGGGCTTATACGAAGCTCATACAGCTTAAACTGTTGTAATGGTAGTTGTACTCAAGAAGCTGCCATGGGGTTGCCTTTAAAGGCTTCTAATGCTAAGGACTGGGGGCTTTTTAACTCTATAAAGTCTGCTCTGCCAGGATTTAGAAGGATGCAAATATTTAGAAGGACTGGGGCGAGAGAAGCAGAAATATGAATGTGCTAGCAAAGTGAAAGCAGAGTGCAAAAGTTCCCCATCTGGATGACTGAATATTGCATGGGTTTGAGAACTGAGTTTCTGTCTGCTCTTTGTGTGCTGAAGTTCATGTCCCTTTTCAGTGGCACATGTGTTTGCAGAGTCATCATGGGCTGCCAACAACTGTGCTCCACTTGGTGTAGCAGGCATTATGTGTTATTCATCAAGAAAATGCAGGAGTTTGTGGGAATGCTCTGACACTAAATACTTCAATACTTGATGATGATATAGAAAATATATTGCCATGGGGATCCTCCTACTCGTGTTTGTGCATGTACAGAGCCCTAGGACTGCTGTGGCAGCACCCAGGTTCTGCTGCAGTTCCTGAACCATTAGTTAGCAGCAGGGAAGCTCACAAAATTCTCTCACAGCTCTGGGTTCTAGCAAATGGGTTTAGGCCTTAAAAACAGTAAGGGCGAATCCTGTGTTCGGGCTCCCTGTCAGACCTACCTCATTTTTGGCCATGGCTTACTCTAAAGACTGACATGGACTGAGTTCAGGGGGGAGCTTTTTGTGGAGTGCAGGATGGACTGCAGTGCTACAAAGGCATGTGAGCACCTACTTTGTGGTAAAGAGGTGTGCTTCCATAGAAGTATGTGCCTCATTTAGGGCTTTCAATTTTGTCCATCTGTTTTAGTTTTTCTTCTAGTGGTCTATTAAGTTAAAGGTTCTTTCGTATGCTACTTCCCTTCACATTGATTTTGGCAGGGCCCTTAAAAACTGTGACTATTAGAAATAATATGGAAAAGGCCAAGTTGTCTCAGGGAAGCAAGATCTGGATAAGAGTATAAAAACCCCTTGGATTCTGAAACTTTGATTCCTTGTCAAGTGTGTGTAGGTGACTGATGAGCTTCAGAATAGTCATCAGCTTAATAGTCATTGCTAAGTGCCATATGTGGAATAGATCAGGCGTTTTACAATTTGTCAGTATTAAACCCCTATTTTCTTTCTCCAAAGTAAAGCAAACTGAGATTTTTACATTATCGGAGGGTACATGTAGTACTCCATTAGCTTTGAAGTGATGCTATTAAATGGATTTATGACTTTTACTGTAATGCCTAGCAAAAAAAGCTGTAGAAAAATATGAAATAATGCCATAGCTGGAGTTTAATTTTGATGAACTCACAACTCTTTAATTTAGAGATAATTACTCTGTTTGTAAGAAGGTAGCAAGAATTTTAGTCAGACAAAGTGGGGGACTTTTTAGAGAGGGGAGTTTATAAAAAGACGGGTAGTCAAGAGTCAAACTGCACTATTCCAAACTTTAGTTTTAAGGACTCCAGCTTTAAAACTGTATTGAAAGCAGTGCTGGAAGATCTCTCTCTGTGGTTTGTTTATTTTTCCTGTGGATATCTCACTTTTTGCTTGCCCTTCTGACATTAGGAGTTTTAGCAGTATCAATGGCCGCCACATCAATCACAGTGATGTGTTTTAGAGCATCTTTGTTTGTGATTAGAAAACCTCTCCTGCCATTGTTTATCAGCAGAAAATGAAACTGCAATTGCAACTGGGATGTGTCAAAGCCTAACAGCCGGGTGTTGCCATAGCGAAGGCGATGTTACATAAGCAGCCACTCTGCAAATAATTCATGCAGCCAAATTTTAAGCATAGCATGAGAATTCATTTCTAAATTTATGGTCTTTTTAGGAGGGAGCTTTCCTAGATGAGGTCATCTCAGTCGCTACTGAAATTGATGTGCTTAGTTGTGAAGCTCTTTTAGCACTGCCCATTTACACCTTTATTTTGTTTGAACATATTGTTCTGTTTCTGAAACATCTGTTAGTTTAAATATGGCTTCACAATATGTTTTCTCAAGTGGTTTTCTGCAACAGTTCAGTTAAGCTCTGTATTTTGATCTTATTCAAATTTATTTGCACAATGCAGTATTAAACCAAGCAATTTACAAATGCCTTTTCTGGTTAATGGGTGTCGAGAATTTTGCAAGGCAGCAATATAAACCTGATCACTTTTCAGATGAGAGGATTGAAATATATTTACAGATGTATTTTTAGAATCTTTGCAAGTAGTTGTCTTTAAGCATTCCAACAATAATAACCCAGGCGGTTTTATCTTCTAAACCCCAAATTGGCAAATGGTCTAGCCTTTCTGTCTGATCCGCAGAAGTGTAGATAACCATTTAATCTCAGTTAAGTTGCTGTAGCTTTTGATTGTACTGTATTTCCCTGAGTCAAGTAGTAATATTTTTTACCATTTTCCAAAGGAATAAGGAGAAGCTTCTCCCTGTTTCCTGAGAAGTTTCTCCCTGTATAGGCTTGTATTTAAAGGTATGCAGCAAGGAGAAAGAGCTCATTCTTCAAGGCTTCCATTCTGTGTAACTGCTGTTTTTTTCCAAGAAGTTACAATAACCTCGTTAAATCATAATTGCGCTGAGGATCACCTGTGGCAAGCACTTTCCTTCAGCAGGGTAACAACTTTAGATTTTTAGCTCCTAATAAAGCAAAACTGTGCTGCTTTCACACTTATTGGTTAGATAATTTACTTAGTGAATACTTTAAACCTTCAGTTTAGAAGCTGAATAGTTACCAAGACAAATGCTGAAAGATAAGAGTTCCCAAATACCTTGTTAAAAAATCCAGTCTGGAAACACCGTGTTGGGACATTCTGAAATGCCACATTTTCTTCATTGATGTCTCCCAGCTTTTCAAATGCATCTGCTTTCTATAAAAAGATGAAGTAAGGAGATGGAGATGAGTTGTATTTTTTCAGAAGAATTTTGGGAGCCCAATGTTAGGCTCATATTATAAGAAATCTACTGCCACACAAACCTGCTCAGAGCACTGTCAATTTCTTCTTGTGAGACAGGCCTAGCATGGCAGTTCCTCTTAAATTTAAAACAGCAGACTGTCCAAGAACAAGCATCACTGATTTTTGCAATGTTCCTTTCCTGCAGTTGAAGGATGAAGGGCTGGAAGACACAGATCCATGGGTCTGGGGCACCCAAGATCTAAAATGTTTAACGCACATCCACTCATATACATGTTTTTGCCCTCCCTGTGTATGGGGTTTAGCAGATATCTGGGAGACAAAATAAATTTTTCCTTGAGGTTTTCAATGCAGGCATTTTTCTTCTGCAAAGGGAGTCCAGCACTGTCTATAGCAAGTAATTTTATAGTACTGGAGGCTTAAAAATCTACCCCATTTTGTGCTACTTATCTGCCAAATAATATTATCTTGAAGAAAATAGCTGTGGATGTCATCTTGTAGGATGTTTAGCATTTCCAGTTTATCCTTTAAGTAGAAATTTAGGGCACTTGGTACCTCAGATGAAGTGGCTAGAACAGTAATTTCAAAGTGTTTGGCCTTACATGATTAACATCTGCTACAGTACCATATGGTGGGAATTTCCAAGTAAACTATTAATTAATATAGGAGTGCACCAGAGTAAGCCTTAATTAAACTATATTCAGCTGAAGTGTATTATTGTAATGTAGTCAGATGCAAAGTGCTGTACTTTTGTATTGATACCTTTTCCTGTTGTGTGAAGAAGAGGGAAAAATATTGACGAGAATTAATTAAGCCTTTAAATTAAATGTTCGAGTAGCTTTTAAAATAAATGGTTTAGGACTCACATCAGCATCAAGCATCCATTGATTTAAGTGGAACAGGGTCTATATTTGGTAATGTTGAGTTGTGCTTTGTGAATGCTGTGGTGACTCCTCTGCTAGGATTTTACTGGTGTGGGATGTGAGTGGTCAGAGGGTGTCCAGCAGAGGTGCACAAGCCATTTTCACAGAGCTTCAGATATTGCTGGTGGGGCCCTGACTGTGCCACTTGTCCCTGACTGTACCACTGGTGGAATGAAACCTTCCTGTGTGAGCTGGCCAAAGTAGTCTGGAGGAGTGTTGGGGTGGCAGCTAAGGTTGTCCATGAGCGTGGGTAATGCTGGGACCTCTCCTTGGCCTCTCATATTTGGAAGGATGAGCATACCCATGTATAGAGTTGAGCAGCTGGCAGGGTCACCTCTAAAGGGCTCTTTCCTCCCACAGGCAATGATTGTCAACTGTAAAGAAGTTGATAACATTACTGGTTTTGTTAAAGTGTAGAATTTATTTTTAGTTTGGCCAGATCCACCAGTTTCCAGTAGCTACAGCTATAAATGACCTATTTTTAAATAGGTATTTTTTCCCTGGCTTCCCCTCCTTCTTTCTCTCCTGATAATCTTCACATCAATAAGAAGGTGAAGAAAACCTCTGCATATTGAGGCCAGGTAAATGTAGGTGGGACATACCAGTGTTGTCTGAGTAATTCACTAGATGGCATTCTTCCCTCTGAGTCAACACTGAAACCCATCGTGGGAATGACAAGAGAACTTAGTCATTTTAGTGAGATGCCAACCTGAAATCTTGACCAGGTGTGGTTGCTGAAGGCTTGCTGGCATTCTTCATAGCAGTGGGAGAGTTAGCTCTAGCACACTAATTAAATTCCATGTTAATAATTAAAGTCTTTGTAACTGGATTCCCCTTGTCAATGTCCATTACTGACATGCGCCTGCCTTCCTTTAATTGCTTTGTAGTTTTGTTGGTTGCTTTCATATAGTTGATAGTTTGATGCGCAAGGTGCAGTGCTGTTCTTGTTTTGTTTCAGATTTTTCTGTTTCAAGAAATATCAGTAGAGGGATCTGTTGAGCACAAAGTAGAAGTTGCTCTCTAAAAAAAAAAAACTTATTTTGTGTGCAGTCAACTGTTGTGAACCTGCAGTTGTCCTGCTTTATGTACACCTTTTTAAAACTGAACAAATAACAATTTTCTTCTTGCGTGGTCTGAGTGAAGTGTGACTGGAGACTTTTTTGTGATATATCCAAAAAGTACCTTCTTGAGTGTTCAGCATTTGCTGTCTTGTTTATTGTTGCTTTATCATCATGAATTGAACCACATGCCCTTTGTCTCCATTTCTCTTCAGAGGTCAAGAATGGCTCTTTTTGGTAGACTTTATTTTATTAGAGCTGATAGGAAAAGAACCCAAGCCAAATGTGTTAGTGTGTTTTTATTTTGGTAGTCCACTTCTACTTGTTTCCAAAATTTTCTGTAAATGCAGGGTGACGAAATGGTCCTTACTACTTTCCAAGAGGTAGAAATTATTTAAAATGTTGCAGTCTTCAAATATTTTCAAATAAAAGTATACGCTAGTTTAACCTAGAGTGTGGAGGCTTAGTGTTTCTTAAATTTCTTTTAATGCTTTCTGATGTAGTGTTGAGTATTGTGCCCCACAAGTCCTCTTGAAAATACTAGCAGTCTGTAGTTTCACTGTTGGTTACTGGACTTCAAAAGCAGATGTAATTTTTGTTACTTCACTCATTATTTCATTGTATGTTTTAAACTGTCTGGATCTCAGCTGTTTAATGCAGTCTGGGGTCAAAAGCCTATTCCTGGAGTCCTGATAACTGAGTCCAAGAGCACAGTGTAGTGTGAATAATTTGTCATGCTCTGCATGTGGATTTGACAGAGGTTCAGCCTGGAAGTGTAATTGTTGCACATAAAAAAATTCCATATAAGTGTCAGTCGGAATATTTAAAGGACATAGGACAGATTGTCATTAGAAAAATAAGACAGGTTTATGACAGGACTCCTCGAGAGCAAGTAAACTCATTTTTGAAAAGAACTGGATAGTTCATAGCCTTCAAATGACTGTTTTAATTATGAGTGCTTTAGCAAACTTCATTACTGAGAGAGCATTTGAATGCCTAATGAGTTATGATGAAGCTACTGTTTGCAACTACAGAAAGTATAATGATGTATATGTAATCATGAAGCTTTTTCCTGTGATTACCATGTTTTCTTGTTGGTTTGTTAGGATTTTTAGATGAGTTTTTTGTTATTATTGTTGTGTTTTGTTTTTTTTAAGAAATTGGGGTTTTTAAATAAATTGGTTCCTGATAACTACCGTGGCTTGAATAAGACAGCTAAAGAGTTGTGGCAATGAAGGAGTGGTAGCCATAGAATTGAGGTAGAATCATAGAACTGTTGGGGTTGGAAGGGACCTCTGGAGATCATCCAGTCCAACCCCCCTGCCAAGGCAGGGTCACCTAGAGCAGGTAGCACAGGAATGTGTCCAGGTGGGTTTTGAATGTCTCCAGAGAGGGGAGACTCCACAACCTCTCTGGGCAGCCTGTTCCAGTGCTCTGCCATCCTCAATGTAAAGAAGTTTTTCCTCATGTTGAGGTGGAAATTCCTGTGTTTTAGTTTATGGGCATTGTTTCTTGTCCTGTCGCTGGGTACTATTGAAAACAGTCTGGCACCATCCCCTTGGCACCCATCTCCCTCATGGAAATGTCAGTATTTGAAAATGGTCTTAACAGTTTACCAATCCAAGGTCTTGGGAAAAACCAAAACAAGACAAAAATCCCTTCATTGTGAAAATATGCCCTATGTACTAGGTAGTATTTGCTAGATGAACAAAAGATTAAATTTGTTGCAGAGGTCTAAAGGTAGTTTCTTTTCAGTTACTGAAATTTTACGAAGTTAGTTAACAAGGAGCTCACCAATATTTTGGTTGATCTGTCCTGGACAATAAAACCCTTTCCTGTAGCTTATTTGGGCATCTAGTTTCTCTCTTGGATCCTATCTGTCGTCACCCAGCTCACTGTAAGCTGTGATGAGCTATCCAGTTACGAACTGGAGGTAACTAATGCTAATGAGCTATGCATGAGTAGACCTGAACAGACTGGGCAATTAATGCCTGCCTCTGGTGGCTGCCTCTCTTACCAGATTGTAGGGTTTCATGGGTCTTCCTGACATGGTTGTCTTCCAAAGTGGGGTGCAGTGGTGGGCCGTAGGTGGCTGCCTGGGAATCCAAGTCCTGTGACTGTGGGACAGAGGCTTGAGTCTGCAGAACAGCACGTCCTGAATGTTTTTCACCTCTGCATATCTGAGCAAATTCCTCTTTAGAGCAATGAGTGCTCTGCGTAATAGAATAACTGGAAATAGAACTTCAGTATGTGACAAGTCCTTTCAAAAACCCAAAATTAATTAAATTTTGTTTTTTACTTCAAAAGAAGGTAAAGCTGAATACAAACTTTTCTGCTCAGTCCATTATTAAAAAAAAGTATTTAAAAGACCTCTACTTTACAAAACATTTGTTTTTCAGTTGACAATATATTGTAGGCTGTGGTGGGAATGGTGGTATTTTTAGATTTAAAGGGAAAATGAACATGCTTATAACTCTTCATCTGCACAAGTACGAAGTCAGGCAGGATTAAATAAGATCTAGAAACTGTAATATTGTCATTTCATTAGATTTTCTTGCTTTGTTTGTGTTCAGCAATGTGGTGATGGTAATTGGCTTGTATTTATCCTAAGAATTAAAATTGTAAATCATAAGCCTTTACCCTCCTGTTTCATGCTCTCAAACACTATGAGGAGTTTCCTGCAGAATACAGTTTTGATAAATCTTGCTGAATCAAACTTTAAGAAAGAATTACCATGAGACATCTGAAGGCAGAGATTGATGTGTGTTGGGGTTTAGTCTCAATCAATGGTAAAATTGCTTATAAAATTATAAATGTATCTAATTTCCTTTTGATAGAATCTTTGAAAGCGTCATAGCAGGTCACAAAGTTTTTGAGTTCGAAGTATCTCAGTAATGTCAAATATTAGGACAGTACTCAGTAGAAGGAAAGAGACTTCCAGATTACAGTAATTCAGAAATGGGCAAATAGATAGAAGTAGCTCTTTGGTGGCCTGATTTGAAATTTAAATCTCAAGAGGTAATTTTTTAAATTTTTGTTTGTTTGTTCTTGTTTTTTTTTGTTTGATGCTCACTGTATTAGGATTTTTTTGTCACTGTGGAACTGCTCAAAATAATAAATAGTTTAATGGTAAAATTATGCCATCGGTGTTGAGAAGAATAAATCCTTGTAGCTTCTGTAGAAGAACACACCCTTCTTGAGTGGAATCAAGCACGCTAAGAACAATTGACTTGAACTTTTCATGAGTTCTTAAATGGCTTCTCATAAAGCTATTATCATATGACAGATGGGGAGTAAGCTATCTAGGAGTTCAGAGAGGTCAGATATGGTCAGCTATAAAGAATTGTCTGCCTGATTGGTTTTTTGGGTTTTTTTTTTTACTCTTTTTTCTCCCTTCCCTTAATGACTTTTGCTGTGACATATGTGACTTAATATTTGAGTTTGCTCTGTGCACTCTAATCCAATTGCTTTGTTTAGTCAAATGAATGTTTTTTGTTTTGTTCTGAATTTTAGCTATTGGTTTTAGCATTAAATGTGCATATTTAATTAGGATATGTTATTAAAGATTAGGTTCTCACAATGGGATGTGTGCCAGCTCATGAAATGAAGTCATGCTTCTCAGGAGATAGTAAATAATAAGCTTAGGAAGGTTTAAAAGATGTGTCTTGCAAAACATTAGCCCCTGTAATGAGTGCAAAGTGGCAACAGCACATAAATATCAATTGTTTTTCTCCAGTGGATCAGTTTGAATATGAGTTTTCTTAATTTGAATTAAATTTTCTTTTACCAGTTAAATGAAACAAACAAGAAGGGATGTTTGTCTTTTCAGAAACCAGTTTCCCATCCCAGAACAATGGCTTGTTTTGAATTGAAGGGGAACAATCCAGCATTCATACAATATCTTGTAATCTCTGTTCACAAAACCACTTTAAGAAATAAGAAACTGCTGTCCAGTGAGTCCCCATTTAGCTGCAAGGAGGAGTCTTGGATTCCCAGCTTTGCTTCTGGGGCTGTCTATATTTTGTTCTTCATTTTATCCAGAATCTTTTAATAATCTTGTGTGCAAGGGCTGGGAGCTTAAGGTTCCCTGTGCTCTTAAATGCCTTGAGCATCCTATCCTGTCTGGTGTGCCCAGGGTGGCATTGGCAACAAGACGATTTGTAGGCAAGGATGTGTCTGTCTCCATCCTAATTTGATCAGACAAAACTGCCTGCAATCATGCTCTGTGATCTTAAATTCAAGCATCTAATTTCTGTCTTTAAATGCCCGAGTCTCTCTCCTTGGGCCTTGGCAGACCAAGCCTTCTGCTAATAATATGTACAGTGGGCTTTCTGCTGATGTTTTTGATGTTGCCCCTGGCCCTTTTGGGAAAAGGAGCAGCTGGTGTAGCCCTTCTTTGGGGTGCACCTCCAGCCCAAAGGAGGGGGAAAATGGGAACCGTATATTTGAATGCAATTGTATGATGTGGAAAGCAGCGTGCCTTAAGTTGAGAGGAGAAAAATGTGTACTGTGCATACACACATATCCTTAGTCACGTTTTTTTACATTGTAACATAATTTATACCCAATGTGCTGCAGCTACCATGCTACCATTTCTGGCTAACACACAAAACATTGGTACTCAATACTGGAGGGACTTAAATAGCCTATGTTTAATTTTGTAAGAAACTCTTATCCCAAGTGCTGAACAACATTACAGAAAATGGTTGTTTTTACTGCTGAATATTTTTCCTCTGTGCTGCTGGACCCCCTTTGTTGCTGGCATTTTTGGGGAGTTACCAGTATTGCAGTAGCAGAAGGGGCTGCTCATCACCTGCCACTTGGGTGATGCTAGTCTGGCTCCTCCTTCTTACAGGGGAGGGAGAAGGTTTAGTATCTTGTGTCATCTTTCGTTTCGGTGCACTGAAGCATTTCTAACTGACTGTCTGCTTTTTTTAATGAAAGAAATTTGTCTTGTAACAGCTTTATATGCCCAGCTAATTAAAACCACTGTTATATTACTCGCCATGTATTCTGTTTGTTAGGCAGAAATTGTTTGCACTTTGACAGATTCATTTCTTGTTGATATTAGTTCTGTAGGATGCTGCTGTCTCAGACTTGTATAACTTAGAAATAATAAGGCATTTTAAATACTGGCAAATACAAAGTTTTGTTAATCATTAGCACAGCAAACATTTTCAGTCTTGTTTAGCTTCATAAGATACAGTTTGTTCTGCCTGTGTGAATGCCTCTGCCTTATGTGGACACTAAGTTGAGTGACCTTTAGTTTGATACATGAAGCTTGGGAATGTGTTTTAAATAAAGAAGTTGTTACAACGCCATAATCCTTTTCTAGTAACCCTTTTAAAAGGAAAAATGCTCTTTTTTAGTAAAGAGGCAGGATTGTCTCTTCTTTCTTAGGGACTCAGTGGTGGCTGATGTCTTTCAAATTACTTGAGGCCTTGTATGTCTGTTCAGTGGTATCCTCATTTCAGAGCTCTGATTTCTTCCACATAAATCTGAGCGTGCACAGGTGGGACTGGAATACTGCTGTGCTGCCTGTCACTCATGTTTTGAGACCTGGAGGTCTGAGGAGCTTCACCCACATGGGAAGCTACATCAGCTGTTAAGACTGAGCCACCTCCTAAACAAACCATGCTTTTCCTCCTATCTTCTGCCAAAAGCTGTGGGGTGGATTGAGGATTAACAACCTCATTATCTTTCGTCCCTGCTGTCAAGCAGTCCCTTGATAAAGTTTTTGGTGGTCGTGATGATGCAGATTCTGTAGCACACTGAAAAGTAAAAAAGTCATTATTAGTAGCTTAAAATTTCACAAATGAGTTTTGTATTCAGTATATTGTTGACTGAACAAGTTGGATTCTTTTTGTAAGTACAGGAGTCTTAAAAATGAAGACCAATCACCCCCACCTGCCCAAAAGTAAGGGATGGGGAAGGCTTAAGTAGGCACCTCTCTTCATCCCTGAGTAAAGAGGATGTTGCAGCCTGAATGGCACCAGGCAAGGTGAAGTAAATAATTGTGTAGGTTATTTGGAGGAAGAGATCTGGTCACCCAATGGTAATTGCTCATACTTCTGGCTGAGCAGTAGAAGCCATCACATTTTGCCATCTGTTTCACCGTTATTCTGACTGAATGCAGGAGAGAAGAGACTGTTTGTAATTCATAACCCAGTATGTTGGAAGAAGTCTGGTCCCAGAAACCAACTGAATGGGTGCCTCTTGTCTTAGGCTCTGTAAAATGTAGGCCCTGTATAACTTAGTTTGTCATATGTAAAAAGAGAGAGGCAATGTATGAACAAACAGAAAAAAAGATACTGCAAATTTTTTGTTTTATAGATTATCTGATTAAATTATTTTGAGCAACAGGAAACCCTTCAGTATAAAATTCCTGCCTGGCATAACTTATCGGTCTGCTTTGATCTTGCACAGCACATATTACTGGTTACATTGGTAAGCGAGACACTGGAGAACAAATTCGTGTTGATGGAAAATAAACAAATATACCACCAAAACGTATTTCAGAAGTCCTTGAAGCTTTATGAGAAATATCAGAGCTGTGACAAAATACTGGTACACTGTGTTGCAGTGGCTATGGGCTGAATCTGCATCCTGTTTATTCCAGGGGCAAGTGGGGCTTCTTTACACACTTCCCAGTAAGTCACCAGTTACGAGTTGGGCTATAATAGGACTTCAAGGATTTTTAAAAGTGGTCTAAAGAGAATTATACCACATCATCTGGTGAGTCTGTACAGTATGTTCATGTGTTAAAAGAAGCTCGAAATATCAGTTGAGGTCCTCAAGAGTGCTCATTATTAATGATGTTAGTAAATGCTGACATTCTGGTAAGCTCTAGCTGTTTTTTGCACCAGTATTTGGGATGTTTTTTAAAGGAACATTTTAATGGGTATTTATAGACTTTCTCAAGGAAAATTTGAAATTACATTATCTTATGGTTTGAGACTAAACTGTTTCTGTTTCTGATTTGCGTAAAAGAAATTATGATATCAAGACGGGTAGGAAAAGCATCATGACATAGAAATTTCAGAAAACCAAAAGTAATGCATTGTATAAACTATACACTAATTTTCTTGTTTTATTTTCTAATGGTAAAATATGATGACAAATGCTTATGGCATTTACCATAGGCCGAAGGTGGATTACGGGGAAGAGCAGGTGGAGATGCTTTTATACTCTAGGTAGACGGACTAAAAGAAGGTCCTTGTGGGTCTCTCTTTGACATTATTGATGTGGGCACCGAGCTGCTGATGTGGGAGCAAGGTGAGTGTAGCAGGGTCACTGCTGGCAGTGGCTCTCGTGCTGAGCCGCCAGTCGGCCAGGGGGACGTCTCTTGCCATAGCCCTGAGCTTCCCTGCAGCGTTCCTGGGTTATTGATGTGCTCACCAGGGGGAAAGTGTCTGGCACGTGAGACAGGCCTGCATCCAAAGAAAGGGAGTCATAAAGTCTCACAGGTAACAAAGAGAATATTTTCAGGTTGGTTGATCTGTAGAAGGCAGGGGACAGGAGGGTGGTGGTGATAATATTGTGGTTTTAGAGTTAGGTTCTGAAATTGGTGACTGCCCTTGGACTGTGCGGGGCAGGGGGAAGTGAGAGCCTTCTCAGTGGGGAGGCGTGAGCCGAGACACCTGGTGAGACAGGTGGAAGATAGTCCTGTAAGGAGGCCCTCTGTGTCACCAGCACTTAATCCACCAGGTCTGCAATGTTCTGATTCTGACTCAAGCAAAGCAAAAGAGTCAAGTTTATTCATCGCTCCACTGTGTAGTGAGAAGCTCTGTAACAATTGACAGTTCTGTTATGTTTTGAGCACTCATTAGCACTTCAGATTAGCTATTAAAGGACATGAAACGTTTAATCACCGTGTCTTTTCTTGTTAGCAGTAGTCACTAGTGGAATGCTTTAAAAAAAAATTGTAATTAAGTGAAAAAATTGTACTTCAGCAATTTTACTTGGGATGCAGCAATTTCAATCCTTGAGATTACTACCCTGAGGAAACTACATTTTCTTCTCCCTTTAATAATGTTTTTAAACTCCTCAAATAGTAGCATAATAATTCTACATGTCATGTAGAAGCCTGGAAGATCCCCTCTTACTGCCTGTATATGTTTGGGCATTTCTAGTGTGTGGTGCAAAGGTGGAACTTTTAGTCATGTTGAAACTGCTGATTTATCATCTTCTAAAGGTCTGCTATTTTATGAAATATAAGCATGATACAGCAGTTTTCTGTAGCAGTGACACATTCATTGAATTGCTTTTCTCTTCCCTAGTACTAGTTAGCTCTTAAAAAAGCTGTTTGGAATAGACTTCTGACTAAGTTTAAAATGGAGCTCTCTTAATTATAGATTAAAGGAAAATTTATAAGCCTCAGAAATCCTCAAAATACTGAAGCGCAGAGTTTTGTAATGTTTTCAGCTTGATATTCAAAAGGTTCCAGTAAAATAAAACGGCTAATTCGTTCAGGGTCCATAATTACAGGACTTATTTCTTAAATTGAGATCTGTTCCTTTGCACAAAATCAGCATGTAATCAAAATACTTTTCATGTAACTACTTGTGTTCTAGAAGTACAGAATATGTGAAAGATAAAAACAGGCATCCATTTTTAATAGTATGTTCCAGGGAACTCTGAAGGGAATGCCATGGCAAATACCAGTGAAACTTCACCCGTTCTTCCCTTTGCTCTTCTAAATAGCCAAGACCTGTTCCAAGCTGTGTCAGGAGATGTCTTCACAATGAATTCATGCTGCTGTGATGACTTCTGCCAGCTGTGCTTTTCAGGAGCGTGCAGCCAGCTCTGTACCTAGCGGTGCGTGGCAGGGCATCCCGTGGCATCCCATGGCATCCCATGACATCTCATCCCAAGGGCAGTGGAGGAGGCAGGCTGAAAGGCTGAGCGAAAACAAGAAGATGGGGCTATGGCTTCCTACAGCTTCTCCCCTGGTTCCAAGGGGAGTTGGTGGCTGTTCAGCATAGGGGAGCTCTGGGCAGAGGTCAGGTGGGGTTTGGGTAGGGACAGGCCATGGTCACATGGATGGATGCAGTGGGGGACTCAAGGTATCCATGCTGCAAGGCATGGACCGGGGAGGAAGAGCAGTGGGTCTGTGCAGGGAATTTGGGGATGAGAGAGACGTGACTCTCGTGGGTGTTTCTGCTTGCACTGATGAGTTGGGACTGGGCTGAGACATTCTTTTTTCTTTTTGCCTGAGCCACCCATGGAGAAAGACAGTGAGTGGACTGCAGGTTATGACTGCTGCAGTCAAAGGTCTTGGGAAGAACTGAGACGCAGAAAAAACAGACATTTTTTCCTATAAATGCTGAATGGTAAAGTTTACTGTGAAACCTGACCATGAAAAATAACCCCTTGTTATGTTTTTCCTGCATGCCAATGGGGTATATTTTTCTGTTGGCATTTAGAGGATCCTGAGTCATGAGGACTGGATTTGCAGAAGAAAATCATCTCTTTCTCTCTGGAGCTTAGCTTCCTTGATACAGTGATAGGAAATACAACCTCTTTGCCGGTCTGGCTGAAGTGCAACCTTGGTGGTAAGAAATGGGGATGGTAACGTTGGAGAGTAAGATGCAAAGAAAAAAAGGTCAGTTATTACTAGAACTAAATATACTTTTGTGGGCTTGACAATACAGAAAACATTTCTTTGCAAAAGGGAAGAAGGATTGCATATACTGCACAGCTTGTAGAATACTAAAAATACGTTTATCCTTGGCAAAGCACCTGAAGGTATCAGAAACCATAAGATGTTACAGCACCCCACAAGGAGACGTCTGGGACCCTGATTCTTGAGATTTCAGTGCAGCTTTGGGCTGGAGAGCTTTTTCCTGTAGACAGTATGGTAGGATTTGAGATTCTCTGAAGAGATTAAATCCTTGAAATTTGGTTATCAGCTGCTAATGTTCAAAACACTTGCAGATTTTTTTTTCTTATACATTCTATATGTATTCTGTTCTAACATCTATTCTAATACATTCTGTTTTTCCATTCTATAGCATGGAAACTTCTTGAAGACCAAATTCATTAAAAGTTAGAATTGCGTTATTTTGCCAGTATTAAAGCTAAAATGAAGGAAGGAGTCAATAGGCCTTATGGTTGTATAAAACTGTATCAGAATTAATTTTGGAATATATTCTGAAAATTAACACTGTCTAGTAATTTGTGTTTAATGGGAAAGCTTTTTAAAAATATCTCCAAATGCTGATGCTTTTGAGAGTTTCACAATATTCTAAGGTAATAACATTATTTTCTGAGAGAGACTGTAAAGGACATACTTACTCTGATAAATATATTCCTTCAGTAATATCAATTAAATTATTAGGACATGAGTAGCTCCACAACTTTCTGCTAGAACTAAAGCTTCATCACCTACGAAGATGTAGAAGCTCACACTAATGTAAAATGTTAGTGTGATCTGCTTTAGTTTCGATAGGAGTATTCACAGTCTTGAAGTTAAAATCATGGATGGTCTCAGAAATGAGGCCCCTATTTGAGAACTACAGTGTAGGTGTGGGACATATACCTTGAAAAGCTTACTCTGGGGATTTTCTGATTTTCAGTCTTTTATTTCTGCAGCTTTAATACTGTATTTGTGCTAGCAACTAACATTCAATTTGCACATAGTTGTTCCTTAGTTACTTTATTGAGGGTGGTATGTTTCTGAGTTGCCAGTAGCTGTGAAAATAATGTAATAATGAATAGTCCTGTAAAACTACTTGTGTACTGGCAGAGAACCTCTGTTTTATCTGGGATGAAAGGTTTACTTTCTGGGAAGCTAAAAAAAGTATTTGTTGTTTTTTATGCCTGTGCCCTCAAACTTTTTCTAGTTGTTCTCATCCAAGGCATTTTAAAAATATTGCTTTCTCATTGCTTTTGTTTAATTGCTTTTAATTGCTTTTAAATGTTTAGGCATTCACGGAGTGGTTTTTTTCCTCAAGATGGGAATAGACTTTGAGAGGATTTAGAAAGTACAATTGCTACCAGCTGTCTTAGATATACATTTAAGCTTGCTAATTTACTTGGTAAGATTCTTTCAAAACTCAAAAATTTTAGGATCGAATGATTTAAGTTGGTCTGTGAAAGCCTCTAATCCTCTGTATGCAAGCTAGTCTTCCTCATCCTGTGCATAGAAAGAAGAGGAGAGACATTTTGGGATGGAATTCAATAGCATCGGGCCAAACATTGAAAGATTGTTTGCACAGCTGTGCCTAAGCAGTGACCAAACTGTTAAACAACCTAGTGGGGAGAAAATGAATAGAAACTCCTGTTGGCCAGAGGAATGAATTTCCTGGACAGTGCTCAGGACGTTATGAAGTCATTGCGCATGCTGGGTCAAGGCTTTTACCCATATTTTCCCCTTGTGCTTGGGAATACTTCATGCTTTGCTTTTTCGTAGTAATATAATTGGCTTAAAGCATCTGAACAAAATTCTGTACTGACGAATGATACACTATAGTGTACTTGCCTTTAACTTCAATTAGGGAACCTTTTCCTGCCAGTAAACTGATTCACTGATGTGAGAGGAGACAGTGTCTGTATATCTGTCTTGCTTCCTTGCAAATTGTAGATTATGAAACTGGACTACTGAGCAATAATTTAATCAGTGGCATCAGAAGAGCATTAAGCTCCATTAAATGTTGGGTCACCATCAATGTCAGATGAGTATTAAATTATGGCTTGCAATTTAGTAATACTCATCCAAAACCACAGTGCTTAGGTTCTTGGCAAGCATATAACAGTTTATTATGGAACAGATGCTACAGAGCTTAACATATGACTGAAGTGTCAAGTTGTGTCAGAGAAGATGGTCCCAGCAGTAATGTGGTGCTCAGACTTCATGAGACACATGTTAGCGAATTGCCCCCTCCCTGAACAATGTGGGTTAAAATTATTTCATTAACTGTACCTCCTGTTGAATGCTTGGAGGTCAAAGCACTGCTCTGCCTGCCAAAGACTGGCTTATATAATTCTGTCTGCAAATGGTGGAGGTGCAGTTCTCCTGACAAGGAGGGAGGATCCCTACAGGCTACTCACAGTTTGAATTTTTATGTAGAACAAACACAATTTTCTCTCCGGTTCTAGCACACCACAAAATTGCCAGCTTGGAATTTGGAAGATGTCTCTGATACCTCTATTGCTAGTCACAGATTTTCCAAGTAACGTCAGTGAGGTGAAGCTAGTAACGCCCTTCTGGGTGGCTTTGCTAATGTCAGCAGCAGCTCTCATGCAGCAGTTAAATCTTTGAGGCTCTTGTCAGTCTGCTGTACAGCTCCTGCCACTTAAGAAAGCTGCGTGCTGCAGGAGATGCTGACCTTGGAGCTATGCAGGGAGAGAGAAGGATGAAAAATGGATGCTTGGATAAAATGTTTTCCCATTCCTATTTAGGTGCAAAGATTTCAGAGAGGAGAAAAAGAAGAGGGGTTGAACTGGGGGAGTAACAGGTGTGTTGAGGAGAATGTTTGCTGGTGATCATGCTGGGAAAGAAATAAATGAGAGTGATGCTGATATAGATGGAGCTTACCTGGCCTTTATGCAGCCTCTAGCTTGGTGGTAAGATGGGTCCTCCAAAGAGGAATCCTAACAGGATCTCTGTACCCATCTGCTGAAGATGGTGCTTAGAGTTCTTGCAAAAATCTTGTGTGTGGTTAAGATTTTCTTATCTGACGGTAACCACAAGTTGGCCACAGTCTTATGGGCACAATATCGTGGCAGGATATTTAAAGCAGTGTTACAGTTTTTCATTTATTAAGGATTGCATCACTGGTGCTCAGGTGTTGCCAACTAATTTCTTATTGCTCTGCAGAAGCCATAGTACAGATTTTGTGTCAGTGGGCTGCAGATGAAAATGCTGCAGTTTCAGCTGAAAACAGGACAACCAGCTAGAAGGCAAGGGTCTTCAGGGATGAGTCCTATTAATTGGCCTCAGGAAAGGCTGCCTGAGGTGATGGAGCAGTGCATTGCAAAACCACTCCAGTCAAAAGTCTCCAGAGTCTCCTTCTGCCCATAGTTTTCACTCTAAAATTTGGGGTTCATTTGCTTGTTAAAAAAATCTGTGCGTCCTATATTTTTCTTTTCAAAACTATGCCAATAACTTGTTGAAATTTTGATAGTAAGCTATTAATATAAAGCTTCAGATATTCTTTCAATTTTCTACTTGTCTATCTATTACAGTTTTGAAACTGGCTGTTATGCAGAGACCCAGCTCTAAAGGGAACTTCATCAGAGCAGAACCTGTCAGGAGGAGAATTGCACCTTATCTATGTAGGCATTAGAATTGTCATTTCCTCTCTACCGGAGCTTAACTTCATGCATGCTTTATTATTAAAGGCCTGGTTATTTCTGAAATAGTTCAGGTTAGGCAAGACATTCTAAAAGAACTAAAAGTTTTAAGGTATTACTGTTTCTTAATGGGGGGATGAAGTAAAACACAAGCACTAGGATGCATTTGATGCAGTGTAAGATGAGAATACAGCTGATAGATACATGGTTGGGATTTGGAAATGGAGATGAAATTTTGTGTTTCATACCTTAGAGAAACACAAATTATATGTTTCATTACTTGGAAATAAAGATGTCCTCTGTTTTTAAAAAAAAACGCATTCTGAAGTCTCACTCTGAATGTTATTTTTTAGTGAGCCCAAAGGAATTTGTGGCAGGTAACAGGGACAGTAATTTCTTTCAGTCATTAGCAACAAGGAGGAAGGCATGCAAAGTCAGCCAGAACTAATATCAAAATATAATATCAATATAATATAATGTCAAAATAGTAATTATTAGTTCATTCAGGTTTTACAAGTACTTGAAATTATATCTATCCAACTTTTGTTTCAGGTATGTTTTAAAGAATAAATATGGAATAAGGAATGTCTCCTACAGTAGAAAAATTAATACATATAACAAGTCCTGTTAAACTCAGCAGAGTGAAAATTCAGGTATTTTCTTTCACGTTTTTTGTTTTTGTCTTTCTTTGTTTTTTTTATTTTCATGACTTTTGATTAGGTATGGATGAGGTGCTAATGAAATACCTAGGATTTTTATACTGATCTCTTATCGCTTTTCAATATAAATAATGCTTAAATGGGTAGGAGATAATGGAGCAAGACCAGGGAGTATACTACAGTTGGCTATATCCAGCTAGCACAGGAAATGCTAAACAGCACTTAGCATAAACCTCCTGCTGATGTCTTGTGGAAATGGGCAGGAATATCCATAATCGGTGCACTTTATCCCATGCTGGCTGATACAAGTATTTAGTTCTGCCAGCCAGGGTTATTGCAGAATAAAGGATGAAGATCACAGAGAGGAAACCCAACCTCAAAATGAGGTCAGTGGTAAAATTTCACCTCCTTTTTTTTTTTTTTTTCTTTTTATCTGATAAGCTATGACATCAATAAACTGGAACTGCAGTTGAACCTCAACTTTGGTTGTTTGCCATGCCTTCCACATGCCTTGGGGCAAGGCTGTTTGTCAGTACAGCTAAGGGAAATGCAGGAGAACATCACTGTACCTTGTGCTGCCTTCTGGAGGGCTCTGTACAAGTAGAGCTCTCAGTTGGCAGCATGTTTTCTGTGATGTTCCTGACCTCTTTCTACATGAATTGTTTGGGAGGCTGTGTGGTGTGCATCTTCCACCTTCCCACAGACGGTTGTCCCTGTTGCCTGCAAGAGTGGAAAGTGTGGGGATTTCAGGTTATTCTTTGGATTTTCCAGCATTGGGCCTCTGAATTGGTGAAGTAAATGTGTGTGTATATATGTGCATTATGAAATGTTAGTAACACTAAATGGCAGCATTTCGTACAAATGTATTTAGTGTGTAATATTAATATTTAATGAAGTACTTAATCCTGTCTTTGTGAAAGAAGTTTAGGCATGGGTTTCATACCATTAATTTCGTGCTATGCAGTTAATAGTTAAAAATAAATTGTCATTATTTTTGTGTGCACACATTACTTTCCATGTGAGTGTTCGTTTCTCTTTCCTGGGGATATAACATTGACAAGACTTGAAAGAGACTAATATGTCGCTGTAGATTAATTCAGTCTTTGAAGGGTCTAATTCCTAGTTGCTGCTTCTTGCTCATATGGATAAATTGTACAAGCAAGTGATTATGCAAAATGAGAAACTAACTAAAGTGTAGTTCAGCTTGTTGCTTCAACAGATTTTGGTTTTTTTTTAAATTTTTATGTATTTGCAACCTGGGCAAAACATTATGTTGAAAAGTATATTGCTGAAGAAAATAAAAACCCAACAGATATATTTTGCCATGATCCAGTTGTTTGCGTTTCCACTTTACAAGCTTGCAGGCCATGTTGTAGATTTTACATGATGGAATGTATTCTTCACTTTTAATGAGCAAGAGGAAGAGTGGGGAAGAACAGGCATGTAAAGTTAACCTTGCATGTTCTCCTATGTAAAGTACTCAGCTTTGGATATAGTTTGAGGCAGATTGTGTTAGCCAAGAAGCTTAAACCCAAAATGTTTTTACTTCTTAACATAGTCTGGATCTGTGCATATCAGAATGTAATAAAGCTGTACTTACAGGACTGTTTGTAAAGCAATTTGAACATATTCTGTCCAATTATGGTTGATGTCATTAGGGTTCTCTCCTAATTCTGAAATCCTTCCTGAGAGGAGGCAGATAGAGCCGATGAACGCTGGATGGTTTTGCTGGTCATAGAAGGAAAATTGAATGTAAGGAGAGGAAGAGTAATTTGAAGCATAGATGAAGTCACTATATAAGCACTCCCAACCGAGCTTAGCATCTTGTCCCCTGTTGCTCCAGAGAGAGGTTCAATGTAAGTGTAGCAAAACTACAGAATTGCTTCTGTTGCAAAATGAATTGCCTTCTTTTAACCGTGCTGCTGGGCTGTATCAAAACCACAGACCCTCTGTGAGGACATCAGCGATTAAATCTTGAAGCCTTATTTGAACCATTAGCAGATTTCTCCAGTGGGCGGGAGACAGTGTAAAGTACAGAGGTAAAGCAAAGCTTTAACAACTGTTGTATTATTTTTTTGGGGACACAGTGTTCCAGCTTGTGCCAAAAGGATGCCTTCTAGCATAATTAATTCTTGGCAGCAAAGCTGGTTTTCATGGTGAAAAACTCTAATAAAGACTGTGGAGGGGTTATTTGACTGTTTTGCATAATAGCATATATTAGCCCATATGAGGGAGGAAGAAGAGGAGGGCCCTTCGTGTAACAACAACAGTGTGTTTAATGTGGCTGCTCCAGAGCACGGTGTAAAAATGCAGACATGGGAAGGCATTTGAAAGAACGACCAGTACTTATTTACTTACTTGGTTGATGTCAGGGGTGTGCTTGGCTTACATCTTCTGTAGGTCTTACATATTATAGTTGTTTTTTCCCTTTAATATATGATTCATTTATATTTTGTAGAGGTGTGGGATGGTTACTGAGGCATCATATGTGAAGTGATGAATATTAGAAGTATAGCTTTCCCTTTTTTCTTCAAGACACTCCTACAGATATCGAAGTATTTGACCAGGGGTTTTAGGTTACAGATGTTTCTTTGTCATGTGCAGGGGGATGCACAGCTTTTTCTGCCCACAACTCTAAAACTGTCCCAAGTCTCACACTGTGCTGAGTTGTGCAAACTCATTCTAAAGAGCTTCGAGCCTGGGAATTGCATGGGCGTTGCGAGAAGGAAAAATGAATGGGAGGGAGTTCACTCAGAGTTTGAAGAAACTTCCCCTCCTGTCCTGCTTGCTGTATGCTTGCACGTTTGATGCCTTTGCACTTTCTATAGTTGTATGGTGTGGAACACAGCTGCAAGTAATCATGGGAGACAGTGAAAAGCTATGGAAGGTTAAGACTTTCATATCTTAGGTCCTGAGGGAGTGTTTCAGACTTAGCCCCTTCTAAACTGTTGATGAAGCCAATACCACACCTATTTAGACAAAGCCTTCCATCCTTAGGGAATATGGTGTTTGCATTTTAATGCCTCCAGTAATATTGGGGAATTTGATAGTTTGTCGTTGTTACGTGGCGCAAAATTTTTTGGGAGCAGGTGCTGCACATTAGTGCAGTTGTGCTCAGAGATGTGCAGCTGTAGCCCAGGGCTGGGACAGATGTAGGGCTGGTTTGCTTTGGTCCTTCCAGCTCTGGCACTGCTATTTTGGTGGTGTGCTTGAGCCTGGTGGTACTGACTTCATTAATGTCATTAGTGTTCAGTTCTTGCTAGAGAGATGTGTTGGAGAAGTAATAAAGCCACATGCTGTTACTAGATGGACAGTTGTTTTTCCTGTGTAAACCAGTGGTGTAGCCTCTTTGTGTGCTGGTACCAGAATATGATATGTTTGGGGATAAACTGTGTTTTAATCTTGTGAAGTTGCTTTGTTCTAGTACCAAGGTAAACCCCCTGAAACTTTAAAGTCAGAAGGACACTGCTGAGAAAAGCTTTTTGTTGTGCTCGTTCATATGTTGCTTTGTATTGTATGGGGATCCAGTTAGTAATAAAGTTACCCCTTATAGTTGGATGTGTGGTAGCAAATTTTTAGGAAGCATCAAATCCCTACAGTGGTAGTGATACAGACAACTGTTGAACAAGGAATCATTTTAGAGGAGAAAAATGGTAGTATTTGAAATTTTAACATTTAATGAAACACAAATCAAATAGATGTTATTTAATGGTATTTGGATCCCTAGTTTTATAATGGTGGTTGAAAAATGCCTATATACTAAGATAGTTGCAATGTATTCTAGTTTGCTTGTGATAACTGGAGCAGAAACGTGGTACTTTGAGGAAGAAGTTAAACATTGATTGGACCCAAGGAGATTTCCCTTTCCTGAGGTACTCTGCAAACTAGAGTACATGTGAAGAATGAGGAGAATGATTGTGAGAGTATGAAAACTGCAAAGTGAAACTGAGTGGAAATAAAAGTAGCTGTTGAGGGATTTGCCTTTATTAGCTAGCCAGCATGAATTTCTTGGGAAGAGAGAAGTTTATTGAGCTTCTTAGGTCAGGGCCATGTCTCCTTGTATGTTACTTTGTTCAGTCTCTAGCATTATGGGACCCTGAATAAGACTAGATAGGCCGGATTCTTAAAAATCATAAGCCTGGATCATAAAAATGTATTATTACACATAAAGTGCCAATGTCACTTTTGCCTCTTTTTTGCCACTTTTTGCCACTTTTTGCAAAGCTTTGATTGTACATTCCCGTCGTCAAAGCTGTTCCAAAAATCGTAAGGGCATAGACTTAAGTAGGAAAAAATTGAGACAATAATGGCATTTCCTCTTTGAAATTTTATGGAAGTATTTCATTCAGTGTTTGTAGTCTTACAATCTTTATAATGCTTGGACAACTTTTTGGAGAACTTCTGGGTTTGGTTCAGATATTTCCAGTTTATCTCAAGATGCCTCCCCTATTGGGCTGAACTTCTAACCCTGAACTTAAAAATCTGTCATTTTATACATTTTACTATGAAAGTGAATGCACACTTTCTCATCCCATCCCCGCTGGGGCTGTCCTAGGCCCCTGCAGTTGGGTGTTGTGTTTATCAAGAGTAAGTGAATGTGTTCCTTCGATATTGCTTCATTTGAGGGACTTGTGATATTTAATGATGCTGTGGGTTGTTTGGCTCCTCTCCCTTCCACTGTCAAAGAGATTTCTGCTGCCATTATCAGCTGCACAAACTTTTCAGCACACTTCAGCATTTCTCATGTGCAAAGGCCACAGCTGTAGTTGAACAATGTGTTCGTTGTAATCCAATAATAAAATTCCTAAATATAACAATAATTATAAGCCCTTACATTAAGAACAATATTGATAATCAGGGATACTAATCCTTGAGTTTCATAGAAATAAGGCTTGACACTGGTTGTTGCAGAACACTGCATAACACTGTTATCCGTGTTTTAAGATTTTAAATACTTAGCAAAACTAGTATGTGCTTCTGTAAAGATTTGGCTTTCTATACAGATGGGCATAATGGAGGCAAACAGTACACAGAGAAATACGAATGATTACATTTATCAACAGCTAAACAGAACACTCTGGATATTGTTCTTGTAATTAACAAGTCTAGCTTGCCATAATAAGCACTGGTTATAAGTAGTCTAACTGATTTTATTAAAATAAGCCCTATTGGACACAGCACCCAGTTAGGTCTTGTGTATCCTTAAGTTATGCTTGTAATTGGTCTACATGTATGTTTTTGGTTTCTCTGTCTACTTCTTTAATTTTCTTTTTTCGATAAAACACTTTTAAAATTTGGTCGGTGTGAAATTCTTTGTAAAGTAGAGCTTTTGATGAGCCATGTATGATCCACAAAGTCTTGATGTTTCTGCAATTTTCTGATGAACAAAATTGCCATGTATTGCCAGCATGGTCGTACAATTAATATATCCAGGTCTCATAAGAGTTTGCGATCCCAAAAAGAGAGTGTATCTGTAGGCACAGAAATAGTAAATCCTTCAGAGTTGGATTCCTTGAGCAGGATTTAATTTTTAATTGCAGAATTCATATTGACTTGAGACAGTACATCTTTCATCTCAGACTTCTGTTTCAATCCATTGCTATCACAAATATACTCTGACTCCCAGGTTCTTGCCTGGTGTGATGCCATCTCCTTGTTTGCTTGTGGCTTTTCCTTTGACCAGCCACGTGTCCTTCTCCTGGCAAGGACCTTAAAAAGAACAAGTTGAGGTCTTAAATATACTTCTATTTCAGTTCTTTATTTTGTGTATCTCTTCATGAGCCTGGTGCTTCCGTGTTTACCTCATGGCTGCATGCAGTACCTCTGGTCTCATAGCCAGGGTCTTGATATTTGTAGTACCTTTGAGAGAGGCTGAATTTGGATTATGTTGCTGCTTCTCGTGTTCACATCTTCTCTCTTTCGAGTGCTTCATTTTACAAAATTAACACGCTTTTCTGTATGTAGTAGTATATACTCAGGGGATATAAAGTGGGTTTTTTAATTGTGTTTCTCTTTCATTATCTAAAATAGTAGTTTTTAGTTAGCAGTAGCTTTCAGCTAATGTTTTGACTGAACATTTAAGGTTCCTAGTAAAAAATGCATCTAAACTAAACTGCACATAGAAAACATGTAATCTTATACTATATTCTAGGAATACGCATGTTATGCTTGAAGGAATAATTATTTGGATGTTCTTGGTAATTTTTTATGTTTCTCTTTAATGCTTTTGGAATTTTCTTTTACTCTGCTATAGTCAGAGAGAGGGGGAGAAAGGAGTGAGAGACAGAATAATTCTGTGAAACAAAGGACAGATATGTTTTGCAGTTAAGAAGGCTTTCACCTGAAATTACAGGTAAACAGTGCACAAAGTGATTGTACAGCTCTTTTGAAAATACTGCTGTAATCCAGGCATTTAGCAATTCTTTTTTTCATTAATCCAATACCCTTTCCTTAATCTGCCTGAAATTAATGCATTGCGGTTTTTTTCCAGTTTCAAATATATGTTTTTTCCATCTGTACTGAAGCTGCTTCTGGTGGTTTATTGAACATCCTTCCTACCGTGCTGCTCTGGGATGGGGCATTACTTTTTTGCAGCCATCCTGTTCACAGTAGGCATTTGCCATCCACTGCACTTAAAACGTTCTGTTCTTTGCACCATCTTTTGGCACTAATAACTGTGACATCTGTTTGTCACATATGAAGCCAGGAGGTGCTGAAGACCATGAAGCAGTGAGCATCCCTTCTGTGAACATCCCTTCCGTGGGCAGAGGAAAATTATCTTTGCCTCTCAGGTGGGGAAGCGGCTGGCTTGGCTTGCCCTTGGTTTCTGTGGTGACATTGAGATTGAGGAACGTGGAGAGTTTCCAAATGCCCGTCTCCCATGTACAGATTGCAGGGAAAACTGGCCTTTCCTAGTCTTGCCTCTTGTGCTCTGGTTCTGGGGAGAAAATGTGCATGGGGATAATTGCCAGCTGTGACCTGCCAGCAGTGTCTGTGCCCAGGAGCAGCTCTCTGGTAGAGGTGGAAGAGAGGAGGTAGTTTTCTGCTTGGTTGCCTTGCTCTTTGCCGTAACTAAAGCTTATATTTTTGTACAATTAAAGTGAATAGACTAATAGCCTATCAGCTCTGGATTAGTAAAGCTGAGGTGCAAATGCATATGTCATAGCAAAATGTTTTAACTTACCGGGAACTCAGGTGAGCATTCAAGTTTGAAACATGTAGGCTGATGAGCAGTTTCAAAGGTGGTTGGTCCTTAAGAATAGTTGGCTTAAATTGAATGCATATTTAATGGTGAGCAGGGATAAAACAGCTGTAACTTTTGAGAGGTCACTTCTGTCATGCTAGTTTAGGTAAAAACCTTGCAAATAATATTTTGCAATGTGAAAAGGCATTGGATAGTGCTACATATATGCACACCCAGTTTATATTAAATTCTAGCTTACTTTTCTTTTTCATGGCTTCTGTGCTACAGTCCATTGCTTGAATTTGTATTTGTTGAGGTATAAAAGCTGATGGAGTTTGGATACTCTTCCTATTCAGATTGAAAGATAAATTTGTTTGCCTTATATTTAAAGAAAAAAGAAAAGCCTGTCGTTTTGGTTTTTTTTTTTAGTAAAGCTGTGTGCCTTTCCCTCCCATGCAAAATTATTCCATGTGTTGTTTGTATGTTACTGCTTTTCAGTAAGTGCTGTGTTTACAGAACAAGGACTTGCTCAGGGAAGTTGTCAGTTTGCATCCTCATTCTGATATACCAGGGGAGTGGAAAAATACACTCCCCTGGTAAAGTTTCAGGTATGATAGTTAAACCTGTAATAGTCATCATCTTTTCCTTAATCCAAACTGAAAAGGTGGCTGATAAGGACAGAAGGTCTGTTATTTCTCCTGTAGTTTCCCAACCTTGAAGAAAAATTATTTTACTGCCAATTTGGGGAAGAATATTCTGCCTAGTTGCCTCTGTTTTAGAACTGTGTCTTTAGAACTGTATCTGAGTAGCTGATTTCTAATTCAGATCTAGCCATAGAAAAAGCCTACTTTAATATTTTTTAGTCTCAGAGGTGGGAGAAAAGACTGAACTGCTTGCAGAGGAGGAGCGGACTGAGATCAGAACCTCCAAATATATTTAATGGAGAGGCTCATTTGAGTTTGAATTACCACAGATGTGCATAACGTATTGTGGCACTGAATTACACGGCAGTTTTTTGGTTAGCTTGTTTCAAAGGATGACCTGTTGCACACATGAAAATAAGACAATACCTCAGAATGATCGTGAAATTATTGGTTAGGAGACTGTGAGCATGGAAGATTTCTCTGGAGGGTCCTGCTGGATCTTGCAGTCTTATTCCACAGAATCATGTGAATAAAAAAATGAAATTAAACATTTCTTGATCAATTTCTATGATGCTGTTGTAGTAAACAGAATTAATTATGTAGAAATCTGTCTGATTTTCATCTGTGAACCATTTAAAATTGTTAATGATTTGATGAACTCTGACTAGGCCCATGCAAGGTAGAATTCAATGACAGAGTAGGGGAAAAAAGCCAGCTCCAGTATGTTCTACCTGCAAGAGAAACTTTTCTAGAGAAGTTTTTTTTTACTGTTTAAAGCATTGACTCTTCTGCACAGTTTGTTTTGCAGGAGCTTTTTAAATTTTTTGCTGGTTTTTGTGTGTTTAATCCCACAGGTGAGGTAGAGCTTGCTTTAGGCTTAAAGAGTTGTTCCTTTTCTGTCAATGGGCAGAATGGTCCATCTGTGTACATAACACCTCAGGTATACACCAGCTATAAAAGATGGGCAATGTATTAACATCTTGAATGCTCTTGTAGGTGTGAATCAAACGAGCCAGGTAATGAGTGTGTAATGGGATCTGGACAGCATTGCCAGACTCCTCAGTTGATAAGCTCAGGTGGAAAGCCTGTGGGGCCTGGGAGTCCTTCTTGACTAGTTAGCATTGTTGGAGGTCTGTGTTATTTCTGGAACTCAAGACCAGGAATCTTTCAAGGAAAAAAAAAAAGGTTACAGTATATAGTTTCCTTTAAAGAGTAGGTTTAAAAGGAAGAGGACTGACATCATACAGTTTAAGAGGACTAGTGTCATACTTTGCCTCTCTTACTGGTGGAACACCTGTGCCTTTACATATACTCAAAAAATCTTGCATTTATTTTGGGTGAAGAGCAGAGTTGTTGAATATAAGACAATTACTTGTGTACTGACATCACAAAACCTGTTTTTGCTCTACTCTGGGGCCTTACACATTCAGAACATAATCATGAACCTGGCTTTTGGAGTGAGGCCACTTCGTGAAGCATCCAGGAGTTCTGGATACTTCACAACCTTAATCTCACCCATGGCCAGGAAGAGGGTGTAGTGCATCAAACCGAGTTATTTGCTGGAATTCCTGTGGTACGTGGGTTGGGTGACATCCTCTCATATGACGGGAGGAAGAAACAGAGCAGACCTTGACAGCTAGAAAAATTGCTAACTATGTTGAGGTTCGGTGGATGTGGGACTTCTAGGAAATTAGGAAAAGACAGTGCTCTTAAGAAGTTTATTTTCATTTAGCTTCCTCTCCAGGCACCTGATTTTTTTTGTACATCTTGTCCTGTCCCAAGGTAATGGCATCATCAGCTGGGAACGCTCATTCCCTGCAGCTCCCCTCCTGTTGGTTTGAAGGCAGCAGCGGCTGTCTGGCTGTGCTGTGGCTCTGGGGGTAAAAGATGTGGGAGAGGAATGCTGGCCTTTTTGTATTATTGTTATTGTCATCATTATCATCATCATCATCATCTGTGCACAGTTTTGTTTACAAAAAGAAGAGCTGTTCTTTAATTTAGAGATAAAATGACAGAAATAAATTACTTTAAAAGGATGTTTAGAGAATAAGGAGAAGTATTTGTGGCAAACTATTCTGAAAACATCATCCAGTATATGGTTAAATTATTTTGTTCTTTCCTGGCTGTAGTCTTTACGAAATTGGTGAGTCAAACAATTGTCAGTAATATTTTTGTTGTCTTAAAATTTTTTCTTACCCTGTAGGAACTACATGCATCCATCTAGATTACATCTGAATGACAAAAATACTTAGATAGCAGGAGGAGGAAGAGAAATGCTTTTACGTAGAATTATCTGTCAGTAACTGTTTATTAAGTGCATCTGTCATGTCTTATTCTGGATTTGTGTTGCTAGTGCCTTAACTGGTAATTCATTTTTTGATACCTGATGACGTTGGTTATTTTAATGTTATTCTCATTCAGCAGTCTGTGTAACCAATGTGGGTTTTAAGTTCAGGAAGTGCAGAAGTACTTACTGAGCCCCTCATCCAGATTATCAATAAAGATTTTAAAAAGGACTGGCCTCAACACTGAGCCTTGGGGAACGTCACTTGTGACCAGCCACCAGCTGGATTAACTCCATTCACCACCACTCCCAGAGCCCAGTCTTCCAGCCAGTTTTATACCCAGCCAAGAGTGCACCCATCCAAGCCATGAAAAACCAGTTTTTCCAGGAAAATGCTGTGGGAAGTGATGTCAAAGGCTCTACTGAAGTCTATGTTGACAATACCACAGCTTTTCCCTCATTTACTGAGGGGCTCACCCTGTCATGGAAAGAGCTCAGATTGGTCAAGAAGAACCTGCCTTTTTTAAATCTATGCTGGCTGGGCCTGATCCCCTAGTTGTCCTGTATCTGCCATGTGATTGTGCTCAAGAAGAGCTGCTCCATGACCTCTCCTGGCATCGAGTTCAGACTGAAAGGTCTGTAATTACTGAGATCCTCCTTGCAGCACTTCTCGGGGATGGACATCACATATGCTGACCTGCGGTCAACTGGGACCTCTCCAGTTAGCCAGGACTGCTGACATAGGATGGAAAGTGGCTCAGTGAGCACTTCCACCAGCTCCCTCAGTACCCTTGGGTGGATCCCATCCAGCCCCACAGACTTGTGTGTGTCTAAGTAATGTGTCACTGACCATTTCCCCTTGGATTATGGAGGCTTCATTCTGCTCCCCATCCGTGTCTTCTAGCTCAGGGGGCTGGGTCTCTGGAGAACAGCTGGTCTTGTTATTCAAGGCTGAGGCAAAGAAGACATTAACACCCTAGTCTTTTCTTCATGCTTTACCACTGTGTTTCCCCCCCACATCCAATAGGGGCTGAAGATTCTCTGGCTCTCCTTTGGTTGCTAATGTATTTATAGAAACATTTTCTTTTATGTCACTGGCCAAATTAAGTTCTAGTTGGGCTTTGGTCTTTCTGATTTTTCTCCCTGCATAACCTCATGATGTCCGTGTAGTCCTCCTGAGTTTCCTGCCCCTTCTGCAAAAGGTCGTAAACTCTCTTTTTTTCCTGAGTTCCAGTCAAAGCTCTCTGTTCAGCCAGGCTGGTCTTCTTCCCTAACAGCTCAATTTTCAACCTATCACAGAATCACAGAATATCCTGAACTGGAAGGGACCCAAAAGGATCCTCAAGTCCAACTCTTAAGAGAATGGTCTGTACAGGGATCAACCCCCCAACTTTGATGTATATTAGCACCATGCTCTGATCAGCTGAGCTGATCTGAGAGCTGCCTATGAAAGGGGCTTCTCCTGCCCTTCTAAGATTTCTTTCCCGAAGAGTGGCTTGAGCAACTATTTGATGAGAAAGGGCAATGAAATGAAGGCATAGCTTCAAGTGCTTGATTAACCTAGACCTTTAAGTGGCTTTGTTTTGGAGGCAGAAAATCAGGCAGCAGGCTCTGGAAGGACATGGTTGACCTCTGCTGGAGCTGGGAGCTGTCTTCTGTATCTTGAGGCTGAAGTGCTTCTTTTACAGCGTGTTTGTGTGTGGTTTAGTTTCGGTGTGTGAATTCTAGAGGTTAAAGCCCTGTGAATATTGTGCTGGTGTAGCAAGGACAGAGTGTGGGTGACTCTTGCCCAAGGGCTGAGCCAGGAACAACAGGCTGGCCTGGTACTGGGGCATCCTTGCCTGCAGCACCAACATATTCCTCATGTGAGTCTCTTTTGAGGTGTGGCTACAACCTAAAAGGCATGAATGAGAACCGAAAATGCAACAAAACCAGTTTCAGAGGAGCTTTATGTAGTATACCAGGGCTCTTACAAGATAACTGGGGCTCAGCAGTCAGATCAATCTTTTATCTTCCATGTATCTTCAGATTTTTTGGACATTTTGATTAGCAAGGAAGAAGGTTCTTGCTTCCTTCCAGTCTAATGAGCAGATGTCTTTTTGCTATTAGGGATTGTATGAAGACATTTATTAGAAAGGTTGCATCTCTCAAGAATCAGCAAAATTAATGCATTCAGAGTTTTGTCAAGTCCTGTTGCTCAGTAGCAGTCATGTTGATCCATTGGAAAGTATTCAGACACAAATGTTAAATACACCACCAAATACCCAGAAGTTTTTACTTATCCCCTTGGTACATGAGTGCACATGCTGCAGGGCTTCCCTGTACTGCCTGGCTCTCTTGGGCAAAGATTGATGGGCCACGAGATGCATGATGGATTCTCTCACATTCTGCAGTGCTCTTTGCTCCAGGTGAAAATGTGGTCAGCTGCATGTCACTGACTCATAATCAAACTGAAAAGGTAGGATATGGGTCCCCCCCAAAGCAGGACCTGTACAACCCTGCATTCAGCCATGTCCTGAGAAAGTGTGCCGCACGTGCGCCTTCTTTTTGGCACAATGGGCCTGTTTCTGCTCCCTGATTACTCTGTTCTGAGAAGTGCACCCGGGTCTTGATTTGAGTGGCTTTTCGTGCTCAGAAAGTATTTGCGTACTGTGACTCCTTACAGGTTCTCTTTGTGGTACATTGAGCTGGATCTGCTACTGCAGTTGGGGCCCAGTTTTTGCATTTGCAGTGCTACTGCCTCTCTTGTTCTTTAGAGCTCTTTGCAGCTTGTTTTAGGGGCTGGCATGATCTCTGAACTTTCAGGTGACTCTGCAATATGTGAGTGACCTTGGAGGAGAAGAGATGCTGTGGTGTGGCACTGCCACTTTGTGTTTGACCACATGTTCTGTTGTTCCCTCTTCTCCTCTCCCCTTCCAGATGTGATGGAGGCATCTCTAACATACCTGTTGTTAGGGGCTGTCAGATTGACATTCATAGCACAGTAAACTACAAGAATTCAGGGCTTGTTTTGGGGTTCAGGAGGAGTTGGTATCATCCACAGGTGAAAAAACCATGGCTGCCATAGCTCTCCAAATCGTAAGGTTTCTGGGTAACATAAGGTTTTTTTAATGTTAAGATACTTCTCTTAAAGATAGGACAAGAATCCTCTGCTGGCTTAATTTTTGGCCAGTTTTACTTCCTATGGCAGTACAAAATGTTGCTAATTTTTGTCTTCCCTTCTTCTGTCCTTTCATTGCAGGTCTTGATGATTGCCTGCAGCAATATATAAAGAACTTTGAGAGAGAGAAGATTAGTGGTGACCAGCTACTACGAATTACTCATCAGGAACTGGAAGATCTTGGAGTCACACGAATTGGCCATCAGGAGCTTATCTTGGAAGCAGTAGACTTGCTCTGTGCACTGGTAAACTTCTTGGGGCAAAGTGGGGAGGGGTGAACAGTGTCTGCATATTCACACTTTCTGTGCTCAAATTGCTAGTCCTGAGGGCTATCTAAGCAGCTCAAGAAACTCCTGATTTGTAATGTATGAACAGTTTAGCATTTTAAACCAGGGGCAAGATAAAGGGAAAAGTCTATTGATAGAATGATGTTTGTTAAATAAACTGGCATCAGAGATTTAGGGCTTGCATATCTGTCTTTATAGAATAAAAGCTTGTCTGAAATCAAGGGTTTATTTTGGAATGTAAAATAGTTATATATGTGAATGGAATAATTGAGTGTTGGTTGCCCTTTACAAACAAAATGTTCTGATATTAACCATGTCATTCTTCACTGATCCTTTCATGCAAATTATGTTTTAGATGATATTTTGAGCCTGATGAAACATAGGCTGCTTGTATTTCACAGTAGAAAGGATTAAACACTGAAATAGTTATTTTATATGTAAATAATATATAAATTTTTGATGGAGTATACGGAAGGATTTTGGTAATGGTCTGTTCAGTTAGGTTATGTCGTGCATAACTAGGATTATCTGCTCAGTGAGGGGTGTGGTGCTGACTTCACTGTTCTTATGAACTTCTAGTGTGTCTGTAAAGATTAGTGATAGATTGGGCACACTGCATTCTCCACTGTAGAAAGGATTGTGAATAGCTCTGTTAAGATGTACTTCACTGCCTAAGGTGGTGTTTTGTGGGTTTTTAGTACATACTGTTTTTCAAGCCTCAGAAGGAGCTTTTAAGAAAGCTGAATCCTGGGAGAGGCAATCAAAGATGGTAGGCTGAAAGGCTCTTCAGAAGGGCTTGTTGCTTCTCTATATGCAGCAGCTTTTCTGAATAGCCTCTTGTTGCATATTGGGGTGATGTGAAGTGTAATGAAAAGGAGAGAGTGAAAAAAATAAAACATACTGAAAAAAAATTTTAAAAGGGAGAAAGGCTTTTTACGCAGAAAAACATTTGATTTTAAACACAGATTATCTTCTGTAGAATACTGTTTCTAATAATGTTGCAAAGTGACTCAATGCAGTAAGTTAACTCATCGATTTGTTTTTTAAGTAAGAAAGTTGCAATCTTAAAATAATGTTACTGATATAGAAAGGAACATAAAGAGAGTTATTCACAAAGTGCTTTTCTTATCAGACAGTGCAAAAGAAAACAAGAAAGTAAATACTTCAGTTAACGAGAAAGATAAAGTCTAAGTTAGGGTGAACACCAATGACCATTTTTCCCAATCACAAAGAGAAACAGATTGTGGCTCTTTGAAAAATAAAGTACTTTTACAGAAAAAAACCCCTTGTTTATTAGCTGAAATTTCTTTTTTCCTTGGTATGTAGTTACAGATATCATCTTCAGGCAAACAAACATAACTTGTCTTTGTAGCTTCTTTATCTTAGGCAAAAGTGTATGGAACTAAGTTGAATATAAAATAAGGGATTTGTAGCAAAGGCTAACACTGCATCTTAAATGCATGCAGCAAGTCTCTCCCTTCCTGGTCCTTGTTGCACATACAGTGTTGTCTGCTTTTCTGAGTTTATCTTAAAGAAAATTGCTAAAACACATTGCTAAAACACAATGACATGAATTCAGATCGCAGCTTCTAATTTAAGATGAGGTTTTTGCAGTCTCACAATTGGCTCCTGATGGCTCCTTGGGGATACAAAATGTTATTGTTATATTGATTTTAGTGGACTTAATTTGAATTTATTGTTCACCAATCAGATAAACCTCTTAGAAAATTTAATTCAAAGGCAATCCGTTTGGCTGCACTGGACCTATACTTACAGGCTTTTCTTTTTCTGTTGCATCAGTGAGTGTTTATCCTGGGTAGGGCTTGCCTTTTCTTCTGATTTGACTCTAATATTAGCTGTATTTTTTAGGAGAACATTAAGCCTATGACTCTCCAATGTAGGATAACTGCTAATTCAGATAGTCACTATGCAAGTTTTTTTTTTTAATGATCTGATTTTTTTTTTTCCGTTTCACTGGAGGTTGGCAGAGGTTCCATTGTAGAACTTAGCATGAGTTACAAATACATGATCCAAATGAGTTAACATCTGTTTGGATGCTGGAGTTGATGGGTGGCTTGATGAGCTGTGAATAGTAAAGTTAATTATGCCTTGCAAGCTTAACCGCTGATTGATTTAAAAGTAATTATTAAAAAACAAAAGGATTGTTGCTTCTGCTTCTCCCCCCTTTCTCGCTGAGTTAGTGAGTGACCACCTAAACAGTTTTTGGCATTGAGGAGAAATGAGAACCCCTTCCACTGTTCATCTCTGTTCCTGCTCTATAGAGGAGAGTTTTCCAACACGGAGTTGCTGTCTCTTAGGAAAGCTTCTGCAATGTTGATTGCTGATGTGCTTTACTCCTGCCCCCCTTCCCAGTATTTTTTGGGGGTAAACTTCTGCTTGCGGTTTCTGCCCTGGCAGCTGTGGATATGGAAAATGGCAAACCAGCTGCTTGTGTTGCATGCCCTGTTCACAGGGCTACGTTTTCTTACTGGGCGAAAGTGGAGAGCCTGAACAAGCATACCTGGCTGGTATGGAGGGAGCAAGGCACCTCCAAGTGGGGGCTGTTGAACTGTGCTAAACACACAAACTGCCACAGTAATAGCTGGGAGCCAGTTATGATTGATAACACTATTTAAAGGATGTTCTTTATGGGTTTTTGACAGAAGGTGGGTGGGTGGCTGGCTATGGTCTCTCACATTATTCGCCTCCTGTCATAAGCACTTGCAACAAATGAATTCTCCAGTGTTTGTGAGCTGATCAGAGGACAAATGGTGGCCTGTGCTATCCATCTTCAGTAGAGTCTCTTTTGGCTGCCAGCCTGCCATACTGTGCTCTTTACAGCAGAGAAAGCATTCAGGCAGTGAGATTCACAGGTTTTCTTTTCCTGTGGTGCTTCAGAGAAGGAGGAATAAAGTTTGTTGTTTTTTTTTTTTTCCCAGCTGCTACTGCTGTTACAGGTTGCGCTTGCTGGTAATGGTGGGGGTGTGCATCCTGCATACCAGCACTGGAGCTGAACGTGCTCTGGGAGAGGGCTGGCAGTCTAACTCCCTTGGTAGTGGCTTGTCTCTTCCTTCTCTCCTTCAGACTCTGAAGGTGGGAGAATGTTCAATAGATTATCATGCCTCAGTGCAGCTTTGTCTTTTAAAAATCCATGTGTCAGGGCAAGATAAATGAAATCACAGTTCTCTGTGCTTAAAAGAAATAAGTAGTGAGGTCTGTGATGGTATTTTGTTGCTGCTAGGAGTTTGTCACATGTTTTTCAAGGTGAGAAACCTTGAGAAGCCACCATGATGGATATATGCTGGCAGATTTACTGGATATAAAGTAAGACAAGTCTCTTGTTTTTCTCTTCCTGTTTAAATTGGGACATGCAGTCACATTGGTGGTGTCAACAGGTAGATTTTTGCTTGATGTGGGCAAGCATTTTTATTCACACTGAGTTGAGTCCCATATTTCTCCACTATTCCCGGGTAATAAAACATACAGTTGTTCATCAGTTCTAACAATTACCATTCGGATCTTAGCCTGCACGTCATCCTTTTTGGTATGTGTGTGAGGGTGAAGCTAGTCTAACACTGCTTTACATTTAATCATTAAACAAACAACAGTGTAGCAGACCTTCATCCACACACAAATTGTGACGAGCCTTGTCTCTTTGGTGGTTGCTTTAAAAACTGAATGTGAATGAACAATGCCAACAGAAAGGAAATTGAGAATAGAGGGAGATGATCCTAATGAAAAGAGAAATTCATAATAAAGAACAAATTACTTAGATAATGCCATCAGATCACTATATCAGTCATCACGTTTGGAGTGCATCTGGAGGTCTTGCAGCTCCTGCTATGCATAACTGGCCTGAAGAAAGCAAAGAAATGCACGTAATTGTTTTTCCATCATCTGTTTGTCAGGAGATGGAGTTTCATTTACCAAAACGGGGTATGACCATTTTTTCCCAGAAAACACTACGTGCTGCCTGGACAGCACAAAGACTGAAGACTACACAGCCAAACATGGCTACATGGCTTCTTCCATCTTTAAGAAAATTATCTAGTTTACCACACCTTGATAAATGAGATGCTGCGTGGAGATTCTTTTTTTTTTTTTTTGCTTTACTTCTTCTAAGTATCATGTTCATTTTGTTTGCATGCAGATTAAATTAGTTTAATTTGATCTTGTGAATATTTTTTAAATAGATATCTTAGAGTAGGAGATACGTTGTTATAAGAATATTTGAAAAGCTTCACAAATTTTTGGATGCTTTGAAGTCTTCCATTAGCAAAGAACTTTATATGTGAATTTGCAAAATAATTCATCAGGGAATCTTCATTTGTGTAGAGTAGAGTTTGGTTAAAAAATAAAACAGTTTTTGCTATATAGAGCATACTGGTTTCAGTACTAGTTTCATGCTAGTTAGTTAAATCTGCTATGGCTGCACAGGAATTTACTGCACACTAAATTTGAATCTGTAAAGATAGAAGATTGCAGCAGAGGAAATAGCATTATTATTTGGCAGAGAAAACATTGGTGTGCACTAACGGCATGAAATTACTTATCATTTACCACTAACACAAAACATTTATATGCAAATGAATGTAAAAACTAGACCTACTTTACCCATGAATGATTTGATTCCTCTTAAGAATTATGCCTTTTATCTTAATTTCATCTTCCTGCCATTTTTCACGCAGACATACTTTCCTTTGCACTTATCACTAGTCAGATCTTAAAACTGTTTTGTCAGTAACAGTGAATATTAGACTTAATCATCATAGTGCTAAATGAGGAAGGCTTCATTTCAGAATGGAGATTTGTATGTACTGAAAGTGGAATTTACTCTTACTATTCTGAATGCTCATAGCAGAAAAATTACTTACCCTTTTCACTATTGCCGTTTGCAAGTTAAAGTTCTGCTTATATATCATATATCAAATGCCTTCCTTTCCTCAGCCTGAGCTAACCTAGCTGCAGTGCAGGAAATCCCGAAGTCCATCACCAGATCAATAAAGCTAAGGATCTAAAGGGTTTCTGATAGCTCATATAAATCACATTGAAAATGTGTTAGCAAATCTTTTACACAGAACTGCAGTAAACCCCGTGTTGTGCCAAAGGCAGTAAATATGTCTGTATGCAAAGGGTGAACATCCTTCCTCCCACCAGCCTCAAGGATCAGTTATGGATCCTAGATACTCTTTTAATTGTGGGGATCTCTCCTCTCCCTCTCCCTCTCCCTCTCCCCCTCCCTATCATAGCGTGGTCTGGGTTGGGAGGGACATTTATAAAGATGTAAACTAGTTAAAAGCAGACTGGATAAAAAGAGCTGTTACAGTGTAAAATGTATTTAAAAGGTAGTGTGTTCATAACAATACTTATTTCCTTTTTCAAAAAATTATTTTAAACTGCTGATTAGCTGTTTAAGACTTTTGGAAATGCGTGTAACTGTATGGAACTGGTAGTTCGAATGAGGGAGAAATAAGAGCACTTGGCAGGCTAGCGACATTACAGGAGAGAAGAAAAACAAAAAAGTAATGAGCACTTGGTCTTGCAGAGTCTGTTGATTGAATAAGAGGAAGAAGAATAGTTTATATAATTGCTCTATTAGTGCTGCAAAGCATGGCCAGGGCTTGGCTTTTTGATGTGTTGCTTGATTGTGGTGTAGAAAAAGAAGGGCATTTTTCAAGAAAGGAGATAATGATAGACTATGAATCTTTCCTGGGTTCTGCAAGGCTATAAGTATCATGCACCTTAGTTTTTTTCTGACTGTAAACATTTAGGACAAATATTTATACTCTTTGAAACCATTTGCCTTTTAATCAGTGTGTGTTTAATAATTGCAGGAAATGATAAATGTCATTTGTGCTATCTGGGGTTTCTGTCCTTATCTGCTTATTCTGTGTTTATGAAACAGATGTGTTAGGATCATGTGTTGTGCACTTCTAAATTACCCCATATGTCAGTGCTATTTGAAGGAGAGATAACCTTAGTGTTGGCATTTCGAGACGCTGGAGGAAGGGCTGTTAGAAATATATGTTGTAGGCAGATCTGATGAGGTATAAAGTTACATAAGGCACCTTCCATATGACAAGCTGTGATATCAGTTGCTAGCAGCTTTGGGCTGGTAAGCTGTCTGCCTCATACTTTGTGGGATGTGTTCAGCCAAATGTTTTGGAGAATGAGGTTCAGATGTTTTTTGTTCATTTTTAAAATCAACTTTGGTGGCAAAGGTTGGAACTTTTCTTTGTGAATTTTTGTCCACCACAAATTTTCAGGTGTGGTTTTGAAATGGCTGCCATGTGCTGTGGTATCCATGTGATGCTGTTTAGATTATTCATTTAAAATCTTCCTCAGGCTTCTCAAGAAATGAGGACCCTATGAACTTTACTGTTCCCAGGTTGGTTGTTTGAAAGCAAATAAATGACACATACAGAAAGGATACTCAAGAATTACGTGTGGAAGATGAAAGCACTGAAAGATAGTGAGGAGAAGAATTAAACTCACCTGAGGTGTTTTTAAGTCCAATTTCTTAGCAGCCATATGCTGTTCTTGCCTAAAACTCCTGCATTCATCCTGTGAATGAGTGGAAAATGACTTTTTATTGCATTAGAGAGAAAACTTATCATTTCATCCTTTTGATAGTTGTCTTTACTACTGAGAGATAGCAGATATAATTGAGAAGTTGCACTTGTTTACACATAATTTATTACTCAGTACAGCTATCTAGACTATAAAATTTGTCTTTTCAAAAGGTTGCCATTTTCTTCTTTCTTTAAAATACATTGTTTGTGTGTGTTACAAAAAATATTTACCAAATTAAAATAAACCTTTACCTTCTTCAGTTATACAGTCATGGTTGCCTTCTGCAGAGGAGCAGCAGAAATTAATCGATGTAAGCACTGCTATCTGCTCTGCTGTCTGGTGAAGATACTGCTTTTATTTTCTTCTTGCCCCCAAGCACCAGTGTTACAGTAGCATCTTCAGTTCCCATCTTGTCTCTTCAGTAGAAATTAGCACTGGTCACTGCATGCCTTTTGCTCCACATGGTTTCCAGCAGTATGGTTTTCATGCCTTTTGTTCCACAAGGTTTTCAGCTTTTTGGGCTGAACAGAAGACACAGTGATTTAGAAAGGTAGGCTGAGAGGCCATATGCTCATTCCCCTGTCATGGAGTGTTTGTAGAAGTCAAACAGTGTCACTGAACTTGAGGTAGCATTTGTGCTTGGAGACGTAGAGGTATTCATGGTTGCGTAAAAGTTGTGATTGAGACAGCTGTTTTAAGGGATTTCTGGATTTGTTAATGGGACTGTGGTTATGTCTGTATTGCATGTTGCACTGTGTTTAGATCTGAGCTTGGCTTATTTAGGTAGTTGAGATGTCCTTGCACTTGCAATGGGCAGTATAAAAATACCCTAAAGTAAAGTCCTGGTATCTTCTAGACTGTCTGAGCCAGCAGAGATAGTTAGCACTGTATGTGTTAGGAACCCTTTACTTTTCAACCTGTGCTAGCAGTGTCAGATGCGCTTCCCTGCCAGCAAGAGTCAAGTGAATTTAACACAGGAAAGAGGGGAGGTCTAATTTTTTTATTATTATTATTAAAATTTTTTTTTTTAATTGAGGAAAGCAGGGAACGCAACTACTGAACATTGATCAAGCTAGTTAAAGGAAATTTTGCTTTACTTCCACATTTGGTTAGTGAACTCTCTTCCTACCCTTGGGGTGCTGGTGCAAGGATGGGCTGGCAGAGGGACCAGGCTGGCTCTTCTCACAAAAATACCGAGCAAAACTCATCAGTGGTGATTAGAGCTGCTGCTTGTCAGCATGTGAAGAAAAGAGCTGTAATTCCTCACTCACACTGTCATGTGAAGCCACAGAAAAGTAATTAGCAGGTAAGATGTCTATTAATAGCTCCTACCACCTTTAGTTCAAACACCTGCTGACAAGCTATTACTCTGTGTAGCTTAGCTTCATCAAGTTCTTGCTTTATGATTGCCAGAAGAGACTCCATTAGAGCCATTTCTGTTGGGGCAGGGTATCTCTGAAGACACTCCGTGGCCTCTTGTTGAGGAAGTGGATGCCTAGACTTGTGTCGCTTCTCGTAATCTCTACAAGCATGCAGAGATTTCTTTGTGCGTCTTTCACTGACTGTGAATATATTTTGGCTAATGAAAGCACAACTCGTGTTAGTGCTGGCTAAATGCAGACAAGGGGAAAACAAAGAACTGTCTCCTTTGCCTGCAATTATCTTCTTACAGTGCTTGAAAATAAAAGCAGTGCATTTCTAAGAAAACCATATTGTTAATAGTATATTATCTAATATAAAGTATGATTAAACTTGGCAGTCTTTATTTAAGCAAGCTTTTTTCCAGTATTAGAACACACAGCTCTGGTTGCTTTTAGTGTGGGCCAGAAATATTAGTGATAAACAAAGTGGGGATTTTGTTAGCTTGGCTGCTGTTTTAGCATCCTTCTACTTAAAGGCTTCAATAAACACAGCTGCCCAAAAATATATTTTGCCTGAAATTTATCTGTATTTTCCATCTCTGGCTTTATCTGTATCATATTACAGGTGGAAGCTTTATCAAAGTCAGTGCCATCCTCATGTAAGGCTGAATTTACATGTGGTTTAGGCTCAGTGTTTTATGTTAAAACAGACACACAGACACACACATGCATTTGATGAAAATGTGTGAAAATAGGCTTTGAAACTGTTAACACTGCCTCTTCCTTCTCTCATATCTGATGGTGAAAAAAGGCATCTGAAAAAGAATGTGGCTGTAGGTGGCCATCACTTAGATATTAAGAGGAAGCCACTAAGCTTTTATATCTGGTTTTCTTAAGGAGCATATACATAAATGCAGCCTTTTTTCCTGTTGTAGAAAAAACTTTGAGTGTTGTTTTGCTTGGTCCACAATGTTAAATATTGCAGATTTTCTTTTCTTCTGGTGCTTTACTTTCTGGTGCTACTTCAGGTCTGCATGCTGCCTGCCAGGGCTCCCTCTGGGAACCAGCACCTGCCTGTCTGAGCAGATGAGGTACCGACAAGGTGACAAAGAGGAGATGGGAAAAGAGGGGGAGTTGAAATAATCTGGGGTTGTCGAGGGCTGTTGGGATCCAGCCTGGGCCTCAGTGTGGTCTCCCCGACCGTGGGCCCTGTGTGGGGCATGGCTGGGGTGGCAAGAAGGTGCCTGGGCTTGTATGGCACCTTCCCCACAGCCCCTCTTCTCCTGCCTTTGTTTTATATTTGGATAATCAGACTCAGCTCCCTAGGAACAGCCTGCTGAATTGTGAAATTCAGTGTTTCAGTGTAAGGGAAAGAAGGCAGCCCTGTGAGAAGGCCGGTGGCCGGCCTGCAGTCATACCCCCCACGTTTGGGGGTGTGAGTGCCATGTTGTTGGGGCTCACTTATGGTGGGGCTTTGCTGTGGCTGATCTTTAAGGCATTTTTGGTGATTTATCATTCATCCAGAATTATCTTTCATTTGTTTCTTCTTCCATTAATTTTGCCAAAATGAGCTGGATGCTCAAGAAACAGGATGAAGTAAGAACAAACCTGTTAATCTTTTTCAAACTTACTCCTACCCGCTCCTCAATCCCCATTGTGCTCCCTCAGCCAGACCAACCACAGAAAACTGCAGAAAAATATATTTGTATCTGATGTTTATGTCTTCACTTTGGACTGATTTAATAAGTCATTAGTTATGAGCCATTTAGCTGCATAATAAAGTACGTTTTACTTTTCAATCCCAATTAATTGTTTTCATCATGTTTATAACCTAATGCTATCTGTTGTATAATTGCTCTTGAATATCTACATGGTAGAAAAGTCACTGCCCAAACATACAGTTTGTCTAATTGGGGACTGAATGTGGCAGAGGACAGCATCTGTGTAGTTGAGAAATATGCCTCCAAAGCCTTCCTTGCCCCATTGGTGTGGGAGTGGGTGTTGTGGGAGGGCTGGGGGCTCACTGGGACTGGCTTCGGTATAATGTTCCTGCAGTTCCTGTGTAGTTAAAGAGGATTAAATTCATTTAGTAGATGGTTTAGATTAGGAACGTGACAACTGCTGTGAATAATCACCACCTCGCACCCTGTCCCCCCCCTCCCCAGTTCCTATAGAAAAAAGGCTAAGGTAAATAAGCTTCAGCGGTCTTAAATTAGCCTCAGTGAGTGTATCTCTTCTCCCATCTCTTCTTGTGGACAGATCAACGTGGGAAGCAAACCAGGGGCATGGAAGGAGAGCTGGGGAGGACACCGAGTGTCATTAGGAAGTAGAGTTTTCTGTGTGCATCTGAGGGGCTTTGTGCATTCGGCTTTGTCGTTTGTGATAGGAGATGGTCCACGTTCTGTATGAAATAGCCCATTCCACTGACAACAAGTTGTCAGCACCCCATGCTATCACCTGGTAATGTGGCTGAAGTGAGAACCTTCAAAATTCCGTAATTCTCTTAGGGGAGTACTAAGCTCAAGTCTGTGCAATTGCTTATTCCTTTGCAAAGGCAAAATAAGTCCTTTTTGTAATAACTCTGTCACTCTTAGTGCGTGTCAGGAAAACAAATCTATTATAGAAATAACAAATCACTGATGGTACTATATTATGTTGTAATGGAGCATCAAATCGGGGCATTCTCTAGTGCTGTTTTGGTAACATTTCTACTTTTGAAGGATTTCCAAGTGCTATTTGTTAATATTTCTGCATAATTATTTCTGTCTCTGCTGCCTAGCTAAGGAACTTAATTTAAGAGAATGGCTCTGGAAATGGAAACAAAGTTTAAAACTTGACTTTAAATGAGAGACATAGAGGTTGAGCAGGCCAGCACTGTGTTCTCTGGTCTGTGATTGTGGTGGTTCTTTACTGCTAAAAAGAAGTATGCTAATTAACTTACTTAGATCTCTTAAGCCAGCAAAACCAATTTAGTGTCACACCATGTCCATGCTGCTTACTTCTCCTGCCCTCGTGCTAGGTGTGTCTTAGGAATTATTTTGAGTACAGATATGGGGTACTGATCCCTAATCTTCAGGTCTACAGAGAGAACCCTCTGATCAAGGCCAGGCTGGATGGGGCTCTGAGCAACCTGCTCTAGTGAAAGGTGCCTCTCTCTGCATGTGGCAGGGATGTTGGAACTAGAGAATCTTGAAGGTCCCTTCCAACGCACACCATTCTATGATTCTGGTGATCTACTGACAGTGGTGCTCTGCTTTGAAAAACAGTTTTCCAGACTAGGTTTTTTTCTTCGTTTTGAGATGTTTTTCCCAGTACACTTAGAATGAGCTAAAGGATCACTCATAATTTTGCTCTTCATTTGTTCTGTTTTTATTCACTTCAGAAACAGAGCATGCTATACATTTAAAAACTACTGAGTGGGTGTATTTCTACCTTAGTTATTAGGAATGGTTAAGTTTTGAACTAGAAGTGCCGTCTTGCTGTTCTTGGTTCTTCCTGTTCATCTGTAAAGCTAACTTTATTTTGTTTTCTCTTTTTTTCAATGCAGAACTATGGTTTGGAAACAGAAAATCTAAAAACCCTTTCTCACAAACTGAATGCATCTGCCAAAAATCTGCAGAACTTCATTACCGGGAGGAGGAGGAGTGGTCACTATGATGGAAGGACCAGTCGCAAATTACCGAATGATTTTCTGACATCAGTAGTGGATCTGATTGGAGCAGCCAAAAGTCTTCTGGCTTGGTTGGACAGGTAAAATCTCCCAAATGTCTCACAGGTAGCCAGATCATATACATGCACAAGCCCCAACTTCTTTACAAAATGTAATGTAGACACTGAACGGAAGCAGATTCATTCACATGTTCTGAGGGGATGTTTGTACCAATTCTTTTTTTTTTTAATGTCAGCCTGCAGTTCAGATTATCTGTTCAGTACAATACCTCCAAATGCACTGTGACCCTACACTATACAGTAAAGCAACAGGATGACATCATTAGGTTATATATGTATTTTTTATTAATATGTAGCAGCACTCTAACCTGCACAAATCAGATCCATTGCTTTGATACTATCAAATTCACAAAACTGACCATGCTTTTCATTACATGGGTGTCAATATAATTTCAGAGTGTGTGTGTGTGTACAAACATGCTTGTTGTGGTTTAGGTTTTTTAAATAGCAGTGAAATACTTCTGATACTCTAGAGGTAATGGGAACTGTTCTACACTTTTACACTGTTATCTAGGAAGTATGTGGCACCAGGACTAAAGTGCTCTGCTTTGCTACATTTGTAATGACTTTTTTCAAATTATAACAAGAGTAATATGCAGGTGTTTAAGATGATCGTTGAAATTCCTAAAGTGGTTAAAATTAGTCTATCTGTATGTCTTTATATAATGCATCACAATGAATTTTCATCAGAGAAAATAAAATGCTTATCTTGATTTAAAGGTATATTTTATTTTTTGTCCAGCAGCTGAAGTTTTGTTCAGAGTATGATCTTCATGTAACTTTTAAAATCAAGCAGAATTATTTGGTTTTACTGCTGTGTGTTTTGTGTTTCATTTTTCTGAGGAAAACTGGCTTCTCTCCCAAAAATGATTTCCATATGAATAGTTTAGGTGAGGCCTGAATCTTTTCCATTTCTTAAGCCGGATTGCAAGCTCTTTGTTTTGTTCAGGAGATTGCAGCTACCATTGCTTCTTCTTTTCTGCTCCCTTTCTAACCTTTCCCCAAGTTTCAAACCCAGATTACCTGAAGTTAAGTTTCTCTTTAAATATTTAACATTAGGTGTGTAGAGAAGTAGTGCAGTGTCATGGAAAGAGTTTAGTATTGAGACTTGAAAAATTTGGAGTATATTTTTAGTTCTGTCTCTAACCTGTAATTACTTGGAATACCTGTAGGCTTCACTTTTTCTCCCTGAAAAGTCATTTTTGGCAGAGAGTGGCATATCATACTGGACTTTAGAATAGAAAGAACAGTAGAAAAACGTGTTCTTTTGCATAGATGGATCAGTTTTTGCCACTTCTTTCTGTTTAGAAATAATCTTGTTTGGTTTCTCATTGGAACTGTGGTCATGATTAAATACTGTTAGTTACTAAGTCAAAGTTCTTTTTAGGTTTTGATTGTTTGATGGGTTTTTGAGGTTTTTTTTTTATAGTCTGTTATTCAAAAGTAAATTTAATATATGTATATACACACACATTTTTAATGCATTGAAGAACAATGGGTTTTTTGCAACTTAATATGGATTTTATAATTGAAGTTCAGGAAGAAGGTAGTTGTTAATGCTAGAAAACATCTGCATCTGAGGACTGGTGTGTCACTGTAGTACTGTGCACTGGATGTACTTCTGCATTTAGCTGAAATGAAATGACAGCTGATCAGATCCAGGAATTCCAAGAAGTTAAAAATGAGGGCAATTATGGTGGTATCATGCTTTCAGCAATGCTGTCTTGAGTGTCCAAAGAGAGCTTCAGATTTCTAGGAAGGTCCTTTTGAAGATCTAAACACCTGGTTCTAAGAAATGTTTTCTGAAACATTTAAAGACTTTTCTGATTTATGAGCTCTGGGTATTTTGGTAAAGTTTGTTCTTCCTTGTTTGTGAAGACCCCAAATGAGGATGAAGGTAGGCCAATAACTGCATTTTTCTTAGCAAGTGGAAACATCTGGAGATCAGTATGATTCTGCTTATTATATACCTTCTAAGAAGGTATTGGGGCCACTAGGGGGAGATAGAAAGATTTTAAAAATTGATTACTCGTAGTAAGGAACTTAGATTTAATTTTATTCTGCACACTTGTTACTATTAAATCTGGACCCCAAATCTTAGTTTTTTGGTTGTTTTCTAGTACCGGCTCTATCTTTGGGTTGTGAGAGGGCAGAGCAAACCATCAGGACAAATGAAGTGGCTTTTAGGGTTGTCCACCCCATTTTAACACCCCTGCTAGGCTGCCCCTGTGCAGTGGTTTTTGAGGTCATGTCTGGGAAAAGCAGCTAGCAGCAGCTCCAGCTTGCAGAGACATGCAGTGATGTGGGTTTTATACATAGGGAATGGTGATGACTCCATACAGGTTGTGCTTCACTTGTTGCTGTGGTGAGTGCTCTGTTTATGATGTTTCTGTGGGACACTTAAAATCTTAAAGGACTTTCTTAGGCCTGGCACAATTATCTAAAGGAGTGTGAGAGTTGTGATTTGCTGAGTTACTTTAACTGTAGCTGTTGCAGTGCCACTGTGCCGGGCTGATCCAAGGACACTCTTTGTTCCAGGTCTTTGCCTGGAGCAGTCCTACTTCCAGATGTATGTCAGAAATTGAGTTTTACTGAAAATTAGGGTAGCTTTTATTGCCAGGCTTTAAAAGTCTTTTGGCTTAGTTTCATTTACAAGCTAGAAAACTTCGTAGAGAATTCTATTTTCAAAAGAAGTTGGCTGATGATTTTGAGGAGCATGAAATAACTCTCCAATAACATCCTGTACGGAGTCTGTCATCACACTGATACGTTCTAGTCTAATTTTAACTTCCTGTTACTTTCTTAGCCCACAAAATGTATCCTCTCTTTCAGAAGACTTCATAGTTTAATAACCTTTTGTTTTATACTGTCTCCCTAATCTTAAAATTCTTCCAAGTGAATTTCCTGACAAGATTGGTACTTTCTTGAAAAACCGTGAGTCTTTTGTGGAAGGATGCTGGATTTCTACTCGATGCTTAACGTAATTTAGACTGATGGAAAACCACACTTTAGGCTATAGCAACAAACTGCTTACCTGATGTTCAAAGCAACTTGGCATTGAAATATGTCGTGTGATACTTCTCAGGAATTACAGTCAATCAGGTCTTCTGCACTTCCAGATAAATCACTGGTGCTCTGTTCAGTCTTTACTCCTGTAATTCACGAAAGTTGTTGCCTTTGGAATAGTAATATATGCCACCTTTCTTTATCCTCCTTCTTCTCTGATGTGTCAGGTTCCTGGAAATTTTTCTGCCTTTTATAGGGCTGATGCACTCCATCCTGGTGAGGAATTTTTAAAAATGTATAATTAAATTAGGATTACTTTTTTAAATTCACTACTGTAGATTTGCAATATGAATGTGTTGCAGTTTCGTGGCATAAAGCTATTCCTAACCTCATAAAAGTATTTTTTTTCTGTGTGCTAGTATGTCCCATGGTATCTGCACATTTAATTGGAATTGAAATTAGACATATTTATTTCTTTAATCCTGGGTAAGGTTTTGTTCTTAGAGCACAAATTTACAGTCCCCCTTAAAAAAGCTTTGAAAATGCTGCTTTGTGTGTAGATATGTTGGCTTTCACTGCCTCTACAATTTCTGAATTATGTATGCATTATCCATCCATGGCTTACTTGATCTAAAAGCACCATGAACACCCCAAGGATTTTGAGAGTCAAGGTACTTGTTTTTGTCTTTAACAAAATTTTAGTAGGATTTTACCATGCTACTTGCATCTTCAGTGACACCAGTGAAAACTTCCCATTTTTTGTTGTCCAGAGGCAAGCATAAACTGAAAAGCAATGATATCATAGGGATCCCTATGTTATCAAAATTCTTCTGAGCCCAAATTTTAGAGCATTTAGCAGTGCTTATAAGTAGCTTTCTCTCTGGTTAGGACACAGCCAGGTCTTGTACTGTACTCCCAGCTCATTCGTTTTCTACTAATTTGCTGATACCTATTGGTTGCAGTACTGAAATTGTGATGAGTCCTGAATGAAGGGTGCTCAGATTCATGCAATACATTTTCTCCCAGATCTCAGCAGACCACCTGACAGGCAGACAGAAGGCAGAAGCTTCTGATCTTCTTCAGAAGCTGGCACAACTTTGAGTGTTGAGTTTGTCTCCTAATGAGTCAGAAGCTGCTGCAAAGTGAAGACAGCCTTGGGAGCAAAAGGATTTTACAAATCCTTTAAGCACCCCATTGTTCCCCTTCAAGTCCCACTGTGTGTCCTCTGTTTTTCTTTCATGGGACAGCTGGATTTAACAGGTAGAGCTCATTACTATTGTCTTGATTGGAAGAACTGCAATGGTCTTTGTGGAAGAGGAAGGATCCTGAGCAAACCTGAACTGAGGTGACATTTGGTGGCAGCTTCATGATCTCTGTCTCTTCCCATTTCTGTTTCTCTCCTTGCTCTGCCAGCACAAACTTCTGGTGATATCATCTTCCACGTTATTCCTGGTTTAATGTGTTCTCTTCATTCACCTCCACCACACTTTGGTTGTCTTTGCCAACCAAAATCCCTGGAAATCTGTATTTCCAGCAAATTGCACTAAGCAAGAAAAGAAGTCTTAGTTGTGCTTCTGGGCTTCTTCCTGTCTACTCTAGTGTTTGGGCCATGTTATCTGAAGGAAGGACTCCTTATACCATATATATTACGCAGCATCAAAAGAATATTTTGGATCTTAGCAATAGGGCTAATATCTGTATAAACTATAAACGCTGACTTAGAGAATAGGAGTGAAGAAGGATTGGTTGTTTTTAGGGCTTTACGTGAGTCCTCATTAAAGAGACATTAAGATAATGTGGTAGTTTCTTTTTCTCTTAAGAATTTAAGAAAATACAGTCAACTTCCCATGAGATAACTACCACAACATTTTGCGTCTGTTGTTGTGTCACAGATTTTAATGGTCGTGAATTAGGATTTGTCAAGCACCACTGGATTTTTTTAGTGTACTGTTTGACTCAGCCATCTGTGTGGGCAGAGATTCAATATGTCTTTCACAGCAACTCTTCTGTAGCTCTTGTTTTTCACACTAGCACTATCCCCTTTTTGGAAATAGAAAACTTAAACTGCTGTTGCAGATTACACTGCAGTCTAAGTAGGAGGAACAAAGAGATTTGGTGGAGATAGATTTCTGTATTCAAGACTTGCAGTGCTGTGGCCAGAGAAAAGCTAGCAGGCTGACAATTGTGCATCAGTCTGATTAATTTACCACTGCTGTCTGGACACATGATACATGAACAAGATGGAACAAGAAGGTGAACAAAAAACCTAACTGTAAATAGAAATTGTTGGTCATATAAAATATATGGGTAAAATTGCTGGCAGAAGTAACAAAATATAAAATTTCAGAGTAAAAGGCCTTTTTGGCAAGTCTAGGTTTGCTTTCAGGGTCATTCCCAGGGTGGTGGGGTGTAATCCTATAACTTCTAAACCCCAGGTGGGCAAATTATTTTGGTATGGGCATAAATTGCTACAATTCTGCGAAGCACTTGTATCTGTACATAAATCCTATTAAATAAGGGTAAAATCTGTGCCTGAAGTTATGGACATTTGAATGCTTCAGTGGCTCACAGCAGAACAGGATCTCCAAGCCTTATGCCATGGGCTTTTTTTGGTGATGCTTTGATGCATCAGAGAAGTGCAGCCTGCAATGATGTAAATGCTCTTGGTTTATGACTGAACAATTGGAGGTGTTCAGGTTTAGCACGCCCTTTAAGTCTGCAGTGTATGAAGGCATTGTAGTAGGAGAACACGTTCCCCACTCCAAAATGGATGTCCCTCTTTTCACCATGGTGACATGCTCAATGAGTACATATTCTTCCACTCTAGGTAGAATGTGTTCAGCTGGATTTCTTTGCCTCATTGTTTTTGGTGAATGAGCCCTGAGGTGTTTATGGTGGGACTATTTTGTAGTTTTAAGTAAAGAGGTGCATTGTTTGTAAGCCCATAACTTCTTTCTTACAAAGAAAGTGTTACTGGTTTATAGTCTCCTTTATAAGAGACTTCATACAGTCCTGTTTGCTGTGCTTGGTTATTGCTTGACAGGGTAAATCTGCTTTACTCACAAGACGGTGGGAGTAAAAAAATGAAAACCCGATCAAAAAGAAACAAAAGACTTCAGTGATTCTTTACTCATTTACAAATGCTGCACTGTCAATTGGGTTTTAGTCTTAAACCATTGAATCTTGTTTCCTTTATGCATTTCCCTTTTTGCTGGTTTGAATGGTATGCCAAACCTGTGAGTAAGTGCTGCCTCAGAATGCTATGGTACTTAACTGTATTGTGCTCCTGGAACAGCTGTAAATGTTTAATAGAGCACTCATTTAAAGAATTCCTTTATCCAGTGTGAATTTTACTGCATTCTTCCCTGATTCTACGTAAAGCAGTTCCATTAGAATACAAAGGAAATGTTTGTTTCATGAAAGCCTGAAACTATGAATCTTAGATGGCTCAGGCACAGTGTATATACAACAGTATTGTGCATTCAAATTTTTATTCGAGATTAGTATGCTGCCTTTGAAGACTGAGTTATATTACTGCTTTGGTTGCCTCTCCCTTTGAAAGATTTTTGGACTATTATGTTTAATCAAAAGGCTCTGAGGATGTTTTCCCTTGTTAGGGTGCTAAAATAAGTATGATATTGGTTTTAAATCCCTCACAATGTCTATTGTTATAAAACATCTCAGTTCTACAACTAGTGTGAAATATGATTAATTTTTATTTTGGACTATGTTTTTACTAACAGCAGTCTGTATTTGTCCAAATTGCAATTTTTTAAAGTGAAATTGTTATTTCTATGTATCATTTCCCTTAACTCAATGTTATATGAAGAAGACACATGAGGAAATTAAAGCATATAAGGACAAAAATGTTGATAATGTAGAAATACTGAGGGTGTGCATCTCCTTCACAAATTTGTAATTGTTTTTGAAGGATTTTTTTCATGTGCAATCAGTAGTTGTGAGTACTAATAGCTGTTGAATTGTATTATTTCTTATTTCTGTGATGGAATTAGCTGTGCTATATTAATATGGTTTTTCTATCAGTCCTTCAGGGTGGTTTAATTAATGAATGTTTGATAATTTTTTTTTCATTCTGAAAGATGCTGATACTGCTAAAAATGCTAATTAGGTCTCAATTCATAAAAGTGTACACACATGCATGTGTGTTGCAGCCTATATTACACGTGTGTAAACAAATTCACGTTTCAGAGGTGTTAGATTATTTATGTCAAACATCGGTTTAAGAAAGTGTGAAAAGAACCAGTAGCTCTGTCATGCCTTGTCTTAGAAAAACCTTATGTCCTATGGATCAGGGTTGAAGATGATTGACTTTAATGTTTAAAAAAAAGAAAAGAAGCACCAATGTTTTTTTCCTTGTGGATGAGGTGTTTCAAAGCTGTTCATCTTACCCTGCTGTCTCATAAGGTAAAGGTTCACAATGTGGGTTTACACAGTGGAAAAATTTAGAGGTTCCCACTTTTCCAGCTGTATTCATGATCACAAAATGTGTACGAACTTAATTATCCTTGAAACCTATTACCCACTCATTTGTGAACATGGTTTGAAAATGACTAATGGCTTCAAGTGTTGGAAAGGAGAAGGATGGAGAAAATGTGGTACTAAGGGCAAAAGCACCCTGCATGTGTTTGCAGAAGCATTCATGGGATTGTGTAAATTTATTTTCCTTAACATATCAGGTGTAGAAGGGATAGACAAAGAATGAAAAGGGGAAACCTCCAGCAGAGGTTTGGAAGGGGAAATGTGTGGAAAGGGATGTGATAAGGTAGGTGTGCTGTGGAGCTACAAAGGTGTTTTCATGTGGGTGTTGCAAAGAAAATCACAATTTTGAAGGAAGAACAAACAAATTACAAGAGAAACAGTAAAAAAGCATCTGCAAAGAGGGAAATGTGTATTGGAAATATCTTGGAAATGACTGAGAGAGGTGAGACAATGAGATGCTGAGGTCAGTGTCACGGCAGGGAGTGGGGCAGCATGTGGCCCCAGTCCAAAGCAGTTCTTTAGTTCTTGTTTAACTTTAAAAGCACCAAATTGGATAGTACACGTGTTGAAAATTGCAGGTTTTTTCTCAGGGAATTTAATTCTCTGGAGCTGTATGTGGTACCTCAGACCTGAAGGTTCAAGGGACTGTGAAAAATGTGGCTTTGAAAGAAAAGTGTAGAAATTGAAAGGTGATAGAAATGGCTCTGCCAAGCCAAGGAATTTTTTTTTTTTTTTTAAGTAGAGAGAAGTGGTCTGGTTAAACAGGGAGTTTCTTATACTTGGTGTGTGCCTTGACGAGGAAAGTGTTTTAGCAGCCAACTGAGGTTATAGTATATGTAGGCTTTATTTGCATTTATACAAGTTGATTCATCTGTTCACAGTCAATAATATTGTGCTGTATTAAAATTATGAACAATGGGTATATTACCTATGAAGAGATTTTTTGTAAGATCGGTATTTTACACTGTGCCTCATATGAAATCCAGTCAGTGATCCTACAGTGAAGTTTCTGTTGATATTTTCATTGAAATTGCTGGCCTGTTGTTACACTAAGTCTTGCTGGACTTTGACTACTGAAGTTGAGGCTTGGGATGGAATACCAAAATACATTTTCTTTGGAGGCAAATATTTAGATAGGCCCTTACCATTTCTCCAGCTGCTTATGTAGTAGTGATTATGTAATAGTGCATGCAGATTGCCTCCAGGGATGTGGTCTGAACTGGGAAGGGGGAGAAAAGGGAGTTGCAATTTTGCTGGTCCAGTTTGCAACAATACCTCAGAGAGGCATCTGCAGAAACTGATGCGAGGGAGTTGGTTTATAAGCTGCAGAGATCTACAGGGGAGGCAGTTGGAGGATCCTTTAGGTTTTCTGCAGGAGCAAAGTTTATATAAATCATGGACCTGTCTCCCTGTCTTTCTAAGTTGTGAAGCACTTCTCAAAATCTTACATCTTATTTATTGATTTTTAGTAGTCTTCTCCCTTCTGCTGACACCCTTGCTGCCTGCTTGACATGCTGTTGCCAGTAAGTCTTCACTATGATAACTTAAATGTAACTAAGATGAGTAATGTCTCAGTCCCTCTGCCTGTTCTTTACTGTCAACAAAGTTTATTTGGGGCATTTCTAATGACCTTCACTAAGAGTAACGATGTTAAAAATACCATTGTTTTCCTCATGAACCGTGAAACCAAACTAAATTACAAAAGTATGAGGGAAGATGATGCGGTATTAGAAGCCAAAGCCTACTGTGTGATTTTGTTTAGAGAAATGCTGGAGGCTTTGAAATGTCAAATAGATTGCAGTTGTGTAATTTCAGGATCAAATTGTATTAACACCCATACTTAAAGTAAAATAATACCATTTGCTGGTTTGATTACATTCATCTTCAATAAAAGTAAGTTCCTAAATGAACATGACCTTTTTAAATCAAGGTTTCAGGTAGATTTCAGAACCCCAACAGTTACAATTATGGAAGGAAAAATCAGTGTTTTTGTATGTCTTGACTAATGTACTTCTTTAAACACAATTATCATAGAATCACAGAATACGCTGAGTTGGAAGGGACCCATCAGGATCATTGAGTCCAATTCCCAGGTCTGCACAGGACACCCCAAGAATGATGCCATGTGCCTGAAAGCGTTGTTCAAATGCTTCTTGAACTCAGTTCATTACCAAGCGGTTCAGTTACCTTTCATCCTTTAATACGCTCATGTATCTCCTAAACTTCGGAAGTAATCTGTGGGTGTGTCTATGGGTTGGCCTGCTGTAGTGTGTACCTACTGTATGGTTGTCATATGCTGTAGAAAACTTGGACTCTGAATTGTGAGTGTGTATCTGCATCCAGTAACTTTCATAAGGCACCTTTTGGAACTTACCTTAGCTTCCAGTGTCTGTACTTTCATTTTAAAAGAATGTGCTGGTTTTCTCTTTAGAAAATACAGGCAGAAAGTGTATGTCACTGTGTGATGTATTATATAAAATTAGAGCTGCTAGACTTGATTATGCACCTCAGAGTTGATTCTGTCTTATGAACCATCAGGGCTGGATTTTGAGCCCTGGAGAAGAAGGAGAGCATGAGATGAGACCAGCAGAGATAGGGGAGTTCACATGGGGTTATTAATGGACAATTCCAAATCTGCCTGCACTAAAATTTCAGAAATTCTGTGTTTAGAATTACTGTAATTTAGAAACCTGTTAGTACCAGTAGAACTGTATTTACAGCTATCACTTGGACTTGGTTATAGCAAAGTTCTTTCTTTGTACTGGAGATTTGTCCTTAGGCTTAAATAAGGAAGGCATAATACCAAGCAGTGCTGTAAAACTCTTCAAGGTATATACAGCTATATGAAGTGATGAAAGAAGGCAATTGGGGAAGGGATTAGTCACCCATCCTAATTTAAAGACAACCACACTACCACCTTTTTTTTTTTGTTGTTGTTTTAAATGTCTGAAGCAGGTATACTAGGGACAAGTGCCATCTTTGTGATGCTAGTAATGCCCATAAAAACCTCATTTGCAACACTGATAAAATCAAGCTCTTGACTCCTCTTAGAGAAAATACCAGTCCTGCCTAGTGTTTGGCTACTTCTTGAATAAAGAATATAGGTCATAGATGTGAGTTTATAGATTGAGAGGCTTGCAGTACAGAAATCAGATGACTGCCAGCTTTGCTAACCAAATACATTTTAGCAGTGCCTCTAGAAAGCAAGCAAGCTTCCAGGTAGTCAAGGTTTTAAACATCCTAATGTGAAGTTTTAAGGTATAGGATACATGTTGGTAAAGTCTGTAAATGTTGGATTACATTGTTCATTTCACTAAGCAGTTCTGATTGTAGCATAGTGTGTGGGCACGTTGGGTTGTGCTTGCAGTTTAGGCTTTGCAGACACTTCTCAGCATTGATGAGCTTTAATCTAAAGCATCTCTGGCTTTAATGCATTGATGCATTACCTTTATCCCCTCTAGATAAAGATTTTACTTTTCCTCAGTCCATCTACTACTTCCACCAGATACTAGATCAAATCCCAAAAATCCCAGTGAATCAGCCAAAAACTTCTCTGATCTGATTCACATCTGGACACCATTCGTATCATAGGAGGAAGCAGTACCTCTGGTTGCCTTTATAAGGGTATTCCCAAACCAATGCAGAAGGCCAGCTGGGCTTCTTCTGGGGGAGTAAAGGCAGTCCAGAAGTAAAGTGTTACAAATAATGCTTTCATAAATGGAATTTCTTAAAGAGGAACTTAAAAGCTGCAAGTGGATATATGCTAGTGCTATTCAACTTTTTTCTTTTTTTTTTCTTTTTTTTTTAGATCACCTTTTGCTGCTGTCACAGATTACTCAGTAACAAGAAATAATGTCATACAGCTCTGTCTGGAACTAACAACAATAGTACAACAGGTATGAGACAGTCTGCTTAGCAGTTTATTTTTTCCTGAACTGTAAATGGCTATTACCGTCTTCCCACAATTTTGTTTTCCACTGGATGTATCATTGTCCAACCAAAATAAGAGAATACTAGTACTTACTGAATGCTTTTTAAAAATTTTATTTTCTGGTTTTATAGTGCTAGTTTGTGTTGTGCTGTGTGTATGGCTCTGCATATCTCAGCAGTAATATTCATCTTGGGTTCTCTAGTATAATATCATCAACATAAAATTGAGATAGCTACTTGATAATTTGCATATTTAATTTCTTATACTTTGTCTTTAATTTTTAATTACCTATCTGGTTCAAAACATCTGTATATATTGGACTTTAGTAATCTGCTCTTTCATGCAGTTCGTATCATGTAGACACCTGTTAAGATGACACATGTTCCCATGGGGGGGAAGGGGGGGGGCAGTTAGAATATTTTGAATACATTTTTGTACATCCTACCTTCAAGGAATCCAGAAGTAGTTACTGAGAAACACTTGCTTAATGAGCTTCATTTGGGAGTGCAAACCTGAGCACCTTCCCCACCCTTCTGTGTGTGGGTTAGGTCTGGCTCTGTGTTTGCCCCTTGTTCTGCTGAAATGTAAAGTCTCTTTGCTGCCAAGCAGAGGTTTGAGGGATTGTTTGCACTTGAGAAGGTGGAGTGGAGAAAAAGGGAGAGAGTGGGCTAGGTAGGAGCACTGAGGAGACTTTTCCCGGTTTTCACAAGCATCACTTCAAACTAAGAAAAACTAAACTTCTGACCCAGCTGTCCAGACTGGTAATTTTCCACAGTAGCTGTGCATCACTGTCTTTAGATAGTTTTTAGATGAACAGCCACCTGATCCATTTTCATGTGTCCCCTATTAGTGAGAAAGTGGGTAAAGTAGCAACCACTGCAGTATTTCCCAGGAATTAGCTCAATATCAATTCATCTTAGAAATGCATCCCTATACATGATACTGCTAATTCACTATAGTGTAGGTTGATATTTCTCTATGTATATTTTTCAGTGTGAATGAGAGTAAATGCTACTATTTAATACCTTTGGAGCACATCATTTTTACCTTCTCCAAAAATGACATAATTCTGCAATCAGGAAGCAGTTCATGAATCCATACTTTGAAGTCAAAAGGAGCATTTGTGTGCCCAAGTTTAAGCATGTACTGAAATTGAATTGGGCTCTAGTCAGAAGAATGATAATGAGAAATTCCATTAGTAGTCTTGAGCACATGTGGTTTGAGCTCTACTTAAAACAAATGCATTCCAATGTAGCATTTCAAAATGTCTTAGCTGATCTTTTTTTAATATGATCACTGAACACACTGAGAATCCTCATTGTGCTTTCTTAAGGATATAAATTCAATCTTTCAGTATCACCTCATCAGGTGTTTTTTCTGTCTCAGAATCTTGTTTTCTTTTGTATGCAAAGTATTTTATAGTACTTCACTAGCTTAATTTTTTTTTTGTGAAAGATCTACAGAAGGCAATGTTGCAGTTTTTCTTTTTAACAGTAGTAAAAAGCTTTTTATAATGCTTAAAGGTTAATAAAAGGTATGTAGTCTTTACATTTTTAAATACCTTTGAATTTTTTAAAAACTTTTATAAAATTTGAAAATGGAACTTCAGTAGCTGAGTTCCATTAGGGTTTTTTTGCATTGTTTAAGTTACAGTCAATGTTCAGATTTATTAACCAAAGCCAAAAAAATGATTCTTTAGTCAAAGTGAAGAATAAAAAGCTCTAAATTAAGAAGGTTTGCTTGAATTATTTTTCAAATTTTGAAGCGAATTGTAATATCATGTTTCTTCATAGAATTAAATGATACTGGGTTGTGTCCCCCTCATTATCAGAGCTAAATGGATAATGAAGCAAAATGACAGTATTGCATCACTCTTACAAGTATGAAGTCTAAGAAAACCTATTGAGTGTCTGTGTTTTAACCTATAAATAATTAAAAAAGTTGGAGTTAGAGACAGACTTTGGAATAAAATGTGGAGAGACACATGCTTTGTTTTAACCATTAAATCTTCTATGTGTGTGTTGCACATTGCCCAAGGCCTGACAGGCCAATGTGCAGTGGATATTTGCCAGTGAGAGCAGGTCCCTCAGAGCACTGCAAGTTATTACTGTAGCCTGCACTAATCATCTGCTTCTATGCAGCTGCTTTGTTTTTGCTTAGGTTTTTTTTTCTCCCCCTTAGAATTTTAGGATATTGTTTCACAGCCTCTTCCTGCAGATTTTGACTCTTTATACTGTCCTCCTTGCTGATGGCTTCTTTAATCCAGGGCTTGCATTCTTGTTCATTTTTATAATAAACTCTTTCCTTACAGCAGAACACTACAGGGAAAAAAAAAGGATTAAATAACAAAAAAATCCATGGGAGCATTATGATTTTTGCTACCATTTCCTTGCACTCTCTCTGCTACACATATCTGCCTCTCTGTAGGAATCGAAGGCTGAACATTATCTGTACTTTCTGTTTCCTCTGCAATGCATAAAAAAGGCCTGCTCTTTTTTGATGGTACAAGATAGGTGTTAAAAGGCTATGAGTGAACAGGTTGGGGGTGTGCGTGTGAGATTGTTTTGGGTTGTGCTTTGTTCCTATTTGGATCCTTTGTGAATTTAGATTTGTGTCGACAGAATTGTTCCAGTCACAAATGCGTATCAGGAAGATCATGAGAGACTGTCATGATGGTGTTCATGAAAGTCTTGCTGTTGACTTAGATAGTTGGGCTATTCAGCTTCAGAGGGTGCCAAGAACTGGTCCTTTTAAATGTGCTCATTTTGGTTTAGAAAGGTAGCAGTAGCTATGCTGATAACTTTAAGGAACAGAAGATTTCTTCCTTTCTTAGGCAATCTGTATGTAGCTTTTATTATCATTCGCAATGCTCTTATTCCTCAGGAATTCATTAAGGTTTCACTAAAGAAGCTTTCTTCTTTAGAATTAAAACCCTGGAAATCTTGGGAATATCTGAAAAGTCTAATTTTACATTGAGTTTGTAAGTTACCAGACAGTTAAAGAAAACTTTGCTGCTGAACACACTATTTCTTTTACTGCTGTTAAATAGTGATGATTTGTAGCCCTCATCACATGTTTTTTACTATCCTTAATCAGCTTTCACAATGATTTGCAGTGTTTATTTAGTTTTAAAACCACTGGTGTTTATCTTGCAGCTTTAGTGTCTGGTGGGATTTGCTCAGGAATATGCTCCGGTAGAAGCATAGCTGTAGGCCTGTAAATACTCCTTTAGAAAAGCTTCACTGCATTTAGTTCTCTGCCTGAACACCTCTTTGAGGAGCTGTGGTGGAAGCGATGCTGTGTAACCGGGGTAGAGATGGAGAGCAGTCTCTTGGCTGACATGGATCTGTCTTGCATTGTTGTCACAGAGCACACTTCTGACATCAGCTGTCTCACAGCAGCTTTTGGAGGTAACCTCAGATTTTGGATGACATGGGGTGAGAACCTGAGTGATGCAGTTTGGGAGGTGGCAGCCAGGATGGAAGATAGCAAAGAGAGACCAAGATAATCCTACACAAATGCACTGTCTGGACATTATGGGCAGGTGTGATTTTGAGCTAAAAGCCATGCTACAGAGCACACAGAAGTGCTCTGTGCACTGCTTCAGCTGAGGGGTTTGGAACTTTTTTCCCATTTAAAGGCATTTGAGATTCAAAGAAGAAAGTCCATATATCCCTTGATCAATGGATGCACTTCCCATGCCAGGGGATGTTTTTGTTGGGCTTTTAGCCATGGCTGTTTTTCAGATAAAAGATATTGAAAAGGATCACAAATTATTTCTTGAGCAATGCACTATTTTTTATATCATTGTGGGTTTTGTAATCACATGGCTGTAACTCAGAAGAGGAATGTTTCAAATACTAAGTTTCACTGAGAAGTGTAAGTTCAGACTTGTTTTCCCATTAAAAGGATAAAATGGAAATTTACCTTCTTAGCTCCCCTGCTGTGACTTAGAATCCAAATGCAGTCATATGAAGTGGTTCTATTCATTTTTAAGGACAATATCAAATACATGAATGAAGAAGAATAATTAATATCCCGAGTATCATTCTTACAAGTTATCTCTCATATAATCTTTTCTATCACAATTCCTCACTTTTGCTTTTAAGTCCTAATTATTAAGGACTTTAAGGACTCACTAAATATAGCTTAAAATTTTTAAATTTCAGGTCATGCCAAGTTGCTAATTACCTCAGGAATCTTTTGCTATTAAAATGGTTTTAATAGTTTAGTGGTGTGAATCTTTGGTTGGATCATTGTTAAAGTTGCTTTGCGCCTCTAGATTGTAGGGATTTTCAAAGCAACATGTGTTTGCTGGAAACCGTTGCATATTAAATTTTAAAGTTTTTTTATTTAAATTTTTAGCATTATTCCTTCCATCCCAACTTTATTACCAAATGCTTGCAGAAAAAACTTTGTTAGCCTACTGTGGTAATAATCCCTTCCTTCCTCTCTTTTTTAGATAAAAATACTTTATGACGTGGAAGCCACATTCTTGAAGTTTTTTATATATATGCATAGTACAGTGTTTATACAAAACACCCCGTTTTTGATAAGTGTTCAAGTAAGGGGTAAGTGTACAAGCAGGTAGCTAGATAGATATGGGGGAAAGTTAGAACTCGATAGCTCTCCTGGAAAACAATTTCCAGGCAATATTTGCCTCTATATATATATATATACAAAATCAAAAGGGTCTTCATACGAGAGTATTAGAACTCATTGTAAGTAATGCTGACAGGAATTCAGACTCAGCTTGTATCCCTCAAGTTCTGCTCTTACACAAGATTTTCTGTTGTATAGGTTTCCAAGCAGCTCTCAGTAGTGGTGTGTCAGGATACATATTGTTCTGTGCAGTTTTTTTCTTCACTTTTAAAAGTCAATGTGTAATGCATATAATGTATATATAGTCAAAAATAGAAACTAAAGGATTGTGAGAAGCATGAAACTGTTGTTTGTTTACAAGAACCTATATCAAAGTGGTTTCAATTTATGCTCTTTAGCCATGTTTTTTCTCTTTTTCATAGTAGAACAGTTTATTTCTCTTAAAGCACACTTTTATGAAAAATTTCAGATGTAATTTAATGTAATGTAAAAAGTACCTAAGGTACTTAGCATTGATGCCCTTTTCTGGTTCTGGTAGTTTGTTTCTGCTATTTGATTATACAGGTTTTTTTCCCTTGAAATAGCTTACTTGTATATATAGTCTCTTTTGATTTAAGTTTTGAAGTGCTTTTTGAAATGGAATTAGACATGGAATAGCTTAAAGATTAAAATGTCAATAATAGTCTATTGGTATGAACCACTACTAGAACTAATTTGATGAGTCATTAGTTGTCATTGAGATAGTTGCTGTAAAGAGGTATGGGGTTGTCTTCCTAAAGTTGTGTAGTGCTGTGTATGTCTGTGATGTGACATTTTCAAAGTAGCTACCACCCTGTAAAACCCTTGTGAATTTGTTTTCTTTTCCATTCTCAGAGAAAGTAATTTCTTTTCCTAGTGGATGGAAGGAAAAAAAACCCAAAAACCAAAAAAAAACTCCAACCCACCAAAATACTCAAGGTTGCTTAGTATGTAAAATCCTTAGTGACCAGAAAGCAAAAATGAGTTGACTTGTTTGGTTATTTTTAGGCTTTTTTTTTTATTTGCTTGCTTTTCTTCCAGATTAATGATTGACAGTCTCCGAACACGGGGGAAAAATGAAACACAAAGCAGAATAACTTGTGAAAAAATTGTGAAATTTTTGACTGGACCTATGCTGGTAAACCAATGCAGCTGTTCAGTTTTTCCAAGAAAAGGAGCCTGAGTGGGTCAAGGTGACAGTGAAGGAGTTCAGGGACTATTAATTCACCCACTCATGGAACCACATGCAGAAAGTAGCGGAAAGTTGGTGGAAACTGAGATAAAGTGTAGACAGGAGAGAAAATGTGATTTTGTATCTCATGTTTCCTTTAAACAAAAGCTTTTTTTATTACGCTGATGTGGGCACTGTGTCCGTGCACGCTGAGTGGCATCACAGTCTCCATCTTACTGTGTAATTCTTTATAAATGGTAAATTTAATGATTAATGATGATGTATTAAGATTGTGTTGGTCATATCAGTAGATGTGAAGACCGAGTCTCTGCATTTCTTTTACTTTGGAAACTGATCCCCTTTCCCAGAGGCAGGACAATCTCTGTAACCAGGTACAGTGAAGCAAGATTCCAGTTCAGTACAGGGAGTTACAGAAACCATGTGTTGCTAAGTAGCTAGTAAAAGCCTTAAGCATAAATAATTGTAGTGTCTATCTTTATTTCAGGAATATGTGTGTGTTTGTTTGCTTAAATCCATTACAAATACATACATTTCAGATGATCCAATATGAAACATTCAAGTTGTAGCTGAGCCTGGAGTGCCATCTACCTAAATATTATTACTTTTTTTCAGTTCAATTAATTTAATTTATTCTGTTGGCAAAATAACCACTTAGACAAATATAAAACATGAAATATTTTGCTGCAGTTGTATTTTTTGAAACAGAATTATTTCTCATCACAGTACCAGAGGAAAAGCAGAACTGAAAAATTAAGAAGTGATTTACCTCTAAGTGGTGTTGGAAGTGACATTGAGAACTTAATAACAGCACAGCACGTTGTGCTACAAGCTCTATTTTGCATGCCAATAATAAAACATATAGTTTTGAATGCATGAGGCTTATTTAGATGTATGGGAGAAAAAAAGTGGTTTGACTTTGTTTTTTCTGTTTGGATGGATAATTTTTTCCTCAAATCCAATCTCTCATCTGTTGATAGTTTCAGTGGATTTTTTTTTTTACCTCCTGAGATGTCATCAAGTAGAGAAATCATCTGAGGAGCTGAAATTTGACTTAGACTATGTAAGCACTTAGATTTTGCAGGATATATGAGCAGGCATCAGAGATTTTAGTTGGTGCTGAAATACCGGCTGTGGTTTCTGACCGAATGGTGTACTGGCTCGTTTTAGAAACAAGGAAGAGGTGTAACTCTCTACATGCAAAGTAAGAATTAATACATGACTAGATCCCCAGGGAAAGCAACATGATGTCTTCTACAGAAGGGAGAAATAATTGGAAATGGAAAATTACTTCGGAAAGATAGAATAAAAGAGCTTAGTGTACCCATTGCATCTCTCTTAATCCAGCAAGCAATTTTTCCCAGTAGTTGCTTGATCTGTGGGTGATTTATGTAAGTTGTATTAAATTTCTACATGAAGTATTCTGTTACTATGGTGATAGGTGCCACTCCACACAGATTGTTTAAATAAAATTAAAGCAATTCTTTGTACTCAGTAAGCTGGGTAATTGCTATTAGTTTGTACATGAGGGTTATGAACTTAGAGTACTGAAGGTTTATTGCATTTTCGGGGAAAGGCTCTAGAGTTTTAGAAGTATATGTGTAGGTTGCGTAAAAAATTTCCTTTTTCGTAGCATTTATTTAGTTGCATGCATTGTGTTTTCCCAATAGAGATTTTTTCCTTCTCCTCTTACTATGATGCCTGCTCACCATTCTGCTTTCTCCCATCTCTCTCAGTTCTTATGCACGTTTCCAGTGGGGGAGGACAGAGTGGGTTCTGCAGGTTCAGATGAGTTCTGGCTTCAGTGTGGATGGGAAGGGAATTGTAATAGAATGAGGATGCCATAGACCCAGTGGCAAGAAACTGCAGGAATGGAATAACTGTAGCGTGAGAAAGAAAGCAAATATTTCTGAACGGCAGTGGGAATAAAATCAACAGGATTTGTGTGGGAAGCGAAGAGGAGTTGAAAATGGCACCCAGGTTGTGAGCTTGTGGGACATAAGGTGGTGGAGCTGTTGACAGAGATGGGGAAAGAAAGGGGGAGCAGGGAGCGTTTGGGAAGAAACGTGATTTCAGCTTCTCAGCATACTGTGTTAGGGCTGGTGGCAAATATCCAGAAGGAGATTCTGAACTGCAAATATGAACAGAAGGGATGAGAGATCTGTGACTCATCCACACAGAGATGATAATTAAAGCAGCATGATTTTAGGAGGCTGCTGAGCAATAGGGAAGAGGTTGCAGAAAAGGGGAGAGTTGAGGATAGAGCTCCCTGGGACTGTCGCAGTTGAAACAGCCATAATGGGAGACTTTTCTTAGCAGCCTAGTGGAAAGAAAGTCATGGAAAGAGCATATTTTTGGCTGGCTACTTAGAAATAGAGTGTAGATTTTAACAATGTCTGTGTAATTTTAAAAATTAATTTTGTGTCAGCAGCCAAGGGTTAGCTGTGCAAGCACGGGGTGTTGTGTAGCTTAGAGGAGCTTACTATTGCATTTTAGGTAAGAGAGAGAAGAAAAGGTATTTTCTTTCTCCCTCTCTCTGTTCCAAACATTTGTAATTTTCAGTGTCTCCAGTGCCCATACCTTTTGTATCCAAAGACCTGCTAGACCTCTTAAAATATAAGATGCTGTAAAGCACCTCAGGAAACCTCAGACTGTGTCATGCTCTTATTTCTCTGCATGTTGCTAGAGGTGGATGTTACTTGCTTACAAGCTTCTGTAATTTGGGGGGCATTTAAGTTTTTTTGTTCCTTGTTTTTGTAAAGGGGGATTGGAGGAGGGGGTTGAGCAGAGCTGTATATCTGCCAGTTTTTATTCTGTTATTCCAGTAAGTACCCTGTAAATTACAGTCTAAGCAGGGCTCTATAATATCCATCAGTTTTCTAATCATTGTGCTCTATAGAACACTGCATTTTGTCATAGCTAACCATATCCTGGGCTGCTTCAAAAGCAGGTCGAGGGAGGTGATTCCCTCCCTCTACTGCGGTCTTGTGAGACCCCACCGGCAGTGCTGCATCCAGCTCTGAGGTCCCCATGTAAGGAGGATGTGGATCTGTTGGAATGAGTGCAGACGAGATCACAAAGATGATCAGAAGGCTGGAGCACCTCTGCTATGAAGACAGGCCAAGTGAGTTGGGATTGTTCAGCCTGGAGAAGGCTCCCGGGAGGCTTCATAAGCAGCCTTCCAGTGCCTAAAGGGGGCTGCAAGAGAGCTGGAGGGGGACTTTTCACAAGGGCATGAGGTGACAGGCTAAGGGGGAATGGCTTTAAACTGAAAGAGGGCGGTTTTAGATTAGATATTGGGAAGAAATTCTTTACTATGAGGATGGTGAGGCACTGGCAAAGGTTGCCCAGAGAAACTGTGGATGCCCCATCCCTGGAAGTGTTCAAGGCCAGGCTGGATGGGGCCCTGAGCAAGCCGGTCTAGTGGGTGTCATCCCTGCTCATGACAGTGGTATAGGAGCTAGATGATCTTTAAGATACCTTCCAACCCAAACCATTCTAGGTTATCACTCAAGTCTGCTGTTTCAAAGCTGTCATTGTTTATTCCTGCCATCAGCTATATTAGATATATTTTCCATGTATTTTCTAATAGTGAAAGGCTAAATGAGCTCAACCTGTCTTACCCTTGTACCTGTTTGGAAACTATATACCAGTGTCTTTGTCCAAGAAAAGTGATAAAGGATAATAATCAATGAAGGTACACTAGAAGTTATAAAACTTCTGTCACCTTCATGTGTTGGGAAAGCTTTAGCCTTTGTCATCCTTGTTGTTGAGAACTTCTGTGAGAACCTTCAGTGACAACTCCAGCAAAACTCAGTCTTGTGGCTGGCTCTTTTGCTACAGCTGAATTGGGCAGAATTCAAACCAAATGAGCCCTTCTAGAGCCAGTGGCATAAATTCCCTAGAGCTAGTGACACTTGAACAGGCTCCTTGAAGCAAGAACAACTTATTTTGCAGTACTGAGACTGAAGGGGCTGAAAGTTATGATCTGGGCATTCTCAAATGAATTATTTTTTATTGTTGCTAAGTAGCAAGACTGACAGATCATCCATTTGACTTATACAGCTATTAAATGATTCAGTTACAGTTTTAATCAATTTGAGAAACAAAGGGATTTAAAGGATGGCTTGGCTTAATTCCAACCAATGGCTACTTTGCTCAATAGAGTTTTATGCCAAAGGTTTGGCAATTTATGAGCGTCTGAACCCTCTTTTAAGCAATCATGTAATTCATTATTTTTGTTATAAATAGAAAACTGGAGTTGCATGTTGTAGTGTATTTGAACCTTTTAATGTGCCCCAGCCATGCCATCTTTAGTTATTAGCATGTGTGGAAAGAGAGAAAAATTTTAGTATGTATTGTATTGATCTAAAGTAAAAAGGGAGAAATGTAGGAGAACAAGAATGGGCTGTAGGCAGTCTTGACCTTGATGAGTTACAGCTGTTCTGAACCAGGTGCTTCTACTAAAGGCCAGAGACCGGCTGCCCTTCAGAGAGGTAGCTCATAAGAGGGAGAAAAAGATCACAGAAGAGGACTACTATCACAGAAGAAGAGGAATACTAAGAAAGGACTACTACCACAGAAGAGGACTACGAAGAAAGGACTGCTGAGACAGCAAGCAAGCGAGTGGGCAGGCAAGCAAGCAGGACTGAAGCAGCTTTAAGAGATAGCAGCCTCCATTGTAGCTCAGAGCAAGAGTCAAGTTTTTTGTTGTTTAGCAACAGGTGATAGCAGCCTCTATTGTAGCCCGGAGAGAAGAGTAAAGTTTTTTGTTGTTTAGCAACAGTTGCATAGCTTAGAATATTTTGCATGGCTTTAAAAACAGTGGTGACAACAATTCTATCAGACATCTGTTTTTAAGCAGTACGTAAAATCTAGCTGGTGCCCTCGTAAAACTAGACATGGAAGATGAGTGGGATTGCTCATGCATTTTCCAGGTAATTTTACTACCACTTTTTAAATGGTGTTCCTGACACAGTTACCTACATTTTTATCTGCAACATATTGGAAAAAACAGTGCAGTATTCACAAACACACATATGTATATTGCCTCCCTGTAAATTCAGTTGGACTGCAGAGAAAAATAAATGAAGAAATAAGTGAAGAAGCTCCACCAGAAGCATCATAAAAGCTGCCTAGAGAATTAATGATTTCGTGGCAAGGTCTTGCTTTTCACAAGTTGCTCTAGTTGACTCAAGCACACAGCCTGCTTTTAGGCAATATTACTATCACATGAATTTGCAAAGGACGTTTTTGGGCTAATATGTCACCTGAGAATTGGGACATTTGGGGTTTATTCCTGAAAATAACGTAGTCTGCTCCCATATCAGTTCTGCATAGGAATTTGCCTTGCCTTATAGGAAAAAAATAAATTAGGATGACTACATATACATGAGCAACTAAGGCATTCTGCTGTACAAGAAAATGTAGTGAAAGGAGTCCATGCCATCTCTTGGGCACTCTGATCTAAGGATAAGAGAAATGTTGAAAAGTTGCTGAAAGATCTAACACATATATTTCTGCATTTCTCCCTTTTTGTATCCATTCACTATTTCTATGTATATTTTTGCATTTTCTGAACTATCATAATTTTATTCTGAGGTAAAATTGTGGAGTTGACAGGAACTTAAGACTGTCAAAAAGAGTGCAGTGTATCAGCTGCCTGGAATATGTGGCAAAACCATGAATAATAATAATAGTTGCAGTAGTGGTAATAATGATGGAAAGTTTTAAGATTATAGCCTGCAAGTATCCCGAGAAAAGTGTTTGACAGGTAATTGCAATAGGTAATTTGACAGGTTGCCAACTTGGACTTGTAAACCAGATCATATAGATGCAAAAATAGAAATGTTTTCTGCAGAGTATTTGTCCCACAGTAATAGTACTGGAGAACCGCGTGAAGATTTTTTTAACCTGTGGGAGATGGGAGCAGTAGGGTGAGTTTGCAGGTTGAATCTCAGTAGTTCTCATTTTGAGTTGAGTTGAGATTTAATCAATGTGGGTGCAAAGAAAACAATTAAAGAATAAGAAAAGTGGTAATATAATTAGCTGACCCCATTCCCCACTTCTGTGAGATACTAAGACAAATGTTTAAAAAGAAGGTGGTAATAGCTAGGAGAAAATAAAAGGAAAAATACAGCATAATTAACACTGCTTTTGAAAAAAATGTCTACAGATATTTGTATTTTATATATGTTGTCTCATGTCTGATTTATTCCAGCAATGTCTGGGGTGCGATGGGTGAGATGTGTACATTTTGCGGTCACCAGTCAGTGCTGTCTAATTCAGAGGGTTTGATTTAAATGTCCTTAGCAATTATTCTTTATCACATTATGGTAGGATCTGTGCAGATACAATTTTTTTTTTGTAGAGACAATGCGAAATTGTGGTTATGAAGGTCAGAGCTTCTGGAAGAACTAAGTAATGCCTCTCAGTTACAGTGTAGTGTAGGTCTTGCTAGTCTTAAAATTAGGTTTTGAAATTATACTGGGATTGAAAATGCAGAAGAACCCTCTCCTTGATTTGTGTGGTTTGTTCTTGCTGCTCTTATCTTCCTCCCTTACTGCTTTTTTTTTCCTTACAGTTTTGGTCCACTTTTTTCTCTTTTTTTAGGTTTTCAGCCTAGTTCCAGCTAGGTGACAAAGGTCATTTTTGCCATTTTTATGCATGAGGCAGAGCTGGAAAGAGTGACCATGAAGGTCTGATATTAGTCATAAAGTTGTTTCATTGTATTTCCCTTTTATTTCTCTTTTCTTTCTTGTGGATGATACTCTCCCATTTTCCTCCCTTAAAATACTAATGGCCAGTATTTGACTGCATCTTCAGGGAGAGTAAATTAAGACAACTTCTTTTGTTGCTTTATTAACAACCTGTGTCATTAATGTTTTAGAAAATAATCCACAATTAGAAGATAACCTTATAGCATTTCAGCTGAAGTTTTGGTTGGTTGGTTAGAAGACCACATAACCTAGCTTCAGTTATAGGATGGCAGTGAATATATGTGCCAAGTTCAGAGAATAAACAGGTAGAAGTAATATATCTCTTCCTCGCTCTGTGTATTTCACAGGCATAATCACAGTATTGGTTTAACTAAGTGAATAGCCAATTTTTAGCTTGTGTAGGAGTAAAGCTTGGTTGCAGATTTTTATGTGTGTTCTTGCTTTTCTAAAGTAGAAAAAAAGTTGATGTTAAACTTGCATATGATCTGTTTCTTGCCTTAATTGCAATGTTTTGAAACCCTAGTTAAACAGATATTAAAGAAAATCTTTCAGGAGTAAGATATAGGTTTGTATGGAAGAAAGAGACATTCTCCAGGTGTGGGTGGTATGCTGCTAAGAATAAAAATTTATTTCTAATTGCATAGTTAGGGACTTTTTATAGTTCTCAAGTGCCTTAAGCTGTTTTAGTTGAAATGGGTATGAAAAAGCAATAACTGGAAATGGTAAAGGCCCCCAGTAATAAGCAGTCAGCCTACCATTCCACCCAAGGGGTGTTTGTGGAGGGTGGGCACACTGATCTTCAGCCCTTGCTTAAAGATAAAGCACAAGGCAGCAAAGGGGAAATGAACTCTTGCCTGTGACAGAAAGTGGCATGTGGCTTTTGCTCCTGGGGTCGTTCAGAAGCAGTCTCAGCCCTCGTCTCTAGGGATGGCTGCAGGAAGTGGAAACGAGCTGCAGGGATCCGTCTGGAGACCTTTTCCTAGGTTTCTTTGAATCTTAGACTTCGGGGCTGCTCTGGGCTATGCCAGCATGGTTCTTGACATTCCTGCACGTTTCCCAGAGTTCATGTTTGAATTATGTTTAGTTGGATGTCATTCGTGTATGGAAAAAGTGTATCTTGGAATTGGCTTTTTTTTTTTATCTAAGCATTGCATTTGCTGTCCTCCTGTCTTTCTGACTTCTGTGGTTTACTGAACTGTTAATTTTTCTCTTGCCTGAATATGAAGATGTAGTATCAACAATCTTCTGTTGCTATGTGATGAACTCATTTAGCAATTGCTCTACCCAGACCCTGGATTTGTAGGGAACTGTGTGTTGAGGAGGGAAGTTCAGGGTGAATCTATTCATAGACTGGATGCCTGAGAAGTTTTCCACTTGTTTTACTGTCTTTTGTGGATTCAGAAATATTTTAATTTTTTCTTTATATATAGTCTTGGTTTGTCAGAAAAAAGCCTATTTCTTTAGCTTCTTTCACGATCGTGGGGGAGTTTCAATTCAAGGATTTAGCAGTATTTCTCTGTTACTCACTGCTTTCTTGTTTGTAATAAACCCCTACAGCATTTGAGAACCCAGAATCCTTCTTCCCTTAGCAGTGAGACTTCTCAAACAATATCTTCTTTAAACTGAGTGTTTAAATTTATAGTAAACTCTTACCAATGAAATTATTATGTCTGCTTGAAAGCACTTTTTTCCTTTAATATAAATGTTGCAATCTCTTCCTGCTATATTTGCAAAATGATTCATAAGTAACCATGCAGAAAATAGATGTATCCCGATTGAAAATGTTACATGCCCTCCCACATATAACAATGAAATGTGTGTTTTGCTACTAAGATTGCAAATACTTCATTGATGTCTGCATATAATTAAATGTGTTAGATTTTCTTTCCGGCTGTACTTACTGGCAAATGTTTCCTGAATGCCAACAGCTGTTATTAGCAAAATGCTCCCTGGTCAACCTGCTCCTTCTGCTTAGGTGGCTTTATATAAAGCTTAAGAACACAGTGGCTTTTCTTGCCTGAGTAACACTTGAAGTTTCATGGATTAAAAGTTCATTTTTTTTGAAAAAGTTGCGTATAAGAAAGTTGGTTTTCTAGCAGGATAAATTGATTTTAGAAATGAGACTTTATAGTCACATTTTTCTTGTGGTTTATTAGATAGGCTATAAAGCATCTGTTCTGAGCAGAGCTTGCACTAATTACCATAAAGTTTCATTGTCTGAATGAACTTAAAGAGTGGTTCTTTCACCAATATTGGTTGTATTTCACGTGCTCTCTGCCTTGTTAATTCCATTTCCTTATATCCACTGAGATTCCGGACTGTCAGAAAAACTTTTGCAGTCCCAGCCTCCCATCTGTTAGTCCTGCTTATGGAAGCTGCCTCACATGCTGCATGAGGTAACAAGAATGTACATGCAGTCCCAGCAGGCTGTGCGTGCCTCAAGTTTCCTTTGTGCTTTGTGTGCGGCGTTTCTCCTCCCTCCTGTTGCACGCTGCGTTATAAACGATCAGCTCTTCTTCCCCCTCCACCAAGGTTTTCCTTCCCTTTTTCAGCAGTGTGCAAAAATGCCAGTTCAGCTCAGCAAGCATTGTTCATCTTAGACCCTTAAGACTATTGCTGGTACCTCTGTTTTCCAGTGTTATCAGTAGAAGCAGGTCATTTTTGTTCATGCTCAGGGATGGCTGGTGGAAGGCACTTGTCTGGTATACATGTAACTAACTGATTTGTGCCAAAGGTGTAAAGTGGAAAGAGTGTTGTCTGTCTCAGGGAAGAAAGCAAGAAGAACTAGCGAATAGATACAGACATTTACCAGTATTTCCTTTCATTTCAGTGGTACCTTCATGCTTTCTTTCCATACTGTCTAAGTCTTTGAAATATTTTAGTTTCATCCTAAAGACTTTTCAATACGGTTCAGTTCTTTTAAGGATAAGTCAAAGAAGGGAGAATGATTGGACCAATTTAACCTGCTCTTTCTGCTTTACTTTTTCAGGATTGCACAGTATATGAAACAGAGAATAAAATTCTTCATGTGGTGAGTACTATTTGGATTTCTGATAACAAATTTTGTATATACCACATAGAATTTTGGAGCTGTGTGTTTTGTGCTTTTTGTATGCAGTGCCAGTGTGAAAACTAACTAGACTGGGTATGACTGAGTGAATGTATGGAACTATTTGTGAGTAGGTCAGGAGCTATGAGAGGGTTTGTGTTTGTCTGGCTCAGGCCTATCTGTTATTTGTAAACCATGAGTAGAAGAGTGATTTTTAAAAAAGGCATTTTTTTTTTCGAGAGAGATGGTTGCTAGGCTTCTATGAAATCAATTCTGTTTGTGTTGGTGATACAGCTTCATTTATGCAGCTTTATTCCCCATAGGAGCCTGGAGATAGCCTAGTGATAGGAAAATTAATGCAATGTTTCCTTTTGAATTCTCAGCATAAATACAACCGTCTCTTCCGAGAATCTGTAGTGCTATTGATAGTAAGTAAAGCAGATGAAAGTTATCAGGGCATCAGAAAATGTGAAGAGTTTGAAAGGCTGATGCATAGAGAGTCAAAACCTTGTCCAGGAGCTGCACCCAAGTTTTAGGTATTAAATTGCGTTTCATGTTGTGGCTGAGCTTTAGTGAGTATTAAGTTAACCCACAGCTTGTTTCTAAAAGTTAGAAGTGAAGATAATCTCTTTAAGGGTGAGTAATGAATTAGTTTAATTTATTTCACATTCAGGTAGGTTTTGACATCTTGCTGTTCTTATTACCAGAGTTTAAGCAAGAAAATACTGCATTTCTTTAGGTAAATTTTGAAATACTTTTTTTTGTAATTTATTTTATTCATAGTGTACCCATATGAAATGCTTGGCAGGCTGAATTCTTTAAGATTCTGATCCTTTGGTTTCACAGTGATGTGGAATTAAAAGTCTCCTTGTATTTTTAAGTTTCACTGACATTTTTTCAGGTGTGAGACCTAAAGGATTAGCAAATTTAGTGAGGCTGACATGGTCATCTATGGTAGGTCGATCTCTGCAAGTATTTAAGTAATAAAGTCTTTTATTACATCATCTTGGCAAAAGTTGAAGTGCTGCAAGTTTGAAATCTGTATATACAGTCTGGTTTTCAAAGCATGCTTGTTGTCTGCTGTAAGAGCTGAGAGTTCTGACATCTTCTATGTACATTATATATCTTTTACAAATTAGCAGAAAGGATTGTAAAGGGATCTGCCAGAGATTAGAGCTGATGAAGCATCACTTTATACAGTCGTCAATGGACAATTTTGAAGAAACTTAGAGGAATTAATTTAAGATACATGAGTGCACAGAATCGAGACAGGTTTCAAAAGTTATCTTACATCATTCAGACTCTTGTAGGTTTATTTCTTTAGTCTGCATTAACTTCATTGTGGTCACAGGTGGACATGGGTATAAGTGATTACTGCTGAAGCTTGAAAGGAAACATGAACACAAGCAGAGTGTTGAATGTCGTAGTGAAGCTGTGGATTAAAAATGACCCTGCGTGGATTAAACATGACTATATGTGGTTTAAACATGACTATATGTATTACATGTAACTTGGATAATTTCTGACCATGTTGCATATCAGCTGATCAGTGGGATTTGATGGGGGAAAGGCTGACCAAAAGTAATGGGTGAAAGAGGTAAATCTGTGACTAAATAATTGAACGAATGGCATTTGAGATCATATTTTCAGTTTGAAAGGTAATTTTTTACATGTGCAGGTGAAAAGGTTGATGATAGAATTGGAATTGAAAGCAGTCACAATTCCCTCTAACCCTTCTCCTTGGAAGACAGAAAAATGTGTTGTGGGTTTAGCCCATTAGACAATCTGGGAGGAGCAATCCAACAGTAAAAATAAGTTTCTCTGATGCAAAAAGAGTAGTAGTAAATTTTGGGAAAGGCATAGAAGGAACCTTGAGTAGACAAATACTGGGAGAACTAGGAAAGATTGAGAGGACACGTGCACAGATATTGTAGGAGGGAAAGTAAATTCTCTCTTTTTAAATCACAAACTCATGCTATTCCAAGCCCATTTTCAGAGTCCATTTCCCATCTGAAGTGGTGTTTGACCAGCATCCCATGCAGCTGCCTTTGAATAATCAGATACAATAGAGCTGTGTTTGCTGAGGTGACTTAGACAAGAAGTTGCATTCAAACCTGTGGGCTCATCCCATGTAATTTCATGTACCACTTTCTTTTCATGACACAAGGAAAGAAGTTTCTCAAAAAAGTGAGAGGAAATGACTTACAATCAATTAGCATTTCATGCAATTAGCATAAGGAAATCATTATTGCAAGGTATTGTCCTTACTAAAGACTGAAGTCAAATTTTAAGAGATCCTTCTTGCATAAGTAAAAAAGAACTAGAGCTACAGAAATGAACAAAAAAATATAACTTAAAGAACAGCTGTGTACTCTTACTTGTTAGGACAGCAGGATATTTACCACCTTAGGAGCAGACTGTTGGATCAGAGTAGTAGATTTTTGTCCACATTACCTGTTGGTGGTCCAGTGCCTTACTTTATGTTGAACCCATGTTCTGGGTTGAATCACCTCCATTGTACACAGAGTGAAAAGGGGTTTTTTTTTTTTGGACTTGTGCTGTGGTTCAAGGGCTGGAGCTCTGTAAACACACATCTCCTGTGGGGATGCTGCCCTGCTTCCCCTGGAGCGAGCCTGCTTTGTGCCAAACAAAGGGAACAAGAGGATGAGTGGGCACAGCGGGGATGTGAGACCATCCTTCCACTATTGAAGTGGGAACAAGGAAACCTCCAAAGGTAACCCATCACTGAGGCTTCATATCTTCCTCTACAGCGTGGTGAAGAAGGCAAGATCCTCAAATAAATGACTGATTGGTTTGCTTTAATTAGGTAGGGCCAAAAATAGTTCATGTGCTCATAATGTAACAGCACTAATTTTTTTTTAAAAGCAAATGAATGCCCTCTTTCCTTCAGAAGTGACAGTGTGGGTGTGCATGTGGAGATGGCTGAATCACCTTGTCCACAGATAGTATGTGTTGATGTCAATTAATGTATTCACATGTTAGCTTTTCAGGTATTTTCATATTAAGGAATGTTATTTTGTGGAGACAGAACTCTATAGCTTCAGCTTATATTCAAGAAAGAAATATTTTTGTTTGCTCCGAGCAATTTGAGTTTCAGATGCTTTAAAAACGCATTTTGATTGTCCCTTATGGTATTAGATAGTAAACTAATCTGTGTTATTCAACTAAACACATAAAGTGTATCTAAAAGAAAAAGGTCTGATTGAAAAACTATGAAGTTTTAAGAAGAAATTACCTACTTAAACTTGTTTATTTCTTCTAAATGGAGTTTCAAAGTGTGTCTGGGGAAAAAATGTCTGTTCTATTATTTTTTGTCCTAGAATTGTAGAAGTGTTGAAAAAATTAATTAAAAGACAACTACATTTCTTAAAGTTTTGGGGTTTTTTCCTGTGACTTCACTCACAGAAACACATGGTTTCTGTGGAATAAGCAGCATAAAACCACACAGGAATAATGTGCTGGGTTTTGCTTATTAAAATGTTGATATTTCTGAAATATTCATGAATACTGAGAAATGCTTTGTATTTCTGCCACTCATTTCTCAGTATGTTTTTTCCAGGGTAGCTTTTACTAAGTAAGCAATGTAATAAATAAATAGTTAAATAATAATAATAATTTCTTGATAGAAACAAAAAATAAATAGCACTAGAAGATAATACCAACAGAAGTAGATGGCAATAGAAAATATTAACTTCAGAAGAACAGGTTTTATAATATACTGAGCCTAAATAGGAAAGGATAAGCCATAGGTGTGGTGCTGCCTTCAAAATTGAAAATTAGTATGCTCTTACTAGTTCATATTTAAAATCTTTATATTGATTTAACTTGAGATAATAAAATATTTGGAAAACTGCTCAAATTAAAAGGCTATCAGTTTATATCTGCTTATTTGGAGAATTATAAGTTAATCGTTGCAAAAGTCTGAGTGGAGCTTTAAAACATTTGAAGAATAATTTATTGATTCCATCCAGCTGTTCAAGGCTGTATGTGATGGAAATATCCAGTTCAGATTAATCCATGTGAAGCAGTAGAGTATTAAAGGGAGAGCAAAGCTAGAAGAACTAATTATAGAAAGTAGGAGCCAGGCTCCAGTCAGATTAATAATAAGTGTTAACTGAAAAATTTTAATAATTTTTCTTTTAACTTTTTTGGTTTAATTCCATAAGAAAAAAGACTGTTTTCTTAAGGAGCTTAATTTTTTTGAAATAAGGCTGCATTTCCTGCAAAAAGAAAATACAATTTTATTGAGTTGGAAAACAGTAGAGAGTGGAACTGCAGAGGGAAGCTAATATTCAAAAGTTTTTTGAAAAACAAATGAGCTATGTAAATTTAAAAAGAGTTACTAAGTTGAAAAAGAGAAGAACAAGCAATGGATCAGAATGTTCTCTCTTTCCAAGAGCCTTGTTGAAACCACAGGGATGATAATTTGCTCCTGCCCACTATATTTGAATATTTGTTATAGAAATATAATGGACTAAAAATACATTGTCAAAGGTGTCACTTTTATAGTCTTAGAAAAAAAAGATAAAGTAACCACCTCCTGCCTTTCAAGAGTCTATACCTTGTAAATTGAATTGAACAAGCTTCAGTCTAACAGAAGCTGCTCTTTTTGCATCCAAAAGAAGATACAGTTCACTGTTTAAACTTCATATGTTTACCAGTGCATGTTTAGGCCTGCTTGGTTTTAAGACTGCTGGAGTTACTGATGTGTTCTGTACAATATAACAATTGTTTTGGACTAAAATTAATTGGTTAATAATTATTTGGTTTGGCTTAAGTCAATTAATTAGACTTCATTCGTCTTGAACAGCTGTAACTAACTAAAATAACAAACTAAGCTTAACATTACCTCGACATTTTTTCTTACTTTTAGTCTTGGAAGTCCTTATGTCTTACTGGTATCCTGTCCCTTACTCAAATGCCATAGGGAGAGGGTGCTGATGAGGCAGGCTGGTGCTTTTCTTGCCCTCAGTCCTGGCAAGATCTTTGAGCCAGGATGCTTCAATATTGCAAATACTTGGCAAGATAGATTTTAAACTTGGTCACTAGCCTGATATAGGGTAAAATGAAGGACAGGGACAAACCTAAGTCTGATTGCTTGACCAGAAATGCTTGGTGACCCTAGAGCTGCCCGAGTTGAACGGACAGCGGATGGACAGGTTGAAGGAAGGCCCCTGAAGCTGCGTCCGTAGGTGCTTCACTCTGCTGCAGAACACAGACATTTTCCCAGCACAAATTGGAGTAGCCACAGAGAACTGGAACAGATGCAAATCTAATTTAGTCACCTTTAGGTCCCCATCCCCCTGGCTGAAAGAAGGAGAAATTGTGGAAAAGCTGTTAGAAATTGGTACCTTACAGTCCAAAAATACAAGTAGAAACTAAGTATTATCTGTCATTCTTCATGCTCTGATGCATAAAGTAGTTGCCTACTGAGGGAAACATAATGTTTCCCTTTGAATTTCTACCAAACAACAAGGTGCTGTGTGGTGATATTTTTTGTTCTCCTTTGAATCATTTAGCTTTGCACATAAAGACTGTGGTGTAGCTTCAATCTGCAATTATAAGTGTGTCACTTGAATAGAGAGGAGAATTTATTACTGGAGTGCAGTGATGAGTTATTGCAAAAGAGAGCTGAAATCATTGCTTTAAGGCTTATAGTGAGAACAGGGACCATGTGACAAAAGGAGAAAATGTAATTATCTGTTGGTTTCTCTCAGTTAATCTTTTGTAACTTTTTTTTTTTTTTTCGGCCTGGACAAATCCTTTCCCTGTGTGCAGATACCTTGCACACTGGGAGCTGAGTGCAGCTTGAAAAAGGCTGGGGATTTCTGGTGCCTGCTGATTTTTGTGGGAGCAATTGGATCCTCAGCTTCCTGTGTGTCTTACTGTAACTAATATTGCATTGAAGCAGGCAATCAACACCTACAAAGGATAAAGGATCCTGATCTTGTTAACAATGTTTTCACAGTCAGAAGTGTAGTTTTACAAAGCATCCAAAGGTAACTACCATTTGAGAGAAAAGGTGACTGCCATCTGATTTTAGTGGAACTAAAATACATGTCTACAATACAGTTTGTCCTGAGTAATTATGCTGAGAAATAATGTGTTCATAAATTGTTAGGAGCAAAAGGAGTAGAAAAAGTGCAGTGTTTGAGTGCTTTGAGTGCCACGTGGCAACATCTTTGCCTCGGAAGGCCCTGATCCACTGAATGTAGGTCCAAGGTCTTTTTCCGTACGGATGCCTAATGGGGAGGAAGCATGCTCCTGGTGAACAGACTGTTTTGTTTGTATGCCAGTTTATGCTGATTAGCATATTATCGACGTGAACTGTGAATGAGATGTTCCTGAGAGTAAAGGCAAGGAAAAATGCATTATTTTGCCCGTGTCAGCCTTTGGATGTGTTTCCAGTGAGGGCCCACGTACCCTGCCTTTGCAGTGGGTAGAGAATATCTGCTGTGTAAGTGTGTGCTCTTTGCTGTCCTGGCTCCCTCTGGACAAGCTCAGAGTTCATGAAAATTTGCCTTTAACATAAACCAAATAGGTACTTTTTGGTTATTACAGTTCAACTCTTTAACCAAGGAGTATTTAATGAAAATATCCAAATGTGTAATAGTTTATAGGGATAACGTGCTGTTGGACTGCAGTGGGAATATGTGAGAAAGCTGTGAGACCTGAAAGACAATGGTCTTTTAGGAATGCATTGAAGCATATGACAGATTTTTTTATCCTAGCAACTTGGTGATTTTGGCACCCAGTATTCTCAGAGCTCCTCTTGTGGAATATTCACACCACCTTGTTTTAGGATTGCAACCAGTATAAGTGTACTGAAATGCTGATCACCGTAGGCATTACTGTATGGACTGTCTATACCCCTCTCATGGGGAGGCAGAGGGAGAGCAGCTGCTCCAGGGAGCTATTTAATGCATCTCAGCTGAGGCTTCTGCTCCATGCCACGTCCTGGACTTGCCCAGCTCCTCTCCTTTCCCCATCATCTGTCAAGGCAGCTGAGAACGTGTTTTTTAATGAGGAGCCACATCTGTGAAATGTCATACCTTGTGTTATGTGGTAGGAACACTCCTTTTCTGCGTGTTTTGGCATCTCTCTGCAATGAAACAGTTGAAAATTGGAGAAAAAAATTAATTCACTATAAACAGAAGTTTCTCTGAAACTGCTAAGAACCCCATAAATTTAGCGGGTTTAGAGGAGATTGATAGGAAGAATAGGTGGGTGAATACGAGTCTAAAGAGATGTGAAAAATTCCATTTTCATCTGCAGAGAATAATTTATAATGTGGGTCTCTTCACTTTGCACAAATAGCTGAGTGCTATGTAATTTTTTAAAGCAATTTTTCAATAATTGTCAGTGCAGTTACAAGATGAAAATAGAAATAAGATGCCAACATTGTCTTTAAAAACCCAAATAAACAGAAATCTAAGCTTTCATTTTCATTTTTATTATGTAATTTCATATAATTTTACCTTTTAAAAATGTCAGCTCAAAGCAATTTTCATGTGTCCAAAAGCCATTAAAGAAGCCCAGATTTCAATCAAGTTCTCTTTTTCACTGTTTTATAGTTCATGTAAGGCACAAAAATTCTTCACCTCATTTTGTATATTTCTTGACTTCCTTTGTTCAGTAATGATTCTGCATCATGAAAAAGTAGAAGGGTGGTGTGTGTGGCTATGCTTGAGGGTAGTATTTTTTCTGGAAGAAGGTCATATTGGTAATATAAATATTGTTATGTTTTCCATTTGATTCTGATTTGCTTATTCACCCTGAAACATTATTGCTCAATAAAATAAGCGATCTGTATACAAACCTAAACTTTCAACTGTTTATAAATACTTGAAAGAGAAGAAAAGTCTCAGTGTACTGGACTGTAACAGGATTAAGATGTCACTGTCATTGGATTTTTTTTTCTTTTATCACTTTTTTAAAATTTTCCTTTTTACATAAGATGTTTGTAGTTTGCCATTTGGAATTGTAATGGTGATTTGCCAGGTGGTTATATCCAGTTTTACATTACTTTTCCATAGCATTGTTGCAGATATTTTTCACTGTAAGAACTATACTTTGGAAGTTTGGAAGATTGATGGGTGCAGCAGTTGTGTGCAGTTGTGTTTCAGTCATTTGAGGAGACTGGTTAGCTTTCATCTGTTGAATTTCAGAGCAGTTAAGCTGGTTCTTAATTGGTTTTGGAGATACCCACAGTTTTGGGACCGTAAGAATGTCCTGATCCCTGAACTTGCTGACAAAAGATGCATTTGGAAACCTGAACAGAGAAATTGTTTAAAGTTGGTGAAAAGGGGAATTCCTGGAAAACACTGAAACTCTTAAAAATCACTTTCTTACAGAGAATGATAGGAAAACCTCACAGCTTTCCTGCTTCTTAGAAGAGGGTGTTCAGGGAGTGAGAGATCAGGAGATAAAACAGTACCGATTTCACAGTCTCAGCCTTTTTAGAAACTTTTTCTGTCTTGCTGCAGAGACTGCCAACAATAACTGGTTTAAGAGTTATGAAATGGTGATTCATTGTAATCTTCATGTCTGCAACAGTAAATCAGGTTTGGCAGCTGTAGAACATGAGAAATCCAGTCCAAAGACAATTAGTATGTTTTATTAGTATAGAATAAAATTCAGAGTTAATGGGAGTTACCTGTCATCATTAAGAGCCTGATTTTCATCTGTGCTGAACAGCTGCACATTGGATGGAAATTAGGGGGCTTCGAGGCACTTGCTGTCTTTGAAAAGGTGTGGGTAGGGTGGGGGTTGGAGCTCACCACACATTCCCTGAGTGCCTGAGCAGGGCACCTTTCCCTCAGACTGCATGGGAACCCCTCTTTGTCTCTGCTCAGATACAGAAGCATTTGCCTCCTGTTCTTCCCTGGTCTGGTGCTATTAGTTCAGGGTCATCACAGATATGATGTATTTTGTATTGTATTGCTGCTGAGGCCTTTCCCCCTCTGCCTTGTATGTACTTGAAATAAGTGATAGTTTAATCTGTGTATTGACACTCAAATAGTTAGCAATGGCATGCTTATTGTGACATTTTCTTTTCTTTTTTCTTTCCTAGTGTAAAACACTCTCTGGCGTCTGTGATCACATTATCTCGCTCTCTTCTGATCCCCTGGTTTCCCAGTCTGCCCATCTTGAAGTGATCCAGCTTACAAACATCAAGCCAAGTGAAGGGCTGGTAAGAAGTACGCAGTTAATCAAACCCATCATCCAGGATGAGAAAGTGATTTTTTAAAATAAGTTGTTTATATGAAAATGAATAGGAAATTTTAGTCTTTTCTGTTTTAAAGTTTGAAAACAGTTTGATTTCTTATGCTAGTTTGGTTTCTCATGCAGCTGGGCCAACAGGGAAGTATTTTGTAAAGCTGACTGAAGTATGCAGAGTTCAGTGAGCAGGGAGAAATGAGTAAGAAGTTCTTGCCATTTATATCAGCTTCTGAAAAATGGTTCAGATTGTTCTAGGATCTTGAAGTCTGAAGGGACTTAAATTACTAAGATCAACTCAACCAAGAAGTTTGCGTGGGCTTATGCACAAAACCTGTCAGATTCTGGAAAGTGTTTCATAGTATCTCTGGGATATAAAGCTATTTTATAAGTTATTCCAAGCTCTACAGCACTTCTGATAAAGTAGCTCATTGAATTTTATTGCAAGAATTCTGCATTCTTAATCAGGTGCTTGTAAAGGCTCTTAATGCAGCCGTCCTGTGTTTGTTGTTCAAGAGCTGACCATTGATCTCTTGTTTATTCAAGTATCCAACACCTGCTGCATGGAAAAAACCAGCACTGGTAACAATTCCAGATGTATGACTTTACATCATTAATAATATCTATTTCCATAATTTTTGGAGGTAGAAAAGAAGGTGATCAGAATACAGTTAAACATTTTTTTGTCTACAGAAATAGCTTTTGCAAGTTCTGCCCAAGCTTATTCTTATTCCATTTTCTTGGATAGTCTTGAAGGAGGACTGCTGTACTCTTTGCAGCAGGTTTTTGAAGTTGTCTGGATGTCGTAGTTTTGGAGAATGTTTTGGTTTGTGGGTTGGTTGTTGCTGAGTTTTGGGTTGATTTGTTTTTCTTGGCAAAGTTGGTATGCCAAGTTATTTAGAGCAATTGTACACTAAATTAATTTTCCATTCTTTTGGAAAATCACAATTAAAATAGGAGAAAAACCCCAGACACTTGGATGAGTAAATATGCCCCGTCCTTTGTTTTAGTCTACAATTTGTTTTCCCTTCCTCTACTGGTTTTCTTCTTTATCTCTGAATCCGTTTTAAACTTGTCCTTCAGGATTTCAACTTATCATGGGTTCTCTCCTCCCTCTCTTTCCCTCCCTTTCACCTGTAATTTTAACTCTTGCACCACCTCACTGCAGTCAACCTTTTGAAACCCTTTCTTCTACTGTAATGAGGAAATCTTCTTCCCCTTTCTCTTGATCACCTTTTTATGAGTTCTGTCATTTTATCTGAACTTGAATTTTTTTTTTTTCTTTCTGTCTTGTGGCTGGTTTTTTTTTTTTGTTTGTTTTTCCCCCTCATCTAAGTCTTTGTGTAGGTTGGTATGAACTCCCAGGGACTGAGAAATGTTGCATGGTATTTTTGTAAATAAGAATATGTTTCATGGGTCTGTTCCTGCTGGGTAGCTGATGAATCTCTTTCCCTCCCTGTGTCTCTGTTTTACGCCCTCTGTCTGTCTTGTCTGTTTAAACTGGAAACTCTTCAAGGCAGGGCTTTTTCTTTTTATGTATTTGTGAACCAATTTAGCAGGGTCTTGATGTCATTGTCATAAAAATAATTCTTTTTTAAAAAAGGAAAATAGCAACCATGCAGTATACAAGCCTTAGAAGGATACAACGCCATTTTGACACAGTAATGTTTTTTTCCCCTCATCCTTGCCTGCGTGCCACTATTGTGTTGCCTCGGCATTGTGCCGTGTCCTTTAGATTGTGAGCTCTCCAGAGCAGGCACCAAGGATGGTGGATTTGTGCCGGGAGAGTGAAAATCATCCCCTTCCCTTTGTAAGAGCACCAGTCTTGCCAACAGATCACCTTTTTCACGTGGTTCTCAGTGCTTTCTATGCTTTTCGGTTGTGGGGCTTTTGTTTGTTTGCTTTTTAAACTAATACCTTTGAATTAAGACACAGTGAATGCAAATCAGTACTGCCCCACTGGGTGCTGTGGGTGTCAGTTTAAGAATTGATGGTGGAGCTTGGAGTTGTGAATATTCTTTGCACGTCAGAAATGCTGGGATAAATGTGAAGCTCAATCATTTCTGGACCTTCTTACAGGATTTGTACAATGATGGAGGTGGAAAAATTGTTTATTGTCAACTTTCCTGTAGATTTTTGACCCACATGACAGTTCTGTGCTGGCTTTACCAATCACTAAATAAAATATTCTGTAAAGATGGAAGGACTTCAGGCAGAAGAAAAAAGACAAGGATGGCTGCTAACTGGGAAGATTTTTTTGTCATCTATCCTAAACAGAATTTCTGAGATCTCAGATTCCATAGCTAAGAAGCTGAAGTAAATCTGGGAGAGAAAAAGGAAAGGAGAAGAGAAAGAAATTAAAAGTTTGGAAAACAGTGCTATTTCCCTAAATTCATGGTAAATATATGATGGAATTAAGAAAATGCTTGAAGCTTTTACAACTTAAAAAAGATTGGAACATGATCAGGATGTTCTAATCAGCACCAGTAGTTCCTTCACTGTGTTTGGTCTTTTCTTGTGGAAACGTAAGTATTTGTCAGAGGTAAATGTAAATTGTCAGACTAATACCTGAATGCAGAAGAAACAAGTAAATGTGTTACCATGTCGTATAGATATTAAAACTAGCTAACACCTATGACTAAATAACCTTTCAAGCAACTAAAGCAACCTGTCAAGCAGAAAATGTTGTTAGGGTGTAATGTGGAGAATCTCTTGTGTACTGGGTAAAGCAATGTTTTGGGTGGGGCTTGGTATTGGTTTTATTGTTTGGTTTTTTCCCTTTTTTTTTTTTCCCCCTCTATCCTTGTCTCTTGCGACTGGCTGCATTCATGTGTTCTCCAGTGAGTGCTGCTGGGGGAAGAGATATAGACTGCAGCAGCTGTGCAGTAAGGGTAAAAAGAGTTGTCATGGTAGAAAGTTATTCAGAAAGCCTTAAAATGGATTAATGTGGTCAACTTTGCAATCACCAACGTGCTCCCATGTGTAATCCTTTCTTTTTTTCTTTTTTTTCTTTGAGGACTTGCAAGTTATTTCATCTGTATCAGTAAGCAGAATTTAATTTTGTATGTTTTTACATTACTGATATACAAAGAGACAAAACTGACTAGCTTAGGTAGTATGTTTCACCATGAAACAGACTTAAAAATATTGTTACTTGACTGAAAAAAGTCAGTGTATTTAGACAAATAGCAGGAAACCAAGTTTTTCTTGGATGGTTTTTCTGCAACAGTCACTTTCTACTTTATTTTTAATATAGAACAGAATATCAGAGAACTGTAGAAAAGGTTAATCTTGAATTTCAGTTGTAGTTTCATATAATCATTTTAATCCCAGTCAGGTAAGTGACTGTGATATGATTTCAAGCTTGCTGGGTTTAGAAATGCAAAAGTAAATTCATCAGAGCATTAGAGTGATTGTTCAGGGTTCCTTTTTGCCTGCTGAAGCACACACAAAAGAAGCTCGTCATGTAAAAATCACTCATAAAATACAAGTTATAGATATGGCAGGATGTGGCAGCTGATTAAAGTGCACTACTGACTGTCTTTCCAGGATTCCAGTGTACTGTAATGTATTCCTGATATTTCTCCTGAATTTTTTGGTTTGAAATACTGGAAGAGCTGGGAAAGAGATATGAACAGCACTCTGAGAGCTGTTTGGGGTTAAAGAGGCACATGCAACTTTGGAGGGCTCTGTGAAAATGGAGTGGCAGTAAAAATTCAGTTATATGTGTGATAAAATGGAATTAGTTATCTTCTTTCCTGTTCCATCTAGCATTGCATACAATATGTTAGAAATATATCACATTCTGTTTTCATTCTTAAAAAAACACAAACAAAAACAAAGAAAGGGGGAAAAAAAAGGAAAAAAAGCCCAAAAGGTCTCTTTTCTAACCCTTAACTTAATCACCAAGATAAATTATAATGATTGGTTTGAAATTAGAGCTCTACCCGTAACTGATCAGGAAAATCTCTCATGTAATTAAGCATGAGTTACTCATTTTTTAATCTAGGCATAAATTTATTCCTTGTTACTAGGTTGGTTAGCTTATGGTTATTTTAATCATATAAGCTGAATTATCTTTCCTTTTACCTGGTGTGACTGATTCTTGTAAATTCTTAGTGACTTATCTTTGAATACCTAAGATTTGTATCTACCAATTTCTTTCAGTGCAAATGGACAGAGCACACATTGATTTCCCCTGTATACTTGATTGCTAAAAGTACTATTGATATTGTGCAGCCACAAGGAGGCAGAGAGGAAAACTTGTAAATGTCTGTGATATTCTTATTTCCATTCCAGATCAAACAATTGGAAGCCAGAAACATTTTCTTCTCTGTAGCATTTCCCATATATTGCTTGCTTAAAATGAGGAGTTGAGAAACATGGATGAAAGGGGCTCATTTTTGTATTGCTAAATGTTACCTGTCCTCATTTAAAAGCTGCTTTATAACAAGAATTGTGTTGGCTCTTGCAAAATTCATGTGACATGGTACTAATATAACATTTATTAATTTTGCACATGTGGGATAAATGCAATCTAGGGTGGATATTTTTCAGCTTCCTTCTTCCCTCTCTTAATGTGTGCAAAACTTTGATCCTGGCCTATAAAGAACATTCTGCAAAAGTTCTTTCTCCTCTTTTGCATTTTCAAAGTCTTTTAAATTTGTCGAAAAGACTAGATGGGATGTGAATTGTACTCTGGAATGGTAACACACTTGGATGAACTTACTATCCTTTGGAATAATGCTTTGCACAAAACTAAACACTGGATAACCATAAAGAGTGAGACTTTTTGGCTTTCACCCTGATGTTTAAGGTTGAAAGCAGTAACTCACTGTCAGTAAAAATAAAGATGTGGCTTTCTTCAGAAATTTCTCTGTGTGGGGACCTGACTCAAAGTTCCTGTCACCATGGTCACTGTGATTTTAGCTCTTGCCATGTTGCAGGGGGTATGGCCCAGTCACTTAGATGGGGATCCTGAGAGGGATTGAGGCCCCGATTGGTGGTTGTTTGAGGGTAGGTGTGTGTACCAAGGAACAGATACCTACATATCTCAGCCTCTTGTGTGGCTCATTACGCTTCCTGTAAGATATCTGTATATTAGTGTTCAGATGTGTGGTATATTAATATTTCCCTACCTCACAGGGGTGTTGTGAGGATAAATGTATGAAAAAGCCATTCTGTATTTGAGTTAAGCAAAAGCTGTGTGATGGAGCCAATCAATGGACAAATCACTGAAGGAACATAGAGGAGCTGGAAGTTGAAGGATGATGTCAGGGGTTTCTGACTGTGTAGTAATAAGTAGATTCTGGATTTGTTACCTTCTGTCTATGGCAGCTGAACATGACAACTGGGTTTGATGCGATTAACACTATGTAATCGTGCAGAACAAAATAGGAGTTCACTTTTGAGCCCCTGTCCTGAGAAACTCAGGAAGTACCTGGTTTGTTTTACTGGGGATATTACCCACTTTGTTAATTGAGGTGTACTTCCTCATTTCTGCTACCAGAATGTCTGTCAGTTCTGGTCCCAACGTAGATTAGTCCAACTTGATATGTCTTCTTTGCCTCTTTACCATACTTACCAGTGAGCGCACTGGGTTCCTCAACTACGAACAGACTTCTCGGTGGCACTCTGATTAAAAAGAGAAAAAGGAGGATATGGAGAGGATGTTTACTCAGGCACTTAACGTTTACCTGCTTTCTGTAAAGTGGTTGAGGGAAAGGAGATTCCTCAGAAATTGTTGAATGCTCAGTATATGCCAATTATCTCTTCTTTTTCCTTCTCTCGGTGCCATAGTGGATGCTGTTAAAATGTTTGAATTAAGGCTTGGTGAAGAGGCATATTTGAGACACTGTCTTGGACTACCCCTGCAGGAATTTCTGTCTGTTCATAAGCTATCCCTCCTTTTTCATATATTTTTGAAAGAAGTGACATAGCTAACAAAGTTGAAGTTTTCATCATTGAGTTTTATAGCTGAAGTGTTCACTGGGATGAGTGGGGCTGTGAGAGGGTCTTACAGCCTTTTTGCAGGGACAATTCCAAGCACTGGTTAGCAGTTTGAAAGTTATGTTTGCAGCGTTGCCTGTTGAAGACTCCAGATCTTTTCAAACCCAATGTAGTTTTCAAAAAAATGGACATATTGATCATACTAAGGCAATTTTTAATTCTGGAGCTTTTTGTAAGGCATTGTTGTATTTGTAGTTGAAGAATTGTATTAGAAGAACTGGGGAGTATTTATGGACATAACTGCGGTAAATGTTTTAGTTTGCTATTGCTAATTAGGGCCAAAATTATTTGGGCTGTTCTTGAAGTGTTTCAAAAAGCACTTTCCTATTCAGAGACAAATTCCTCATGGCATGCATTAAAGTCCACAAATCTTAAAGAAAGCAAAAAGAAAAGAGAGATTCTTTAAGAGATATGCAAGTTTTGTTTGGATGGTGATGGTTTGTGAAACACTTTAAAAATTCTTTCCCATGATGTCTTTTTCTTAGGGTATGTACATTAAGTCAACATATGATGGTCTTCATGTAATTACTGGAACAACAGAAAATGTAAGTATTGTTAATACTGTATGTTCAGGCCTGGAAGCCTTTCTGACCTTACCTGTGGTTAATGCTTTCCCTTTGCTATATACTACATTTTGCTTGCAAACTTGTGCTAGTTGGCTGTTGAGGACCAATGGCATGTTGGACAGCAGAGATGCTTGTGCTTGTTTACCTCAGAATTGAGAGAGTTGTTCCCAGTTAAGGACCAAGAGAATCAATCTTGATTTGTTCTTGCAAGACACCTAAAATGCTTTAGTTGATCAAGACAGGAAGTGGCTGTCTTGGAGTTACTTTGCTCTGTGAACAAAAAATAAATGTCTTATTATGTTTAGGCTGTTATGCTGGAGTTTGCTGCAGTATTAGACAAACAGCTTTTATATTTTCCATCTATCAAGCTTCATTTTGTAATAAATGAGTGCATGGAAATGGACATCCCTTCACATTGACAAATAACCATGTATTTCTGCATGAACTTCTGAGTAATGCCTATGGAAAGGAACACTTATTACCAGTGTACTAATTCTCACTGAAGGCATTAAAAAGCAAGTGAAACATAATAGACTCTTTTCAAAACCCTTTGAAGTACAACATCCTTTCCTTGTACACCGTATTTAGGGAACTGGCTGTCTGTTAGGAATTGAGCAAAATGATAATTTTGGGGGAAAAGGCTTTTATCCATGATCTTCAATTAATGTGGAACAATCACTAAACAACACTGAACTGTTCCATAATGATTTAGGCAATTCCTTTCAAAGATTTTGATGGCATTTTCTTAAAATGAAGCTGTCAGAAATGTTTGTTTTATCATGCTACTGTGTCATCCTGTGGGAAGTGCAAACTACCTATGTGACACTTACAGCTGCTGCATCTGATCTGCAGTGAGGTTCTGTTAACATCTCAATAAAATAGGAGTATTATTTTCATCCTTTCATAGGGGCTGCAATCTGATAGCCTTTTTCCTTTCTGTTTTCTGCTATGGGCAGGATATCCATGGGTTGTAACCAGTAGATAGTACCTATTGTAGAATTTGTAAGAATGCCATTTGTCTTGGAATAAGAAAATGTCCGGAATTTCAAGGAAAATAAAAATTCTACGGAGTCAGGCCTCAGCTACAGACATCATTAGTGAAATTAGCAAAACTTAACAAACCAAACAGAACTACCGTTGAGCTAAATCTAGAAAATATATGAAATAAAGAGAACAATTTTTACAGTTGAATCTCTCAAATTAAAGAAGGAACAATTTCTTTCCATAACTTACTAATGGATTTAATTTCCCAGGGGCAAAGATAAAAATAAAATCTTAATGCATTCCCTCAAAACTCTTATCTTTTGTGATTCATGAATATAATTTAAAGCTATGTCAGGAAGCTTCAGTCATGATGACTCTTCTCCTGTTGTTACTGACTCTTTCACTCACTGTGACACCCTGGAGGTGCTTGCAGCAGATCAAGAAAACTGCGCTCTGTTGTCAAGGGAAAAAGCTGTTATGTGTTAAAGCATTTTTGAAAATGAGTAGTGCTTTAGAGAAAGAAGGGTGTCTCCTGCTTTTACGAACACAATTTCTAGCTGCTTCCTTTAACACGCACACATACACACAGAGTTTTGATTTCGGTAGATGGGAAGAGAAAGATCTAAGCAGCATGGCCAGAACAAGATCACGATGGTGCACATGTGATCTGACCTGCTGGTCTTGACCTGTTTATTCTTTGCAATACAGTTTAACTTCTAGGAAACAAAAATCCAAATTCTCTTCCATTTCAACAAAATTTTGTGTCCTTTTAATTTCCAAATCTGCTCTTCCAAGTGAGACAATGACAGACTTTTTTGTCTGAAAGATCCTGGAGAAGAACATGTGTCTGTATTAAACACAGTATCATGGTAGTGCTCTCCACATTAATGTAAGAGAGTAGTTTTATGAAGGTAGTTCTGTTTTTTCTATCTGGCATTTGAGGTGTTTGATGTCCAGCTGCAAAGCCCGTTAGAGTTTGGATCTTGCTGTTCGGCATTAGGAATCATCTCCCCCAGCACATCAGCCCTGCAGATCAAAGCAGCTGAGCTCTGAAGCTTGGACTGAGAGAGGGCAGTGTTCCTCACAGGTCACTGCCCTGTAAAGGCTTCTCTCTGGTGGCCCTGTAGCATTAGAGCAAGCTGAGCTTTCCAGTTTCTGTCATCTGTCTTTCATTTGGAGGTAACAATCTAAAGGGTGTATTGGTCCAGCAAAAGATTTTAGGTGTCAATGTTGAGTAGCACTTCTAGACCACATTGGAGAGTCTTTTCATTCACAAACCACATGTGTCCTTCAAATAAGACCATTTTGTCCTTTGGTTTTCCAATTAAAAAAGAGCGTTTTTCTAAAGTAATAGCATGCAGTGCATCTCCAGCAGGAATGTGGCTTTGAAGGGGGTGCTCCCAGTGTCACCACTTACTGTGATCTGGTTGGCTTTGCATGGTACCCTTAGATCACAGGCAAGGGAGACTTTTCAGAAGAAATAACACCAAAATCTCCACTGTGGGCATGCAGCATTTGTGCTGCAGGGGCTCTAAACTGGACTTTTAGACAGTGTGGGTATACCAGGGATATAGGAAAAAGACAGCATTTAGCCTAAAGGACAAAAATAAATCTTTTCTAAAGAATAAATCCTAAGCAGATTCTGAATAGCTTTTAGTTATCAATGTGTGAGCTTCAGTGACAGGTGCTTCCATCTCTTCAACTTGCTGTTGAACTGAATTACCAGCAAATGAAGATACAGTTGTGGTGTGGCACACTTTGTTCCTCCTAGTAGGACTTCATGAGTGGATTCTGTGCTTACTGATCAGCATATACATCTAAAAAAGAAAGACCTTACCAGTTCTCCTCTGTTTTCCTTAAATAGCCATGATAAAAGATACTATTTTACAGCAAGGTCTGTTTTTTACTGGAGAGGAAAAAGCAATAAGGAACAGGAGTTACAACCCCTTCATAAGACCACAGCCTTGACATTTCTTTATAATCGATTTTTACCTCACCTTGCATAATTGCAATGAGGCTTTTTTAAGATAGGCTTTTCCAGTTTGAAGATTCTCAGACCATATTTTAATGGCTTGGCAATCTGCTATGCAGAATGCCTGTTTTGTCAAGACATAAGCTGCAAATAGTGAGGACACTGTAAAGCAAAGGGTGTGTCATAATAAAGTCCTGAAGAGTTCAAGGGTAATGACACAGGATTCACTTCCATTTGCATTTTAAAAGTCTTAGGTATAACTACATCTGAGGTAAAAGAGCTGTATTACATAGGAGGATTATAAAGATTTTAGAGGTATGAATGAGTAAGTGTGAGCAGTGAAATGGCAGACAGAAGACAGATTATTAGGACATAATCATCAGTGTTAAAATTTTTCGCCAAGTCACTCGGCCAATACCTTTATTGCTTAAATAGTGCCAAAATGTCAAGGCTGCTGTTTTTTATTAAGTAAAATGTAATTCTTACCAGCCCAGTTTGATCTAGGGTGTTCTGTGCAATGTCTGCTAGGACTGAGTTGTGAGTGACCCTTCTTTCAGCCTCTCGTGTCTCTTGGATATCTTTTATTTGAGCACTGTCCTTAACTTAGGCGAAGAATTACGTGCAATTGAACTAAAAAGTGATGGCCTGGCTATGGGACATGTGTTTTGAATGGGGATGTAGTACATAGGTTATTACAAAAAGTCCACATTTCAGGCCTGGAGCATTTTCTTTAGATGACCTGTTATCTCACCTGAAAGTTAATTTCGTTTCACTCCTTTACATAAAATTTGTAGCAGTTTTTTTTTGAAACCTGCTCCTGAGCAACATATTTCATTTGTTGTTTTTTTTTTCAAACTGTCAGTCTCACCTTCTACTGTGGAGTCAAGTAAGTGCCTCCTGGCAGCCACAGTATTGTGAGAAAAATTAAAGCATGACTCTCTGAAATACTGAAGGAATTTATTTTCCTTTAAACTTAGGGATACTCCCCTCAGCAAACAGTTGGTCTACTGTAAAGAGAGAAGAAGGGAAAATTTTTGGGGCTTTCACTTTATGGAAGAGGGTTTTTTTTGATGGTTTTTATTTTTATTTGTTTTTTTGTTGTTACTGAGATTTTTTTTGAGGCAAAAGCAAAGTGCAAAACTACTTTGCTTTTTTGAAAGTGTGATCACTGTAGGATTTTGATGATAGTTGCATTTCTTTCACCCTAATAATGTTCCAAAACCAAAGTTACCATTAATGTCCTCGCTCTTCCTAGGTTGTACCTAACTTAATCTTCTCTTCCTGTGTGCTCTTTGCAGAACAGTAATTTACTGAAGCTCTCTACAACATATTGAAATGTTGTAGAATAAAAAGACAATTTTATGAAATTTGTTTATGAGGAATTGCCAGTTAGTATTGGTGAGTTCAAAAGTCAGCCAGAAGCCAGAGATTGACTTTTGAGGCTTAAGAGATGTCAGGCAGATTAAAGCATCCTTCTGTCAGGATGAAATTCAAAAGCAATCCTTGGGACTTGGTTATCATATATATTCACACCTTTCTTAACACGTGATTTTACTGTGTAGAATAGTGCATATCATTTTTCTCCAACAAGAACAAACTGATTTATTAAATATTTCTTTAATTCTTTATTTCAGTAGAATGTCATTACCAATCTAACCTGATTTACATAGCTTAGCAATCATGCTGCTGAAAGAGAGATGATGACCGGTAAGACCTGTATTCTTGATCATCTCTTTTATTTTAAATTCAGTCACCTGCAGATCGGTGCAAGAAAATCCATGCTGGGGATGAAGTGATTCAAGTTAACCACCAAACTGTGGTATGTATAACTATGTTCTGTGTCAATTGGAGATAGAGGTGTCGTGGCACATTAGCATGTGTAGAGAAGAAATGTGTAGAAAAATGTGTTTTTATAAATCATTATTTTTTCTAACATCTAAATTTTCCTTTTCTCTTTTGAAACCACGTAGTTCTGAAGTCTGAAGCTAAACCCTGATCATCTGAGTATTACAGGAGATATCAAATTAGGCTAAGTAGCTGTGGCTTGGGAGATCTGTTAGGCTGTTTTCTGCTTACCCATGCTCTGTTAATAAACAGTTGATTTAATTGTAATGGAAATTTTGGGTCGAAGGGATGCAGGGAGTTGGAAATATTGTACCCTTGTGGGTTTAAGATCAAGAATACTTCCTGGAAGCTGGAAAACTTACTGCTTTCCAAACATACCAGAAAGTGTAGAGTGTCTTTTTTAAGACGACAAGCATGTGACATTCCCATAGGGCTACCTAGGATGAGTGACTTAATATAAAGACAGGTTTTTAAACTTGGAAAGTTAAAATTAAACAAAACTTTCAGATATGATAGTCAAGAAAACTAACACCATGCAAATTGCCCTTTGTGGGAACAGATACTTGGTAGTTCCTGGTGATTTTATTTAGGATTAGTGTACTGTTAAAATGAATTTACCTTTTCTAAGGTAAGGCTTTGTAAGAGAAAAGAGCAGACTGTCAGTATAGAAAGCAGCTATTCTTTTTCCAAAGTATGAAGTTTCTTGAGAGTAGTGAAGGTCAATATATGGTATCAGTTACATGTGTTCTTGCAAGCATTTTAACAGACAAGAAAATACCCTGTCCCATTGTTATTAGTGCAGTAGTCATTTGTTAAAGGTTGTGTTTTGTCATTCCACATGGGGCTCCACTTCCAGCTTTAGGCCACTGTACATCATGTCAGCTCCTCTGCACATATTAGGGTAATATTTCTCTCTACCCTCCAGTTGAATTTGAAATCAAATATACTGTCCATATGTGGACCTTAATGGATGAGAAGCTATCTTTTGAACTATGCAATGTAATTTGATAAATCTGAGCAGATCAGGGTGAATTTTAATATTGTTTTGGCAGTATAGCTTCTTTGTAAGAGTTATATCCCGTGATTACTTTTCACGTACAGTTGATGACTAATTTCTCTGGTTTTCTGCACTAAGGGAGCTTATGACATCAATTTAATTTGAAAAACCTTTTAGAGCATTATTATTTTAGCTATTAAAATATATACACATCTGAAGAAGCGCATCATTAAACATTCAGTACTTGCACTAGACAATTTTTCCAGCAATTTCTGATGGTGCTGTAGAGTAAAGTTGCCTTGTCAACTTGCAAATTTCCAGTGGGCTAGATATTTATTCTAGTTTTCTTAGCATATCTACACTGCTTTTATTTAATGGAAAGTTCAGATTCTTACCCCTAACACCAACAGTAATATTTTGACTAGCCTAAAGATGAGCTTTCTTACCTAGTTGGATGGAATATTTAATGTGGGAGTTGGGTGTCTTGGCTTTTGCATGAGTGAAGTATTTCAGAGGCACAGAAAAAAGTATTGATTGTATTTCTAGGGAAAAGGACCATAGGGAGCTAAGACAAACTTAGTTTAATAAGGTGAATTGAATATGTATAGTAATAGACTAAATCACACATTTACTTACGCTTTTCTTTGTGGTATCAACAATATAATTGAAATAGTTGTCATCATTGGTACTGTATACTATGTCTACAAGTAATTTTCTTGTGTTTTAATGTTGATTTTCCACAGTGAAAGTCATCTAGGATTTTCTTAGAAATGTGGTAGTACCTCCCATGTTCCCTTTGCAAAAGTACACTTCATTCACTCTGCAATTTATAAAGCCCCAATATTTCATTTTTTCTATAGATTCTGCAGAAGCTGACAAGAGTCTAAGTAAATACTTTTGTACTCCAGCCCCTGTCATGAGGAATTTCCTGCCCAGTTTTAGGAATCTGTTTTTCTGGGAAGACGTATTATTCCTTACAGTGACTCTTGTTTAGGAGATAAATAATTCTGAAGATACTACATTTTGTTTATACTGCTTATTGATTTTTTTTTCACACTTGATATACTACTCACCAGCTGCAAATACAGGACAGCTTGCTCCCTGTAACTTATCATACATATCATATGTACATATCATACATATCATATGTAACTCATCATACTTATATCACTAGTATTGGCCATAGAAATAACTGACTAAATTTTTTAGATATCTAATTCTAAAGCTGTAGGGAAGTATTATTCACATGTAGCTGTTATTAAAGTGATGTCTTGTAAATGAAGACTCAAAATGTAAAAAAATATAAAAATCTTAACTTTAATTTCTTTTAGAATTAAAGCCTTTTCTTTTTAAAATTTTCTTCAGTTATTTCAGTATATTTTGACTGTCAAATTGAAGTTAATGTCTGTCTTTTGTACTTTATATTTCAAAGAATAAATACAACTACAAGGAAGAGAAGTTCCTTACAATTGGTTTAAAAATCCAACTTGTTAGATAATACTTTTTACAAGAATTATATGTTAATAACTACGAAAAAGGTGCTTTTTCAGAAAGCCCACTGGCCTTCAAATAAGCAGCATGACAAAGTAGGGGAATAGTTAAGTGATTTATATTGATTTTTATTATGCATGTCCTAATACTGAGTGTCAAATAGTTTTAAATTGTCTATTGACATCCTCTGCTTGTAGTGATGCTTAATCTTTGTAGTATTTCATTTGGCAGTGAAATCATAGAATTTCAAATGATTATTTTGATTGTTTGCTATTTGATAGAAAGCATGCATAAGAAGATTTTTCCACCTGTTGCTGGCAGGATGTTTTGAATATAAATATCTTCTAAATTTTTAAAATAAAAAAAATTGGTTAGGCCTGAAGTCAGTGAAAAGTTAATGTTCAGAAAATTGTTCTTTAAATAATGGTTTCTTGAGGTTAAATAGCTATATGAATCTTCTGTGTCAGTTTTGCCTTACAGGACAGATATATTCTTAAATAACTTAGATCTGTAACTAAGGGTCATAACTCCCGCCAACATGAGAAGGTCATGGACCTGTTGGACCAAGTCCAGAGGAGATCACAAAGATGATCCTAGGGCTGGAACACCTCTGCTATAAGAAGAGGCTGAGAGAGCTGGGGTTGTTCAGCCTGGAGGAGAAAAGGCTTTGGGGAGACTTTGTAGCACCTTCCAGTACCTAAAGGGGCTACAAGAGAGCCGGAGAGGGACTCTTTACGAGGGCCTTTATTGATAGGCCAAGGGGAATAGCTTTAAACTGAAAGAGGGCAAGTTTGGATTAGATGTTAGGAAGAAATTCTTTGCTGGGAGGCTTGTAAGGGACTGGAAAAAGTTGCCCAGAGAAGTTGCAGATGCCCCATCCCTGAAGTGTTCTAGGCCAGCCTGGGCAGGGCTTTGTGGGGATGTCTCTGCCCATGGCAGGGGGTTTGACGCTAGGTGATCTTTAAGGTCCCTTCCAACCCAAATGATTCTGTGATTCTGTGACTACTCTATTAAGATTCAAAGGATTTAGACAATGTCTTCTCCTGAACTTCCCTGAAAATTCCATTCTTAATCTTCTCTAAAAGCCTGTGTGTCTAAAATATTTCCAATGTAAACAAACAGGCAAAACCACCTTCCTCACTCAGGTATTTCAGAATTTGCACTGTACTGAGCACTCATGTTAGTGTCCATATATAATTCAGGAGCCTATTTTGGCTCAAGATAGTCCTTTTTTTAACCAACTGAAAGTGCAGGAGACAATATGACTGCTTAAATGAATTAGTACTCTCCACACTACTCTTTCTGGTTGCATCAGTGATAAAAGATAAAATACTCCAAGCAGAAAAGAGGGATGTACAGACTCCGGATGATATAGGATTCTTGATTAACAGTTGGTTCTTGTGTCATAATTTCTTTATTTTGGAGGCATATTTGGCACATTGTATATACTTTGAATACAAGTATGATGACTTACGGATTGAGTACAGATTTGATAATATGGGATAGACTTATGGATTCCCAAAGTTTGTTTGTTGGCTAAAACTCATCAGAATTTTTGTAAATATTGATGATGGAAAAAAAAAAAAGGTTACCATGCTCAATTATCAGTCTGTTGCATGTAGAAGCTGGTAGGTTTAATGTATTTAACACGTGTAAGTTGGAATTGGTTTCTTTGGAATCTTGTAGTAGATAACACTTAGCTTTTATACAGCAGGTTTCTTACTGTGGAAACTCCAGTGTGCCAAACCAAGTCCACATAATTGACTTACAGGAACTCTTTTTGTATTTACAGTACAAAAACTTAGATGAGATTTTGCTGAAATTCCTCTGAAACATGACAGCTACATTTACAAGATCATACCTTGCTTTGTTGGAATGGTATGATGCCTTTCCAGATACTCATCCTAACTTAAATATTTGTTTAGAAAAATGAGAGAACAGATTTTTGAGTTTCGCTGTACAATTAGTGAGGAGAGTTCAACTTCCACAGAATGTGTTAGGATTTGCTGGGAGATGGTAGATTCCAGTTCACAGGAAATACTGAACTTGGGGTGCATATGAATCTCTGGAATGTATGCATCCAAAATGGAGTTTGCAGTAGATGGCTTCTTGTTTTGGGGGAAAACCAAACAAAAGTAAACACCTCTAAGTAGAAAAACAATGTTGCAAATATTTCTGTTTATTTGTTTTTTCTGCACTGTTTCAGATCCAGCTAGGCTTTTGTGAACACAGGTATTTCATTTAAGGCCTTGTTAACCTGGCTATTAATGAGGCAGTATTTCTAAAGAGGCTTAGTGAGGAAGTGGGCTGGAATAGTGTAAGGGAGGGGAGAGCAGGGTCAGTCCAAGCTTTTAACACTAGATGTTTGACACCTTGTACAACTTCCATTAACAACATCTTTCTTTAAAGTAGTATTTTTATTTTCTTACGGTGCCTGACTTGAACAAACAAACAATGCAGCAAACTCATAAAAGTTCAAGGGAAGTAAGTTTTATGTTCAGTTTCCTTCTGTTGCTGTCGTGCATGTGCATTATGGAAGAGGAGATAGAGGAACAGCTCCCAAATCATGCTTTTAATCATTTCCTAATCCTTGGGCTTTCCCTATTTATAAAGGTTTGGTAAATGTTAACACAAATATTTAATTTTAAAGGTAGGTGGGATTTACATCTAAAAGCTTTTTAGGGCTATTCAGAAATGTTCATGGAAGTCTTTGTGGAAGTAACCTAGTTCTGTAGGGCTCTGTCCTAAACTCTTCGTAGTTTGCCAGGGTAAGGGGTCCATACTTCTTGGCAATTGTAGTCTGTCCTCCAACGACGCTCTCAGAATTTCAGTATAATTCCCTGTCCTGTTTTTACAGTCTCCGTAAGTATTGTGTAGTACCGAGAAAGGAACTAAATTGTCATGATCCCTTCAAAAGAAAAAAATATTTTTGTCAATTTCCCTTTACCATGGAATTTGTGTTGAGATTATATGGTGTTTATGTTATCTTTCTTAAATAGGTGTGCAGATACACACAGAAATATATTATTTTATATTGCATATGTCAGGGAAGTGTCATATTGCAGAAATGAAATGTGTAAGGGAACATGATCTTTCATTTCCCCATGGGAACAAATGCTGTATGCTCTTGTCCATGGAATCTCTTTTCTGTTGATCCCTGGGGCTTGTTTAGAGTTGCTGTGTGGAACGCACACCACTTTGATGAGCACAGGCTCATTCGTATGTAAATAGTGTGGTGTGTCAGTGAGGGCATGCAGTTGCCCTTCTGTCTCTGGCAGGACAGAAGAAACAAGTCGTTGTCACATCTGTGTTAAACCAGCATAAGCTTTGGCCAACCCATGCTGCTTCATGTTTCTGCCAAACTTTAAATAATTTTCTTTATTAAATTTTCACACTTAAGCTCACCTGTGTCATGCTCCAGTAGAATTCCAGTTGCAGCAGAAAGCCACTGCTGCCGTTCAGCAGCTACCTGCCTCCTAGGTGATAACAGAACTAAACTATGTCAGGTTTTCTACTTTAATTTAAAGTCAACCTGCTTGTCTTAGCTGAAAGCATTAAGCCTGGTTGACTGTGCCCAAGAATGGAAGGGAACGCTGTCAAGTGTCACTTGTAAGTCACAAATGGTTGTGGAAACTACTCCTTACTGCTTCTGGCTTTGTGAATGGCACATTTGGTCCTGTGACCTGGGCCCTCCCACATCCAGTGTGCTCTTGGATCTGTGCTCCAGAGCACCTGATCCCAAGCCTCTGCTGCAGTTCAGTCCACTACAATATGTGCTGGGCATGGTGAACCTCATCTGTGGGATTGGTATGGCAGTGATGGAGCTGTGAACAGTCAAGCACTGAAAGGTTGATGTTGCTGTACGAGTCCCTTCAGGAAGTCCTTTCAAGAAGAAGCTGGTGCAACAAGAGATGCTCATCATCTCCTATGACTGGGACATGGCTTCAGGAGCCATACACTGTATTTCTCGGAGTATTCCCTGCCAGCTGATTGTGGTCCTGCTCCCTTAAGGCCATTTTCTGCATCCTACAGCTCACTCAAAACTAGATTTTTTTTTTTTTTTTTTTTCTGTCCTGGCTGTACCCCAGAATGGACAACTCTACTGTTACTGAGCCCTGGTACTTTACTTGTGTGATTATATAAACATATAGAAACAACATTCAGGAGACTACTGAGCTCCTACATTCTTTTTCTTTGGGGAAAAGAAGTTCTTTTGTAATTGAGGACATAGACTGCTTTGTACAACTACAGTTTGGGAATACACACCTGGGCTGATTTTAAGGCACCAAAGTATCTTTTCAAAGCAGTGTAATTGTAGTAAGAAATCCTCTGCAGATACCAGTTGACTTTTTCTGTGAGTGTCACTGGTGGGCCTTCATAGTGTCACCATTGGCAATAGCTACATTTCTGAGTCCATATCCAAGTCTGCTATTTTTATACAAGCTATACTTAGGACTATACTCCTGAGGATGTGTTTGCTAAAAACTGCTGCAGTATTCTGTGGAGCATTTTTGTGACCTAGTTGTTCAATTCATCTTTCTGCACAGAAAACACTGGAAGATGATGCATTTTAATGGTTTTATTTTTTAGAGGGTTTTTTCTGTTTTGCTTTTTTTACCCCCACATGGTAGCATTTCCATAGAAAAAAAATCATCTAAGTGGTTCTGTAAATGGTATTGATATTTTCAACATAAATATTGAAAGACAATATGGTGCCAAAATGTTTTTGCATGTATTCCTGATGAAAATTGTTTTCATATTCTCAGTAGTTGCTACTGGCTACAAATCTTGGTACAATTTGTGTTTGCAGGCAGTTTAAATTAAAATTTTAACAGTATGTTCTCAATAGTGAGAATACTGTGAATTCTGCAGTTAAAATGATTATTCCAGAATATATTATGGGAGTCTATTTTTTATGCCAGGTAGCAGATATTAAGTAGAATTAGAGTTTTCTATTGTTAAATTTTTTGATGCATGTAGAACAGAATACAGATTATATTTCTCTTTTTGTCTCATAAGAACAGGTTAAAAAGGCTTACTGTTAGTATAAGTTCAGTTATGTGTATTTGGAAAGGAAGGCAGGAATTATTCTGCTGCTAATAATTTCCTTTTAACTGAGGTTGCTGAAAATTGAAGTACTCTGTAGAAAAGATGGTGAAAGCTTGAGGAGGGATGTCTTCAAAGCTGTGCGTATTAACACAACTGACATTACAGTTGTGCACAGCCTGGACCACATATGAGCTAGGATGGAATAATTTTGAATACTTCTGTGCTTTGTGCAGGTAGCAGCTGTGTACGTGACACAGCTGATCTTCAGGTTCCAGCCTGATCTTCTGTTGCATAATCTGTTGTCTTATTCTGGTGAAATTACAAGGTAACTGTGAGGAAGTATTAAACAGTGACAGTTGTTGTAAAAATAGATCAAAACAGTAAGAAAAGCAAATTAATGCTGTGTCACATGGGAGAAAAAATTAAAGCAAGGGAAATTCTATGGTTTGAATAGATGTACTCTGAATACGTAAATTTTTATTAAAAAAAACCCCCTCAGTATTGGATTAAAACAACTCAATGTCCTGAACAGAGTACATAGTGTATGGCTGATTATTTTAATAGCAGTAAAATGGAAAAAAAAAAAACAAAACCTCTCATGACTAAACTACTGCTTTTTTATGACAGTTTCTTTTAATTTCATATCCCTGTCCTTCCTTTAGCTAAGTGATGCCGCATAAGTTTGTGGCTCACTTAAAGGCTTATTTTGGATTTAGATTTTTTTTTTTGGTTTACTTGGTCACTTGTGACCTTAAGGATTTATTTTTTACAATTTCTTTGTACACACGTTAATTTATTTTCACTATATGAATTCAGTCTCAAGAAACATCTGTTTCAAGGGTAGCCGCACTGTTTAGCTGCAGGGCATCTGGGGATCTCAAGTAGTTTATTTATACACTGAAAAGCTGGGGGCAGGGTCAAAGACTGGTGGAATTACTGACTCACTGGAATAATTCTAAAATATTAAGATTTGATAAGACAAATCTAATCTGAAAAAAAATTATTTATATATGTGCATGCATGTATGTTTACATATATTTATTGTTTTAATTCCAGGACAAGCATTTGGGGAGTTTAAATATGAGACTATGCAATGCACACACACAGAGCTCAAATTCCCATTGTGAGATGAAACATAGGGCCACAAAAATGAGTTCCTGTAAGGCAAACGTGGCTGGATCACTGCAGGGTCACTCCTGAGGAGCATTCCTTATGCCGCATGAAATGTGGAGAACTTGGCTATTCCCCTCCCCTGAGGAAGGGGGAAGCCATCCACATCCATACTGCATCTTAATCTGTGAGAAACCAGGGTGTGACCCAGTCTGCCTGAATCCTGCCTGAGCCTCCAGCTCATGCCACCAGCTCTCTGTGCCTGCCTAGATATTTATCAGCACTTGAGTTTTCTTAGCACTCACCTGAGGCCACCCAAGGATGCTGAAATGTCTCTTCTTAGGCCGGGGAGATACTGTCCTTCACCAGGAGCCCTGCTGAAATGGATAGACACCTGGGCTCTCCATGTATTCCCTGGAAGCTCTTGAAAATGAGGCCAAGCAAGGACTCTGGGGGCAGCACCTTTGTTCATAAGAGTTTAATGTCTGTGCTCTTGCTGAAGAAGGGGTAGGGCCTGCTCATCACAATGTGGCTCTCAGACCCTATTCTCTGCAGTATGAGTTAGTTTGTATTGCATTTATATTAAACAAAAAGAAGTGATCACTGGGAATTGGGACCAGAATCCTCATTTCCCATATCCCAGTGCAAGGACCTAGCGGTTTCTTGCCTGTTGTATGATTGGGGTTTGTATTTGCATAGTCCTGTCAGCACAGTGCTTTGCCCTATGGAAGGCCTTTGACCTGAGATTATGCACATCTGGGTGCTTGAGACACCTTCCTAGCATTTGAAAGACTGAGTTTAGTCTCTCTGAGGATAAATAATGCTGAGATCCATGTTCTGCAAGTGGATGGAAGGCCGAATGGAAATCTTCCAAATTGCCATTAGCTGTCTTTTCTGGTTATCTGTACTCCTGCTTGGAGAGACAGATGCATTACAGTTACCACACTGGAGGCAGCCAGTCACTGCAGGTACCCAAGTGAAGGAAAATGCTTCGAATTTCAGAGGTACACCAAATCTGGGTGAACTGGAATCAACCCTATTTTTTAGAGCCATATTCTGAAATGGGGAAATGAGACCCTTTTTCCTCAGAAATTGTACCTGGTAACTAACATTTATGTCTGTAAAATATGTAATCAAACGCATGAAGTTGGAGTCTTTGCTCTTCCAACAAATATGCTCATTTATTTGTTCTAGGATGTTGTGCTAGCAATGACTCAAAAGCAAAACAATGGGGTAGCTCTGAGCTGAAGGTTGATTGTATCAGTACAAAATGAAAGGTAAGCATTGCTATTAAACAGTGTCCAAGCTTCAATACAGAACTGATTCTGTGTTCCTATATAAATCACATTTTAGTTCCCCCATGTAAAATACAGATTGTTGCCTCCTGTACGGAGGAGGCTGTGGTCATATTGTGGTCATATTACTGATATTGTCAAGTTTGTTGAATTATGGTGGTACTTTGCTGTGCAAATACTTAAAAGGAGCAAGGTAGAAAATCAGTCAGAAGTTAAACTCTGGGTCAGATACATTTTCTGGCAAGGAAATGTGTTTAGGGCAGCTTAATGAGAGGCAGTGATTTCTGCACTCAGCTCTCAGTTTGGATCCTAACTTAGTTTATTCTTGGGAAAGTCTCTTTAATTGTGGTCTTTAGTGTACATAGACAAAAATTAATGTAAAAATCACTTATTTAATGGTTTGGTGGTAGTAAGCAAAGGTTTTAGTGAAATAGCAGGAATTATTCAAGGAAAATATGTGATTTTCTTCGATGTTCTTTAAATACAAACTGTGACTTTGGACAATGATACAGTTCAGTGTGATCAGTGACATTGTAAGGATGCAGAGAACTGACTTTTAACATTGAATTAAAATTGCATTGATTTAAATAATATAGCCAAGATACTCTTTAATTAGAATTGCAGCCTATGCAATCACAATATTATTAACCTCTCCTCCTTGGGAGAAAACCATTATGCAAGTGTTGATGCTATTATCATGCTAGCTTAAGAACCTGGATAAATCCCCAAAAAGGCATCTTCTGTTCTCCTGACACTGCTTCCCCTACTGCATACAGATACAGCTTTCATCTCTGTGGTAGTCCATGCTGTAAACATCCTTTTGTGGTTTCCTCACCAGTTATATTTTCTGGAGACAGAAAACCTGTGGCTTTCCATTTATTTTTGGCCATTTCAGGCATCTGCAGCTGGGGGAACGGAAGAAGATATTTGCTACTAATATTTGTTTCATGGGACTACCAGCTGACCATCCTCATTTCTGGCCAGTGTCCATGGAAATCAGTCTGTTAATTTAGCAGCATGATGCTTTTAAATTTCTTGTCAGATTCTGAGTTGCTTAATAATATGCTATGTTTGATAGTTATTTGAAGTGCAGTGTTGGGGTTTTTTTCTAATGCATTTAGCACTATTCTTTTTTCATGAAATGCAAGATGGCATTTGATATGGAAGTTATTAAAAAAACACCCATTTCTTAAGGGGAATACACTTTCCCTCCTAGAAATTGTTTGGGTTTTTTTAGCTGAAAAATGAGTAAAAGCTTGAAGCCTGAAATGTTGATAAGTCAAAGCACTCTGGGAGCATGCAACTAATTACAGGCAACACTGAAAGAAAAAGCATTTTGGTTGTCTTCCCAGTCCACTAACTTTTTAAAATTAGACACTTGAGTGGATTTTGCATATTAGTGTAGTTAGAAAATAGAAAATGGCTTAGCAGGTTTCTTTAGCAGCAAGGTGTTGTTTTTCCTTCAAAAGTGTAAAGATATTACTACTTTTACAAATCTGCAGGTCAGGAAATAATTAAAGTAATGGAAAAAAACCTCCCAGTTTTCTTTTCATGGATGCAGAAACCTTTCATTAACTGTCACGGGACTCTGGTCACCCTTTGAATAGAGTTATACCTGTAAAAATATGAACTCTGTTCCGTTTACCATTTGACTGTTATTCCACCCTCTTGTTGATGTAGTTTCACTGTGTATTGGGTTTGCACACTGCTTTTAAATGATGTACCTGTTCTTTGGGGATACAAGTCCTAGATTTTTCAGGAGGTTATTTCATAGCATCCTAAAAATAGTTGGTGTAAGTCCATCCAATTATATTTGAGCTGCCTGCATGTAAATACTTTACAGATCTCCTGTCTGGATAATAACATACAGCAGTACTCATGAATGAGCACAGGAGTATGGGAATACTGTCTTGAGTGCCGCTGTGTGAGAAAAGAGCCAATGAATGGCCATGCTTACTTGCAGAAAAAAGGAAGATTATTGCCAGTCTTCTAAGCTTGTCATAAGGGGGGCAGTAGATTCATCTGGGGAAAAAATGAACTATTTAAGAGCAACTTTTAATTATTTAAAAGTTAAATTCTTGACAATTTAGAATAGGAATTCAAAATAAAAGTTTAATTTCAGGCTGTTGTAATATTGTCATCCAGATGTGCTTGCTGAAGGCCAAGGAAACATCGAGATCTTTTAAAATACATCTCCGCTTGCTCGGAGGCATGTTCTTTTTCCAGGTGGTGGAGTGGGACCTCTAACAGCACCCTCTGCTAAAGCTTCCTGCAATTTGGGTTAGAGGGTGCTTCCCAAGGAGGTGAGAAGGATGTGTTAGGGCTGTGCAGGGCTCCCATGTGCCAGTCTTGCCCTGCTGAAGCAACCTGGGTGTCCCTGAGTGACTCTGGAGCACTCTGGTGAGGCTTCCCAGCCTGGCCACAGTCTCTGGGCATGTAGTGGTGGAATGAATGAGAAACGTGGAGGTGGCCTGATGCTGATGCTGTGGGCACCTGTCTGCAGGCCTGTGTCTCTGCACAGTGTTGCCCTCCCCTTTGGGAGCGTGGTGCCCCTGCCCATGCCACCCCAGCAGCACTGTTGGTCTGGCCTTGGGCCATCGGTTCTTAGCTGTGGGTTACCCCTTCTGTCCCTCCTTTACCCGGCAGACTCCTGCAGCAGAGGTGCTGTCCTCTTGGCAAAACCAGCTCATCACAACCCCTGAGGGCACCAGGGGCTGCCCTGGTCCCTCCCTGCACGTGGCCGTGAGCTGCACAGGCAGCCAGCAGGGATTCAGGCATGGGCAGTGAAAGCCGTCAAAGACGCTCCTCCTGACTGCTGCTTCTGGATGGCAATAGTTTAACAATGTAAATTTATTTTAGAGCAAGCAACAGTAGCTTCCTTGGCCCTTAAAGATGGGCATATGGTCAGCATGGTGCTCTGTTATCAAAATTAATTGCTCAGGTTATTTTACTGTAAGTAAAGTTGTCTGCTAATACAGTCCTCTTACATATATATTGAGTTTTCAAACCAGTATCAAAACTTTCTTATTAGTGTCCTTTTTTGCAGTACATGGGCAGGACAAAGGATATGATAGGAACTTTGAAAATTCTGCCAAAAAACTTGATGATTAGAAGTTGAAAATTGTTAACTGTGGTAATGAGAAAGGAGATATTATAGAGAATAAAATCAAATTGCAGTTAAAGGGTAGGTTACGTGTCACTGAAGTGGATTTCTGAAAAAGGGGTTTCAGTTCCAAATATAATCACTACTTTTTCCTCTTTCCAGCCTGACCTTCTCAAATAAAATTGTTTTGTCTGTGTCAAAATGAATTTTGAGAGGATCTGAACTATGTTGGAACTGAAAAATAGGCCTCCTACATGGACATCGATTTTCTTCAATTGGTTGTTGACTGCCTCTTATGTGACTTGTTCCTCTTAGACCAATTTAGTACATTTTGTTCAGATTATGAGAAGCCATCAAGTCTTGTCTCAACAGCCAGAAAACTTTTGTCAGGGAACTAGATAAAAGCAGAGGATGAACTTCATTTGAAATTTATAGTAAACTCAAAATTTCACTGTGAAAAATTAGGTTAAATTGTTTTTATTCATGAGCTTCTAAATTACATACATCAGATTTTGTGCTTTGAAGTGATTTTTTTCTTTAATCCCCCTAACTCTCATAAAGAGACTAGATAATCTCCTGTTCATTGCAATGTAAGGCCTATTTCAAATACATGAGACAGTTTATCTCTGCAAAGTATGAAAGTGCATTTAAAATAATTTTTAAAATGCTAGCATGACCAAAAAGCCCCAATTTTATTTATATTCCTCTGACTATTTCAGTGAGAAACAGATGGCTTTAAAGTACATTTTTCACATGTAGTGTCCTACCAACTTAAATGGAAAGAACTTTGCATCCTGACTCCATAACTGAGGTCAAATCATGTCCTCCTCAAGGCTCCCTGTGCTGCCTTATTCAGCAGAAGTATTCTACTCCAGAAATCCCTCTTCAGTTGTTCCATTAGGGAATTACAGTGTACAGTAGCTTAGGTACAGAGATAGCTTACATGGTAGGCCATTAATTCCTTCTTTTGGATAGCAAATGAAACCTTGCACGTGCCCACAGTGACATTATGTAACCACGGGGGATATATTGCTTCTAAGCAGTGGTGGAAGGCTCTAAAAGTAAGAAAACAGTATTATAAATAGCAAGATATTTTTTCATAAAATCATAATGTCCTTACACACAAATCTTGGACTTGAAGATCTTTGTTTAAATGCTGTTGAAACACAATGGAGACTTCAGTGGGATGTGGGAATTGGGCTGGAGTTCGTTAAGTTAATGTTTCATTTTATTCAAAGTATAATAGCCATATGCCTAGTATATGGGACTGAAAATAAGGATTTCAGCATGCTTGGTAGTCTTCTGTGAAAGCTGAAAAATATTCTACAAAGATGCGTGTTATCAATACCCTTTTTCTTTGCATACAATAATCTTACTGTGGAATTGCATCCTGGATATAATGGGCTTTGCTGTGGTGGAAACAGGGCAGGTAGGTTCACAGGAGCTGAAGAAAGGGTGATGAGACTTGAGCCATGGTTGTGATTCAGGGTTGTTGGTAAGATTAGTGTTGGCTTAAGTGGCATGCTTGTATGGGAGAAGCAGTTCTTAAAATAAGTGATACTAAACAAAGTGAGGCTTGGTGTAATAGGGAATAAGGTACAAAGTAAGTAGCAACAACGTACATGTGATTATCTTGCTTCAGCATAGGTAACCAATATGTATTTGTGTCGTATTGCACTGTACCAATGATAAGGAACATCTGTGCTCTTCGTTCACACTGCCAATTTGATTTTTCAAATACATTGACATGGCATAAAGTAACCTTATCACTTCAGAATTCTAGATTTCTTGTTTTTCCACTTCTCAGCTGGTAATTTTCTTCTTGACAATGTTCTTGTACAAATTGTGAAAGAAGGAAAATATTCATAACTGTGATCCTTTACACATCACAAAAAATTTACTTGCTTGTTTAGCAGGGGTGGGGTGGAGGACAGAGCAAAAAGAGGTAGAAAAGCTGAGAAATTTGCAGAAATAATCACTTTCTGAGTCTACAGGCCAAGATTTTGAAGGGATGTATGATTCTATGTATTGTCAGTCTAGATGCCAAATTTGAAAAAATATACTTTTAATATCCTAAAGCATTTCACAGTAGGTACCTTGTAATCAGGCATTATATATAAGTAATCAGGACTTAAAACCATTGTCATGACTTATTATGTTTTAATATTTGAAGTACTTTTTCCAAAAATCTAAAATAAATTATTCAGAAAGTTCTATCTTGTTTTTATAAATAGAGAATTGTTGCTTTCCATTTTAATCAAGGTTTTAATTTTAGACTATTTCAAAATGCTGTAATTAAATTAGGAAAATTTTATTTTGGGCTAATATGAAGTGACTGGACTACATTTCTGTCGTTGATTTACTGTATTTGTTTCTGAAATCATCATGAAAGAAGCACTATTTTAAAAAAGGCCTTGTGGTTCTGACTTCATTTTTATAGCAGTGTGAAGATTTTCCTGAACTGGTTTGTGCTTGCATAAGCTGCTAGGAGTAGTAGTGTATTACTACATGTGGTTAGTGGACTTTAAATAGTAACCACGAAGTACAAAATGCTCAGTTTTGAAATGAACTGTCAATGCAGAAGCCAGGGCTTTTTAACTTTCTAATCTCTAAAGTCTATGTACCAGAGATAAGTTTGAAAACCCTTCAAGATTTAATTGTGCATTTGCAGTGAAGTAACAGTAGTTTATTAATTCTAAAACCTGAAATGATGCATATACATCTTAATGCATTATAATAATTATTTTAGTTTATGTGATTTTTATGCAGTAATTAAGTTTTGACATTTCTAGAATTAATCTCCTTTATGATATATATACACTCCTTTATGTTATTTACTAATCGTATTTAAAAAGGGAACATTACATATTGAATACTGTACCTCAATTTTATTGTAATGATTTTACTGGTTACCAGGTGGGGTGGCAGTTGAAAAATTTGGTGAATGCACTACGAGAGGATCCGAGTGGTGTTATCTTAACTTTGAAAAAGCGACCTCAGAGCATGCTTACCTCAGCACCAGCTTTACTGAAAAATATGAGATGGAAGCCCCTTGCTCTGCAGGTAATGAAGCTTAATCATAAGTCATACACCATCATTTTAACTATAGATTATCTCAATGATGCTTTATTGTGCTTCATCCTCAGCAGCATATAGATTTACTCTTGTATACTTTGAAAAATTGTTTCTGAAATTATTTCTCTGCGATTTGTTCTCATAGGCTTAATTGAAATTAAACCTGTTAGAACTTTTCAAAGTTAAGAAGTAATCATCCCAGTGTTCTACAATTCAGAAAAGTAGCCTCAGATAATTTTTTCTGGCTAAGGAGAGACAAACATACTTCACAAACTGATAAATATTAGTTTGATTTCTTGTGAAGATGTCAGTACAGTATAACCTCAAAAAAGAGGGGACAAAAATGTTTGAGTTCTCAGTTTGATCACTCATGGAGTTATTGGAAAATTTATAAGGTGATTGTATTCAATAAACCAGTTAACCATCAAAATTTCCTCATGTAAATAAAGTTGTCCTTGTGTCAAAGCTGTCCTTGAGATTGAAGGCTTGCACATAAGGAGCCATAGCACTGGATGTCTGGCTGGGCACTTAATTTTAGTAAGCCTGCAATGTGCTGAAAGCCGTGGAATGGTTTCATTAAAGCTTTCGTGTTTAACTCTAGGATAAAATGTCACTGTGATGGATTACTCTAGGAAATAAAAGTTATGTTCAGACTGATGAAGGCATGTAAGCAACTGATGGAACCAACAAGTAATCCATTTTTCCATTCAGTTCAGACAGAATACTGTTTAGAAATTTATTTTGTTTGCATAAAGAGTGCACTATTTGGGACATTTTTATTACCACAATAAAAATTTTAATTAGAAATTAAGTACATTTGAAAGAGAAAAGATTTCTGCAAAGTTTGTACAAAAGGAAAATGGGATATGGAAACGCCACTGCCATTATTTGTGGTCTGTGCCATTTGAAATGTTAAGAGATACATAAAAAGAACTAATGCCATGAAGAACTTCTTTCATATGTGTGTGTGTATATAGATGTGTGTGTGTGTAAATATATATTATAATGGTGAAGTGCATTATAGTCTTTGAAACTAAGTTTTTAAATGATTGAGGTATTTTGGCCTTTCAGATATAAAGAACTGACTACACATGTGACAAAAACTTTCAACCAGAAATTAGTGTCTGAAGATAAAATTGCAAATCTGGATGCATGATGAGTGTATGAATGTCTGTTCTTGAAGGCTGCATTTTTCCATAGCTTTAGTGAGAATATAAATGCAAATGTAAAATACACGTCATTGCTTTAAAAGGGGTCACATGCTTTCATTCTAAATCATGAGTTTGGTATTTCTTTGGGTGAATTGGGCCATGCTCCTGAATACTCCATTTTGCTTCACTTTATCATTTCTTACCAGAATAATTACGCTGCAGACCCCACATCAAAAGTTTCTGACAGGTCTGACCTGGGTCTTACTCAACTGATCTAACTTTAGAACTGCTATATAAATATCTACCTGTCATTCAGGTTTCTCATTTAACTCCTTTTGGCCAGCAGACATGCATTAGCAGTTACTGGTTCATTCATCTTGGCCTGTTTTGACTGATCTACCTTAGGATATGGTGAACTTGCCCCTGCACATGCCTCTTTCTCTGCATTTGCTGATAAAGGGAATCTGGACAGCTAGCTTGAATGTAGATTGATTATCTGTACTGGATGACATTGACCCTGGATAGTGATTTTCTGTAAGCTTACTGATTTGGGGAATGGGGGGCTATGGGAGTATTGGAGATGGGGGTGTTGGTTCTTGCTGTTAGCATGAAAAATATTAATACTTTCAAGGCTAATATGAGCAAAAATAGAGATACCGTTAAACATTGCGGATATAATTCTGGTATCACTAAGATATTATTCTGATTTTATCAAACATGGCACCAGGAAAAGGCCAGAACCTCATTCAGCGCTTATGTGTGCAGTGGGCATATGTGTGTCTGTTGTAATTTATAATTTTAGTGTGAGAAACAGCAGTTTTCTTAAGTAGGTGGAGTGTGGACAAAGCTCCAGGGTGAAGTGCAGGCAAACTTCAGAAGATGCATTATGTGGAAATTTCTGTTGTTGATTTATGCAGATCAAAGTTGAACAGATGTTAAAGTCAGCTGATGTTAAAGTTTAAATGTAGCCTAAGTGTGAAATCAGTACTGTGTATTTTATCAATAACAAGCATCAAAAGAAGTCGGGAGTGCAGTGTAATTTTATAGCTGTAAAAATATGAAGAAATTATGTTTATTAAACAAATTTTCAGGAAAAAAAAGTCTTCAGAGAAACTGTAAGTGTAACAACTGCAATTTGACACTATGGCTGGTCTGAAATTTCTTACATTCCTGATTCACATAAAGAGCTATTCTTTAATAAAGCTTGGGAGGTAATGTGAGAGGAGAGGGAGGAAAGTGGTAGCAAATACCAAAAAAACATAAGGGAAAGCGGTGCTTAACATCACCTTTGCAAGCAGGGGAGGTTATGGTAACTTGTTTTCCCATATCAGGATGTCTTGAAATAATTGAGAACGTTACAACTGTGCTGTCATCCCAGAGCTGAGTTAATTGAACTAGGGGTATTATTCAGCAGACCCAAGCTATAAAGGAAATTATGACTCAGTAATAATTCTGTTAAAGTGCAAAATATTCAAAAGATTATAGAGTCAGATACGGGGATGAAATTCTCATAAAATGGGAAATAGGATCAGCAAAAAGACTGCTGTGGTCTTTCTGTTTCTGCAAATAGAGTGACCACTGGAAAAATATGGTGTCACAACCTAATCATATTGTGATGAGTGAGGTGGCAAGGTGGAAGTTTGTCCTAATGTAAGGAGGATGACACAAAATCAGACTTGAGGTTTTTGTATGCATCCGGCCAATCGATATGTTTAACGGCTGATGCCATAGGTGTAGAAGGTAAATATTTCAGTGTATTAAATTAGGAGACTCATTTACATTAAAATTTACATTGTGATGTTTAAATTGAGAGCCTTTGAAACTTAATTTTAACTTAAAGTGAATAATGTTGGAGGCATTACTGATAAATTACATTCTGCTTGTTCAGTCAGTAATTGTGTATAAGAACATGAAGTTTGCCATTTGCAGCTACATGACAAACTAGGCTTAATGGAGAGATACTAAATATGCCTGTGAGCTGGGAAAGTGCTCGATGAGTCTTCCAGCTCAGGCAGTGTGCAGGTACTACCAGTGCATCGAGTTAGTTTGTGTGTGAGTGACAGGGCATCCTAGGAGTTAAATTATACACTGATAGTGACATGCTTAAGAGCTTTCTGCCCACTGTTAGTGATCTAGATTAGCCATATGCCAGCCAAACATTCATGGTCTCCAAGTGTGGAAAATGCTTTTAGATCATTCAGATATTAACTGGTTTTTAAGTGGCATAAGTGCTACTTAGAATTTTCATCTGTTTACTTTGAACATCTCTGCCTTTGCATTGCAGTCTTGCCATGAATTAGCAGTTAAATGCAGGCTACATAATTCTTAATTCTTTGTGAGTTGGAGTTTTTTCCCTTGTAGCAGAATATTTATTCTTTTCATAAATATTCTTATCCTTAGAATAAATATGAAAGGTTAAGGGAGATAAAGAAAGAAGAATTATGCATGTGGTATAGCAGTCCTGAAACTGCAATTCAATGGCTTGATGTACAGTAAAATAATACAATTAGCCTATGGCTATACTATGCACCATTACATAAAGAGTTCTTATTTACAGGCGCATTAATTCCAGCTCTAAGGTCAATCAGTACAGAAAAAAACCCTCCTTTTTTTTCCCCCCTTGTATCCTGATTAAAGAAAGTGCTGTTTGGTTGGTTGTTTTTTTTTTTCCTGGTTTCAGTCAGTTGATTGTCTGTTTTAATATCCATCAGTATCTAACCTCTTACTGATAATCAAGGTTCTCCCATGATGCATTTTAGAATCATGTCCAAATTTGAGAAGTCAATGGATTTTTCAGCCTGTGTTACTGCTTTTATAACAGTTGAATTAGGCATCTGTGGCCTTAGGGAATTTAGTGGTTGCCTTTTGCAATTGGAAGTATTCATTAATATGGTATTGTACCATAAATATTAAGATGTTATGCCTGCAAGACAAACCTTACTAAATTTGCCTTTCAGTTACTTTTTTGATAGCCTGATCCATTGTGTGAGAACCTAGAATGATACTGCAGTTTGCAATATTTGTATTTCTGACTGCTACTGAATATGGTGAACAAACCAATTAACTTTATTTTTTAAAATTTTTCTTGCTTGACATAGAGGTGACTTTATCATTGAACTCTCCAAATTTTTGTCTGGTTCACGACCTAACTTAAATAAATGTCCTCTACTCTAGATTGTCTGTTTTATTTCTCCTTTCAACTTTGTGTTATTTTGGGAAGGTTTCAAAGGAATGCCCCTTGAAATGCTGTTTGAATAAGGGTGGAAAGTTCAATAGAGAAGATTCTCAGAGCATATGAAATTTCGTGTAAGTCGCTGTCATCACACTAGCAAGAACCTAGCTGCAAAGTCCTCCTTTGCCTTGTGGAAAATGCTTTGTTCATTACTCAAAAAGAAAATGGACTTTATTACAGTGTGGAAGACTCTTCATCTAGTTTTTTTTCAATACAGAAAAGGAGTGCTAGAGCAACATGTGCCATGCTTCACTTTGTGAATTTGGGATGCACCTGCCGGTGCCAGTGAGAAGGCTCCTCCTCATGGCAGTGAGGCGGGGGCAGGTCCAGCTGCCGGCCACATCTGATGTGTTGACTTGGAAAAAAACCTTCTGACCCCTCCTTCACCAAGCCTTTTAAAATGTCACCTTTTGTATATCTTAATAGTTTGCTGTACTGTTTTGTATTTGATTAAATTGTACTGTTATAAAATCACCAGCAGCTCAGTATCTGTAGTTTTTTCAACAGAGTTTGTTTTGGATTAGATGTGCATCATATTTCTGCTATTAAATATTCAGCTTTTCATTTTCCTAAGAAGCAACGGCAACAATAACAAGTCCTCTGTTTGAAAGAAAATGCTACTTATATTATTTTTATTCAATATATTTTCTTACTTGATTATATTGCCTCCTTCATTCATCTAGACACAATGCATATACTGTTGTCATCGTTTATGACTAGCACTAATGATGCTACACTTTTTAATTATTAAATTTGAATAAAATACTGACTTGTTTGCTTTAAAATTACTTAGTTGTCTTTTAACTGCATGGGAACTGGGCATTCTTTGTAGCACAGTTAAAATGAACTCAGACTGAATTAGTTTGCAGAATCTCATTACTTCATGTCATGGTTGTTCTTATAAAGGGTTTATTTTATTGGAAACATTTTGTTCGATGTATTGTTGTAACCTTGATCCAATATGAAAAATATATTGACAGTATAATCTGCTTACTGGTGCAAAGACTGTATAAAGATAATGTAATTTAAAATTTTGTTTTAGTTTTGCTTGTGTTTTGAAAAATTGTATCTCTTTCTGGAGCAATGTTTCTCAGACTTATATTGCAGCTTCTAAGGGGGTTATGAAAGGTTCAAAGAATTTTAAAAAACATTAGAATTTTAGATAGTGTATATTAAATATTGATTAAATTCATTGTTTAGATAGAAAAATCAAAAATAATATGCTGACCCACTGGGACACCCTCTCAGTTCTTTCCAGACTGGGGGTGCAGAAAGCAGCAGCAGGTCCTGTTAGCAAGAGTGAGATGGGGACCACAGGGCAGAGCCAACCAGGGACAGAACAGCTTCTGAGGAGAGGGGACTTGTGTACTGTCAGTCAGTACTTAGAGGGATTTCCTTTTTCCCAGCATTAGAGAAACTGAGGTGCTGTGAGTAAAGGCAGCTCCCTGTTCTCCAGCCCCGTGACAGTTTAGGGAAGGCTCCGTAAAGACTAATGAACCTGAAGGAGGATGGTGCATTCAAAATGTTTGAGAAATAGTACTCCAAAATGTACTGAGTTACAGATTTTGTGTCTGTCGTTGTGGATTAAGATTGATGCAGGGCCATTTGTGGGACATTTTTTAGGTTGTTCCAATTTTAATATGTAACTTCTAAGCTTTCTGTCAGGCTTTTCCTATGGGCCAAGTATTCAACTCTTTAGACTGAAAATGTTTTAGTTTTATTGCTGTTTCAGCAATCCCACTTGCCCTGGCCAGCCTGCAGCAGGAGAAAGGAACTGCAGCAGAAGAATCTCTACTCCTTGGAAGAGAATTAACTCAGTGATATCACTGATCTCTGAGGCATCCAACTGAGAAATACTTGATGGGAGTTGCATGTGGTTTTGTGTCCAATGTGCCTGCGTGTGGCCCACTGAGTGGCTGCCACTGAAATTGAGAGCTGCATGTGCTGGTTACTTGCAGGTGACCAGATTGGCTTGAAGTGAACAGTTGTGGTCTCTGAATTTCAATGCAAAATGCCATGTAGATGTACCATACCTCTAGGCCATGTTCTGGAAGGTTTCTTTTCAATCAGAGGGGTCTGAAGAATTTTTAATTCTGTATATAAAAATGAAAGCTGAACTTCCATAACACAAGGTGGTAGTTACAACAGTGCTCTCAGTGTATTGAGCTACTATTAGGAAAGACCATTTGAATGTTTTTACCATGTAAAAATTCTTACTGACCTGCTGATTTACTGGTGTAGTCATGATAAATACCTTTTTTTTTAAAAGGGGTGGTGACCTATTTTTAAAATTGGATTTCCCTTTTTTTCCTAGTTAGACAGTTTTTCTGTTGCTGGAGAAATGAGCAGAGAGTAGAATTTGGCAATACTAAAGAAATATGAAAAATATATGAGACATCCCAGTATGTTTTGAGACAATCCTATAGGATTGTACCTCCACTTGGATTGGATTGTATTAGGATTTCTATCCCCTTGGGAGGTCCAGATGCCCTGGGAAGGTGAATTCGCTTTGCCGTCCTGTGGGGTACCACAGTCATTCAGAGTGTCCCCAGTTACACTGTATCTTCACCTCTGAAAGTGTCTGACAGGGGAACACTTGCCTTCAGTAGGCTGGATAGCTTGTGGCTTTCTGTCTTAGACTGAACACCAATTCTTCCATTGCACTTACTGTTCTGACCACCTTCCTGTGCTGAAAGATAAACCGAAATACGCATTTGTCAAAGATGTACAAACCCAAACTGATTTCCAGGATCAACCAGCAAATTGCCTGGAGGACAAACTGACTTGTATGTCAGGGCTGTGTAACACCAGACTTTAGCAATTTTTTTTTTTCCTTTTTTTTCTTTTCAGAAATTAGGGCAATATCATTAGAATTTAAATAGTTGCAGCCAGGTATTCTAGGCTGTAACACAAGGGAAATTCTTTACCTGTGTCCTCTAGCCCTCCAGCAGCTTGTCAGGACCACCAGAGGCACATCAAACCCTTGTAAGTCCAGATAATTTTATGCTTGAGCATGGTTCTCCCTACGTAACATAAACCCTTAGCTCCTGACTGCCACTGTTCCAGTCTCTAAGGCCCTCTTTCCTCTTAGCTGCCTTTTCATGAAGGTAAATAAAGGGTTGTCGTCTTCCACTAAATAGAGAAGAGCAAACCCATCTACAGTTTGTCTTCCTCTCAGTGCTTCTGCTGGTATGAGCCATGAGCAAACAGCTTGGGCTTAACAAGTATAAACAGGATCTAGGTCACAGAATCCTCTTGGCTTACAATGAAAATTAATTCAACAGGCTACCCATAAAGCCACAAAGTGTTCTTGTTTTAGAAGTGCAAGGTATCAGAAAGGTAACAAACAGTGTTGTATTAGTGAGTGGTTCAAAAACATCTATGGCTACAGTGTCACAGATGAAAATTTAAAGGATAAGATTTTTGTTTCTATGAAAGAGGGAGAGGGGATGTTTAGGGTGTTTTTTATTGTTTTGGGGATTTTTGACCTGTTTTTACCACCAGCTTTATTCTTATTTTTGCAAACTTGTCTTGTTTTTAGTGGTTGTAGTCTTTTACCTGTCTGGTTTTTTGTGTGTGTCTTTCTCCCTCTCTTCCTGTAAATACTGGCAGTCTTTCCTTGGCCTGGCTGTAGAATACTCATATTAACTCTAATGAGCAAGGAAAGAATTAAGCAATATCACTGTTTATAGGAGACAGATTCTGAACATTCGAAACCAGAAAACTTGTGTCAGTTTATAGCTGTTGCTCTAAAGGTGGACTTGCAAAGTTTTAACAAGCAAATTTTAAGCATGCATTTTATTGTGTTCGAGGTAAATAACATCTAACACAGCTCTGTTCCTAAAGCAAGGCAGTAACTGCCTAAAGGATGAGTTTTCCTAAGTGATATTCATTGTTCCTACATAGAGATTGTAAAAAAGTAACATGGTGGTGCGGCCTTGGCTTGATAGGCATAGATTTGAATGGCTTATCCCAAGCTGACGAAAGGCCAACATTCTGACAATGTTCCTGCTTTAAACTTTTGGGGTTTTCTGCTACAGTGTCAAGATTAATATCTAGAAAATGAGAACTGATTATTCTGTACAAGAATGCCCTTTTGGTCTGTCAAAAAGTATTGTTAATAGTGCTGGGAGAAGGATCTTTCTATGCACCCATTCAGTCCACATTTAGAGCTTCTCTGCCATCAATACAATGTGAAATGTTTGTGTCTTCAAGTAGTTACAAAGGCCAGAAATTATAGGTATAGTGAACTCTCTTCAATCCCAGCACTTCTTTCTTTTCAAGGAGTAAACTTCCAAAAAGGTGGAGGAGAAAAAATCTCTTTCTAAGCAAAGCTCAGTATATTTTAATATTAGATTCTTTTTAGGGTGTATGAAGGTACTCTTGTACTTGCTTTTCTGCTCTTTTTCTTTTTCTTCTGCCTGAGTTTAGCTATCACACAAACCAAGCCACACAAGGCTTTTGTTTTTAGACAGACATGTTATTAAGTAGACGAAAGCAATCAAACTTTTCTTCTCATTTGATTTTTCTGCATCTGTGTAGAGAGTTAGAAAATCTTGCTATAATTTTCAGCCCTACAGTGATTTAATAAAGATAGTTTAATTAAGGAAGAAAAAGGTGTGCTTAATTCAGGAGATAGAGAGCGAGATGTGATTAAGAGGAAGGATCCTATCTGGACTGGAATGATAGCTAGAATGCATGATTATTTTGCAAGGAGGGTACAGTTTATTTACCTGTGAGTAAATGTTATTTTGTGAGGGGTGTGCCCAGGGGAATGAAGAATAATAATAATCTCCAGTTGATTCTCTTATAGCATGTGTGCTCTGAGGATGCAGTACCTGATTTAACAGCATCTGCAGGCATAAACTGAAGCTTTTACAGTTAATTCTTAAGCTGTAGAGCAGATGGGAGGACTTGACATTCAATTTAATGCCTACTTATGCACCTTTTGCTGTAAACACTAGACTTTTTCTTTACAATGTTAGTTTAATTAAGGAATTAACTGAATTCTGTATGTTATTTACTCCTTCAGATTTCATCAGTAGCTCTAGTGATCAATGATTTTATGGGCATTGGCAATAAACTTGCTGTGCTAAAGGGAAAAAGATGTGATCATAGGAGTCAATTTTATAAGCACAATACATGTCCATTTGTAGATCTGTCTTCTTAGCATGAGTGGTTTTTTAGTCAGTTTAAAAGCATACAAAACATTAGAACTGCTCACTATTTCTTTAGCTTTCTGAACTATAGTCTAGTTTTCACTTTTACAAATAAAAATGTGTAATATGTAAGGATAATCTTGATTAATATATTAAGATAATCTTGATTATTTGTCTCTCTCTTTTGAACCAGCCTCTTATTCCTAGAAGCCCTACAAGCAGTGTTGCTACTCCATCCAGCACTATCAGCACACCTACAAAAAGAGACAGCTCTGCCCTTCAGGATCTCTACATACCCCCTCCTCCAACAGAACCTTATGTTCCAAGGTAAAAAGGATCATTTCATAGTACAACTTGATATAAAACATATTTGTGAAGTAACTGACCATTCTGTTTGTACCTATTTATTAGTCTGCCCTGCAGATACTGAATTAATACTGTATTTTGCTGGTAAACTGGTTATTAAGGATAGATGTGTTGAATCAGACCCACAATGTTCTGAATCAGTATCTTGTCTACAAAATGGACAGTAGCCTTTAGAAAAGAAGGTTCAGTACCCTATTTTCTCAAGTATTGGGTAATCAATTGACTGCAACAGTCTCATCCTCTTTCAGAAGAGCAAAAGTTACCTGAAACTCTGAATCTCCATCTAGGAAAGGAGCTCATATCTGTCCCTTTGCCCAAAAATCACGATGATTAGAGAGTCTGAGTTAAATGCAAGAAACTTTACATTCAACAACAGCACTGTTTAGTCCTGCCATAGTGTTTTGTTTTTTAGATATATTTGGTTAGATAGTATTAGAGCAAATTTCCGGTTTGTGTTCTAGTGTGGCCACTCTGCTAGACTGTGCAGTGACCCTGCTGTTCCCTGTCAGTGTTCCTGCTACTCTGACCTGCCACCTGGAACAGGCATTTTCGTCTCTCCCAGGTCTCTGGATTTACTGAGCCAGAAGAGCAGCAGATCCTCCTTGTGGATTCATTAGCCTACCTTTACACAGCCACAAATGATTCAGTATAATTCTGTAATGTACACAGATGTTGCTTTCCTAAAATTCTGAGAGAATTATGGCCTACAAATAATAGAAAAGTGGCTACCCAGAGGTCTAGGGATGTATTTAAGAGGAATCAGAATTCCTAAAGCTTCCATATTCTTAGACACAGGCCATCATATGTCCAGTTAATGTATTTTTAAATTACTTCTTGCTTTTCTTTTAGTTACCTTTCTTGGAAAGGTTATAAGGGCAGTATGTTCTTTCTTGTACCTGAGTTTCTGGTAGCTGAGTTTTTCTTACACTTTCTTATCAGCAACTCCTCTAGCCAGTTAATAAGATGTTTAACCTGATACTGGCAGGACTTTCCAGGGAGTTGGCCAAGAGTTAGGTATATGGCAAATTAAATTGCCTAGTGGGGAGGAGAAGTTTTGATTCTATGATAAATTCTTACTCTTCAGAGACATGAAAAACCTTCTGGGGCTAAAGTGTGATTTTGACTTCATGAGGATGTCACAAGCCTTTTGTGAACTGTTAAGCTGTCTCCCATGTTCCTTCCTTATCCCTGCCTCATCTGTACCTGGTTTGGCTTCTGTTTCTCAGAGAAAAAAAATAAAAATTATTTCAAATGTGACATGTATAACTCAGTTGAACTTACACATACTCTAGTTTACTATCACTATTTTTTTTCTTTCAATTAAATAAAAACATTCTCAGTCACGACACTTGAATTGTGCACAGGAATCGAATATATATTTTACCTCCCTGATAACAGTTCTTTGTTATGCTCATGTAAATATTTTAAGGACCTGATTTTCAGAAAGTTGACAGAAAAGAACCAGGTATTTAATTCTAATCCATTGGTTTAAAAAAAGCTGGGGGGAAGAAAAACCCAACCAAAACATAGTCTTAGGTGTGTTTCTTTTTGAATGCAGTAGTCATATGGTAAAGACCTAGTGCTCCTGAAACTATAGTATCTTAAAAGAACTCGTACCTTTGTACTGCTTCTGATTATGTTTACCATCACAAAAATACTTTTATTGATAAGAAGTGAAGTCTCATCTTTTAAAGTATTTTTGGTGAGCATTCACTACTCTTCAGTTTTTGAGTTCTGCTCTAAAAACTGAGATCTTGCAAATGGATTTTGATTATTTATTAGTAACATCTCTTAAACCATGATGATAATGCAGTAATTTGGACCAATGCTGATTAAATCTTATAATACATATTAGTACAAGCTGTAATCTTATAAAGAGATTAAGCTTTGTACATATGAATTTTTTCATTACCTTAATCCAAATGGACTATTCTTGATTTCACCTGTCACATAGGGTGCAGTTTTTCTGAATAATTTGTTCGGGCATTTCATCAGATTTTTTTGTCCATGATTAACTATATTAAATCATATGTGTATTTTGGGTATTATCAAACTGCTCAACATCTGTTTCTCAATTTGTTGTTGCCATGCCAAAGGAAGAAAAGGCAAACAAACAAGCCCTCCTTTTGTTCCTGGAATAGAGGAAAGGACTTGATATTTTGATGTAAATTGTAAAGCCCAAAGCCTTGGTGATGATGGCCACAGACAGTCCAGCTGCTGTCGTATCCTCACACGGATGGCATGACAAAAAGGGACCAACACTTCCCATGTGCTGGTTACTTAGGAGTGCTGGTTGTATGTTAGTGCCTGTTCATGTTTATCAAGTACCTTTGGAGGTAAGAACTGGAGCCCTCGTCTCCAGAGGGCTGTGGCAAAGGGTGTTTGCCTGGCTCTGGACTTAACTCCATGCTTGCAGTAAAGATCCCTCTAGGTCAGGCTGCCCTGCCTTCCCTGGTGCCAGCCCCTGACTGATTAGCATCTGGATGGTTTATGTCGGTCTCCATCATGTTACCTGCTGGGATCCCCAGCTCTGTCACCACAGAAAGTCTCTCTGTGACTGGAGGAGAGTCCAGAGCCCTGTTGGGGCTGCACCAGCCCTCCTCAGTAAGCCAACACCATCCCTGCTCTGAGAAAGCAGCTTGCCAAAGTGACTGTAGTGATCAGTGGGGGTTTATGATGGTCACACTGAGGCAGGATGGCCTTTTCTCATCCCTTATGTCTGCCTGGGTCCCATGAGGAGGCTTTGCTTGGTCCTCAGATGGAGTCTCAAGGTGCCAAGGGAAGTAGGGGTCAGCTGGCCAGCTTGGAACTCAGATGGGAGTCCAGAGGGGCTGAAGGACTCCAACAGGAGCATATGGCCCAGCTTCTCTCTTGATTACCTCTTGGGCATTTTGCTGCCCAGAAAGAACTGTCTGATCAGGTCTTTTGCAGCCATCTTCAGGCACAGTTCTACCAGCACGTTTACTAGATGGGCCCTGGTTCATGTAGTGCAAGAAACGACTCCTAACCCAGCACAGCTTGCTCTCTTGTTTGATGCTTTTGAGTAGTTTCCATTTTCAAAGAATGGGGCAGGGGTGCAGGAAAGCAAAAAGATCTTAGGGATCTGACACAAACTGCAAAGTGAGCACTCTGCTGGAGTAGCAGCTGATAAGCAAGTGCTGCACACTGTATTTGAAACTGCATGGATGTACCTATACAACTTCTAGACCTGAAATGATTGTGCAAAACTATGTCAGGTGTCTGTACATCTTCTGTGCCTGGTTCTTCTTGGTCTGGGGTTAAAGTATAAGGAACCAGATTGAGTTTGCTGATGCTTGCCATGTAGCCATGTCTTAAAACTATCTGATGTATTTAAAAACGCAAGTATAAAAATGTAAGGCCAACATTATTCCTCTGCCCTAAATCACAAAATGCTAGGTATATTCCAGAAACACCAAGAAAAATAAAAAGAATTACTGCACATGAATTTTATTTCTATAATTGTTTTAAAGAGAAACCAATGAGATGGATAAATCTGTAAAGAGTTGAACAGAGATGTGTGAGGTAACTGGCATATAAGTGCATACATATGCATATATGCTGTGTGATCCTGATGTGGGGTGGATTTCATCTGTTTCAGTGTATGAAATATCGACATAGGCCCATGTTTATTGAAATATTCACAGTTTAAAAAAAATCAGTGTCTTATCTCAATATGTTAAAAACTTCTCTTTTTAACTAAAGGGATGAAAAGGGAAATCTCCCCTGTGACGATGTTGGCAGACATATAGTGGGCAAGCCGGTTCATACAGGATCTGAATCTCCAAACTCATTTCTGGACCAGGAATATCGGAAACGCTTTAATGTGGTTGAAGAAGATGCAGTTTTATACTGCTATGAATATGAGAAAGGAAGAACAAGTGGTCCTGGAAGGAGAGAGAGCACACCGACATATGGTACAGCATTGATCTCGTAAAGATAATCACTATTTGTTGATTTTAGGATTTTTATGCATCTGCTTCTGTTTTTAACCATGAAAATATTTCTGGTGGCCATTGATTTTGCTAAGAATTCAATACTACTTTAGTCCAATTTCAACTTTAGAGATTACTCTGTTACAGGAAAGAAAAAAAACTTACTATGATAGGTAAGACCAGTTTAAAATCGATGGTTTTTCTGAATATAAATTCTATTTTTCTATCAACTTAGTTTTCCAGATAAGTTTCAGTATCATTTTATTGAAAAAAGCATATACCAGAAGCTCATATTTTTTTACTAAAAATACAGAATGGAAATGTTCTCTCATTATAAGGGCAAGACTTGAATAAGTTTCAGAATTCAGCTTTGGAAAAATTTTTCTAGGTATAATAACAATCAAACCTCTTCAGATTTACCAAGAGATGACATGTTGCTTTCATGCTGCACTGCTCTCTAAAACTCTTTAATTTTTCTTTAGTCCCAGAATTGAAGTATGACTAATGACAGTGTGCTTTTTTTTGGTAATACTGTACTAACGTCCTGTAACTTCCTGTATTGCAAGTGGTGGCTTTTTACCTATAGCAGTTCCTCTTTATTTGGGATCATACGTTGTTTAAGAAGAAATTTTGCATGTTAACACTTGTGTGTATTCATGCTACAATCTTGGATTTTGGCTTATTTAGGATGAGAATTCAGAAACAATTTCTGATGAGAGTTTTGATGCTCAAACCCTTGTACCCCAGCTTATTTTACCCTTGAAACTGTTGGAACTCTTCCTTTAGCTAGTATGGTAACTTGTTTCAGCTTTGGACTGGGAGAACTCGTTTTCATTGCCAAGTATAAAATTGTACAGACATAGAGTTGTTAGGCTATAGAAGAAAATGAAGAGGAAATCTCCTGTTTAAAAAAAGTATTTTGACTGCTCTAGTATTAGCTGAGCACACACTTGAATATTTTTTCAACCTACCTGCTATGTTACTTCAGTTTTTAAAGTGAACACAAGCTGTATGTTAGAGTTGTTATAGCAATCCTGTCGTCCTATCTGTTTGTGAAGAAAATAGATGTAATTTATGAAGAAGCGTAGATTTAGTACATCATGCAGCCGAGCTCCAAAATCACCTGGGAACCTTGATATAAATTGAACTTGAGCTGTGTAAAGTATCCTCAGGACCTGGAGCAATGTGCTTGCACAACATTGAAGGTTGCATTTTCACAAAATACACCCTTTCTACACAAGTACACCATCCTGCTGAAAAATCTTCAGTATCCTTTTGATTTCAGACTGTTTTCAAGTGTTTTCTAACCATGCCCATTATGTGCAAAATAACTGCTAAGTTTTCAAAATGGGTATATCAATTTTATTACTCCAGTATTTCAGATATTACAATTGGTGTCTGCAGTCAGTTCCATTAACAGAGATGTACTCACTGTTCCAGACATTAAATTTTAATACTGGTGGTCCAGAGTGAAGAAGAACACATTTCTTCTTCATGGACTGCTGAATCCATTATTTTGTTATAGGATAGCTTTTTTAGCCTTTTTTTTCTTTTAGCAGAAAGGGTCATAAAGACATAGATCAAAGACTCCACTGAAAATCAGTCATTATTTAACACATTTGTTTTACAGCCTTTCACTTTTGATCTCACTTCTTGTTTAATCAATTTACATTGTCAAGTCCATTTTCATTTAAGTGTATTTTCTAAAAATATTACCATTTCAGCATTACGTTCTAAAGTTTCCCACATGGCATTTGTTAACATAAGGTTTGTGGGTAGGCATGACCTTAGGGTTTCACAGAAATCTGGCAAATGACAATAACACACTTCTGGCTTATGGTGACCCATTAAAGAAGGTCAAAGAGAGTTCCCAGACCGAGAAAAATAATTGTTTTTAACATGTACTTACCATTAATTTTGTGATGGTGTCAATTTTAAAAAAAAAAAATTTCTCAGTCCTCCTTCTTGAGAGGTTAATAGGGCCATCTGTAATTTCCTTATTGGAATCCTTTGACATTTTTTGACAATGTTAACAAAGATGTTTCTCTTTCATGCTCTTACTGGCTTCTAGCTGTTCTATAGTTGCTGCTAGTTGGCCTTGGAAAGCTTCTGTTCACATGCAAGATGAAAATTTTCCTGAGTGTCCTCACCATGGAAAAGAGATTAGGGAATCCATAGGAGTTAAAAACAAGGTTGTTAGGAGAGGTAACAAGCAAATGAAACTTGAGTTTAAGGAAAGAAACAAATTTGATCATTGCAGTTATAATGCCAGATACAGAAGCCGGTAATTTGAACAGCAGAAGGTTTTGAAGAAAATTTGTTGTTACTTTTGATAACAATCAGATTTTACACAATTTTGTAGGTTTTCTATTTTATTAAGTGTGCAGTTCATATTATAAGATACTGTGTGTTCAGCCTCACAAAGAAAAGAAAGTTTTAATTCTAGAAAAAGAAACTGTTTAGAACTGCTTCTGATGAAGTAAACATGAGCCGAGTACATCCCCGCTCAGGACATTACATTGTAACTGTGTGCACTAAATCTCACCGGCTTCAATCAGGCTTAAATATGTGTCCCTAAATAGTAAAAGGAATGATAAGTGAAAAGTTGAAAATATACGTGATTTTCCTGAGTAGTGATGTATTTGTGACCTGATCCTGTGGTCTGTACAGAGCATTACGGCTTTTTTGTCAATTTCTTTTTAAAAGATAATAAAAACTTTTACCATTATGCTGCCTGCATGGTATTGGTGTGTTTTCCATGGACTCAGTACTTCAGCAGGGAGACAGACATGTTTGAATATTTGTTTTCATTATAAACATGTCTCTCTTTTTTCAGTGTATCATGGATTTAACCTCAAAAATGTGGAGTAAGACTTTTATGTAGGGATTTTCTGCTAAAATAATTTACAAGACTTTTGAAGTTTTTACTTTTAGCTTTGCTACTTTTAAAATCAAATTATTTACTTGCTTTTTGGGTTTGTGACTGGTAGATTGATTTTAAAAAGAGCAAGGGCTGATCTTGTTGGGAAAACATTTTGTTTTCAGTCTGTCAGATAATATGCCATGTGCTATGCTACTCTGTTTTTTTTCAATACACTATTTGATTTGCTAAAGAATTCAGAACACTCTAAGTAGCCCCACTAAGTTCCATAGCACACCCATTTCACTGATTTCCAGCTGTATACATCCAATCCTTAAACAGAAATCATAATTTACAGCATTTTTAAAAATCAATTCAGCAGCTTCCAATCAAAATATAAAAGACAGGATAGTCTTCATCTGTTCTGTGTTTTGCTGTCCGAAGTCCAAGTGAATTTAGCAATGATAATGTACTTTGCTTTGGGATGAAATGCTGCAAAAGAAATTACATGTAGAGGTTTTCTGCTTCCTTTCTTACTTGGTCACTGATGGATCTTGTAAGCCCACCAGCAAATACGCTGTTTGTGAAGGTGCTTCAGTGGCATGCACTAGTTTCTGTTACCAGCAATTCACATATGCTTTAAAACAGTTCTCCTGTGTGTGTGCCAGGGGCTTCTGGAATAAAAAGATATTGCTCAGTGAAAACTAAAGTAATTTGAATGTGTTTGTCAGTGTCAGACGTCACTCCAGTGATGATTTTGTAGGGCACTGGATTTATTTTCTAAACTTAAAAAAAAAAAATCCATTAAATACTTAGCTGCTTCTTTTCTGTTAAATAAAATAGAGCTCCTGTCTTAACCTCTTGTTCAGAGGCAACGCTGGATCCTCTTTCGTAAGCAACCCTGTAGAACAGCAGCTTAGCACATAATTTGTTTTCTTCTAAAGAATGTTAGGTTAATGCTGCCTTATGGTGCATGATCTCGATTTTTTCCTCTACTTCCAGGGAAGCTGAGGCCTATTTCTATGCCAGTAGAATATAACTGGGTGGGAGATTATGAAGACCCCAATAAAATAAAAAGGGATACTAGGAGAGGTAAGTGATCTGAACACATATCTTATGCAATGCATTATGTGTTTTGTCTTGCTTTGAGCTATATATTTCAACATCATTTTGCAGCTTGCTTAGCTATATATGTTTGAGAACCTGTTTTGGTATTTTCTTTATTATGTATGCTTAATTTTTTGCACAGTCTATTTTAGGATTGAGGGAGTTGATTAACCAGGCAAAAGAAAGTCATGACTGCAAAGCCATGCAGTTTGTCTTAAATTCATGTTGGCATTTCAATGATACAGTTGTATTATCCCATCCATTTTGAAACTGGTCTTAATTTTGTAATACTAGAGAACAAAATATATGATTACTACTGAGAAATAATTTTTATGCTCAAATGAGAATTATATACCACATTTCTTTGTCTTTAAGAGTTTTTTTTGCATAGAAAACATTCTAGAGCAGCATGGGATTTACCTCAAAATCAAAGAGGATAAATTCTTCAAAATTTTGGTTTGTGAGGCTTGGATACATAACTCCACATACAAAATTATGACCTCTGAGATTGCTCGTCTCAGCCAGGAACAAGATGTTACAGTAATTACAGATATTTCTGTAAAAATATTAACTAAATATTCAGTAGGGATCAAAAAAGGAAACACTTAGGAATTATTAGAAAAAGAATACAAGACAAATTTAGAAGTATTCTTATGCTGCCGTGTCAGTTGTTGCTCATGCTGTGTGTATGCAATTCCAGTCTCTTAATCTCTTAAGAAAAATACAGTTGAATTCCAGAAGGTTTAGGAGACAACAAAAATTAATCAGATGCATGAATTGACTTCCAAACTGGGGTCAGTTAAGCAGACTGGCCCTTATCAGTTTGGAGAACTTAAGCAGGACATAATAAAGGTTTATAAAACTTTGTGTGGAATGAAGTAAGGAAAAAGGTTTGTCAGTGTTTAATGTGAAACAAGAGCAAAGAGATCAAATATCTCTGTCCGATACTGGTTAAAAAGAAAATGAGCTGGTGCAGTTCATGTTGAAGCTAAAGAACCTCTTGCCACAGGAGGTTGTGGGTACTAGAAGTTCACATTATGCGAGGAAAAACCAGACAATTTTATGAAAGAGAAATCTGCTGAGGTTTCCTAAATTGACAGACATTGCTTCTGGGTCAGGACGTCTCAGATACAAATTGGTACATGCTGGAAGAGTATTCAGGGAAAGTATGTATGATATGGTGAATGATCTCCAATGAATGTTCAGAGCAAATTACTTTAAAACGTGTGGCACCACTGACTTTTGTATTCATTAGGACTCCTGGTAAAAAAGTAGCAAACCCCCAAAAATTATCCTAAGTCCATCATTGCTCATTTTTTTGAAACTCCAAGACAAAATTTATCAATGTGCAACTTCTTTTATATTTTGTTCCCTTTATTTAAAATATACGAGAAAACTGTAAGAATCATGAATTTTCCCTTCTAAAAGTTTGCTTTCTTCTTATTTCTGAACCAAAGAAGCAAATGGGTTTTGTTAATGAAATAGTCCTGAAGAGTTAAAATTGACAGCAGATCTTAGCAAGAATATTGCTGGTTTTGGAAGCAGGATTTACATGCATGCAACAGTTCACAATGATATTTTGCATTACTTTTCTTTCAACAGAAAATTCATTGCTTCGCTATATGAGCAATGAGAAAATAGGTCAAGAAGACTACATGTTTCAAAGGAACAGCAAAAAGGATACTGGGAAAAAGTCCAAAAAGAAGGGAGACAAGAGTAGTAGTCCAAGTCATTACTCGCTGTTGCCTAGTTTACAAATGGAGTCATTGAGACAAGAAGTCATGGGCACACCTGGACCAGAAACTGCTTTGTACCATGTGAGTAAAAATAACATTAACAAAAGTCATTGCTCTGTGCTTGTGATAAGAGACAGTCTTGGTTTTATAGTGGTGTTCAAACCTTTCTTGGACTGATGCTGTTGCACTGATTTCTATTCTTCAGACAATAGCTAGGTGTCAAAGAAATATTCTGGAATTCTTAATTTTGCTGTTAAGATGCAGGATGGACAGCAGTGTTTTATTTCCTTTATCTAGAAGATAGCATGTTTGAAATGCAGTGTGGTATCCCTGCCTTGACGTACTTGCTGCTGATGGAAAGGGAAGTAGCAGTTTCCTGACTGGCTCGAAACCTTCTTCCCAGCATCTCTGTCTGCAGTATGCTCAGTGTTGTCAGACAACCCCTTTACTGCAGGTACTTGAAAGGTCTGATAATGGCAGGAAAACTTGTGGGAGGCGTTTGTTTTTCCTTTGAGGTAAGGGGAGCTCTAATGCATGTAACTGTTTTTAACATACAGCCCTCAGGAATGCAAGTATAAATATGAAGGAAGGGGTTCTGCTGAATAGGATGCAAAAGGAAAATTGCAGTAACTTGCTCATTTTTAAGTTGTGTCCAAAAAATGGAGTTAGAAGATCACAACATATTTTAGATGTGATAAGACATTGGCCCAATAGCACTTTCCACGTATCGAGAGAATACTCATCTCCCAGTGACATTTCTTCCTCAGTATTTGTTAAGTTCCTGACATTATGCAGTGAGGAAAGCTTTTATTTTAAGGTACCATCTTTTTTTTTTTTTCTTTGGTTCCCTCTATCACATAGTAAGTCTAGTTTCCAAATTCTGTACAAAAATAAATGATGCACACAGGAACTGGAAGATTCTCAAAAGTCTGGTATGGAAGTTAATGAGCAACAGCAAGTATAGAATTGACAACAAGCATTTTTCATTTACTTTGGATATCCATCCCCAAAACACTTGAACTTTTAACATCCCAAATTCCATCAGTATCAGCTAATCCTTCTTGTGCATCATTACCATTAAAGGATCTCTCTCTATAATGCCATTAAATCTTCAGGATCTATTTGAAAGTTTAGCTGGAGCTTTTTCCTTTATAAAAATAAATAAAGGTTATTCATTCTTTAGAATACAAATCAGTATTGATCCGCTGACTGGCTATGGAGCAAAATGCATGAAGTAAACAGAAAAAGGAAGCTTGGACTATTGATTTGTCCCAGGGGAAATGGAAAGGAGCCCTTCACAAAGCATTTGCAGCCCCCTGCAGCTGAATATTGCTGATGCTGTCTCTGGAAGCTAGCTGCTATCATGCAGTACCAGAGTTTCTTTTTTGTGGTGATGACACCCAAGTATTCTGGCACATACATCTTTGCCACATAGCAGAGCCAAAGGTTTTGTAATAAATTGGGCAGAACTTTTCTTAACATCTTAGACAAACAGTGCAGTGAGCAGATAAAGAATGGGGGAGTACGGATAACACACAAGGAACTCGTACCTGTCTGCAGTAAAATTTTATTAAGCTACAGATAACAAATAAGACAATGAAAACGTACTTTATGCTCAAATTATGTCTTAAAGATCACTAAAAAACTGGCTGTCCTATTACAAAATACTTTTTATAATCAGCAGCTATAGTTTTTCACAAAGATTTTGGACTATTTGTAAATGGAAGCCTCTGGATGCACATGAGTTGAGTGCAAAGGAACTGCTCTGATAGTAGTGAAAGAGCTGGAGGTTTTTGTTGGGTTTGGTTTGTGTTTTTTTCAGAAGTCAATGTTTTCATTATGCTAGAATACCAGGAAAAGAGAATACTGTGTCTCTGTGCTGTGCATACCACAAGCCAGTGGATTTTCCTAAAGTGAAGAGCAGCTTCTACCAGGTGGCTTTGGTTGAATTTGGACCTGTAGTGCCTCAATTGTTTATATAAGGTCCCAGTGCTAAAGAACACTCCACCAGGCTTCTTAAGAAGCTCCAAGCCCTGATTACTCTTGTTGTTAAAAGTATTCACCTATTAGCCTGTGTTTACCTGGCTTCTGTGTCCAACCATAGTTATAAATGCGCCATTATCCTCTGGATTTAAACATCTTTTGTTACCAAATTTATCCCCCAATATAGGATTTTACAGGTTATAATCAAATAGTTTTGTAGACTTCTCTTCCTTAAAAGAGTTAGAATGAGCATCTTAGGTTTTTCTTCAAAGATTGTGTTTTCACATCCTTTCCTCATTCTCATAATTCTTTCAAATCTTCATATTTAATCCTAAAATATCTTAAGCATCCTTCCTAAAGTATATATGCCAGCACAGCACATAAATTTCTAGGAGCTGCATTGAAAGGTTACATAACCTTTCCTGTTCACTACTTCTCTATTTAAATATTTAAAGGACTGGTTACTGCTTTTAAGCATAGCCTTGGAATGAGAGTATGTTTGTTACTTGGTTTTAGTTTAATTTTTTCTGCAATGATACTATTTCATATCACTTACTTGCAAGACTGATATTCCCAATCTAAAAGCTTCTATCTTGCATTCCTTGTTATTAAATACAGTAATATCGTATATGGTTGGTCATGTAGAAACATGTGACTTCTTGGGTATGCTTGCTGAATAATCCATGTCTCTGAAGCAACCTTAAGTATGAAATATGTGAGAGTAAGGGTTCTGGACCCTCAAACTTGGCCCCCATGATTCCCAAGTCCATAACAAGGAGTATTGAAGCTCCAGGAAACTTGGGTCTACTGTGGCGTTTTCTTGTTGTGAAATTGTATTTCTAATGTGCATATTCTGTGAAGTAGAAAGCATGCACATTTAATTTCTTCTTTTCTTTCTTCTATTTTCTTTTCCCTTTTACTGAATTCCCTGGAGTAGAAGCCATGCTGCTCACTTAGCATTCAGGTTTTGTGTCATTTGCTGGTCTTGGATTCTGTGTTACCCTTATTCAGTTATGTTTTCATTCTTTTTTGACTCCATTGATATAAATGTTAAATAATTTTGGACTAAAAATGCATCCCAGTAGTTAATGATGAATTCCCCTTACAATTCCAGGCCTCTTTCCTTTTGAATTTTGCAGCCACTGACGTGAGCAGGTTGATTACCTTTTTACTGTGAAGGTTTTCTGCAGAAAAGCAGCTTTTACAATTATGCTGACGTCAACTCCTGCTGCTTTTATACATGGCTGTACAGAAAAGAAAAATCTTTGATCAAAAAACCACACTGCTGAATTAAATTACCACAGCAGAAATGGTATTGTTTTTTGTGCTGTAAACAAAGTGGATGGTGTTAAAAAAATTACCATGGTAATGTAGAAGCGCCTGGTTGTTGTTTATTTGCTAAAAGCTATTCTGTAAAATGCCAGCAGATTCAAATTGTTAAATTCTAAAGTGATCGCAAGAATCTGACAATGAAGCATTTTCTGACTGTCAGGATACTAAACTTGCATAAAATCACTGGTTTTAACAGTTTTGTTTATATTGTTGACCTGCCATTGCAATCAAAGACTGTCTGGTCAGGGGTGCATTTCAGTTACGGCCTTGAAAGGTGAACAGGGTTTGCTTGTGTCCCCTGAACATAACCAATGTCATAGCTGATACCATAGCCAAACAAAAACTAATTTGTGTTGTGTCTGTGAACTAAACATCTCTTGTACCCTCTTCTGGTGTTTCTGAATCCCCACATACAAATTTTCTTCACTGCTTTGGTTTTTTTCCCATTCTAGAAATTGTTTCCAGCGTTATGTTGATTTCTAGCCAAGTTACTGTTCTTGCATTCTATTTTTCTTCCTCACTATTGTAAAAGAAACCAACACAGAGTGTTAATGTTTTTATTAAACTGAGGCAAACTGTTCAAGCTGTTGCTAATCTGATGTGCAGGCAGGTGTTCAATGTGATCTACTTCTGTAGGCAGAAAACAGCGTAGTTAAAATTGTCTTGAACTTTTGGGGCACAAGAGATGAAAGCTCTGACATATCGTTGTTTCTCAAGTTCATTATGTTTTCTGTATAGGAATTTTCTTGGTGTGTTGTGCTTTGTTTTTGTTGAAGGAAAATAATGTGGTTATTTAGGAGGGAGATAGAGTCATGGGTCAAAAGAAGTTCAGCATCAGGTTAATAATAATTTGCTCCTAGCTGGATCAATACAACTTTCCCTTAGCCTAGAAACAGCATTGCGATGTGAAGAAAAGGTTACAGGCTATTGTATGTAGTAGTAAGCAAGATTACTTTTTCTTGCGTAACTCCCTACTTTATACAACAGGCTGCAGCCTACACAAATAAATTTCCATTACTGACCTTGTTTCTTCTCCCTTTCTGCCTCTTGTTATCCCTTTGCCTTTTTCAGTGTATGCTCACTTGTTCATGTGTTCTTAGCAATACACAGTGACTTGCTTGTTGTAGGATAAGTGACAGAAAAATAACAGCTTCTCACTTTGCTGTGATAACCAGTCTATTTTAAATTGTTTAATTAATTAGAGGAGTTTTCTTAGTTATTTTATTTGCATTTGAAAATAAGGTAAGTTTAGTAGCAAAATGTGCCACTTGAAGTTCATACCTCTGAAACAGGTCGCTGAGTAATGGGTGGAGGAGATAAATCAAGGTTTTGTATCATTGGGATTTTGCTGAATTTACATGTGTAGATATGTATGCATGCACTGTCTTTAATGTTCCAGTTTTACTTTTAATAAGGGAAAAATAATGTAAAAGCTATCAGCTGGAGTCCTTGTGCTGCAAATTGAATTAAGTTGGCACAACTTCGGCAAACTTCTTTTTTTTCCTCTTCAGCAATGTATAACCATCCATGTGGTTGAAGTGCAGCCTGGTGACTCTCAATCACATAATTAATAGCAGTGCTTGCTGCAGTGAGCACCCACGAAGAGCCAGGCACTCTCCTTTCTACTCTGCCAGCGAGGCAGCAAGGACAAGGGCTTTGAGCAGGGTTACAATTGCAGTTGTCCCTCTCTCCAGTCCTCCCAAGGTGGCTGTACCAGTTCAGCTCGTTGGATTTTCTCAGCAGAGCTGGTGGGGATACACCAGTCTGGCCAGGCAAGGGTCAGTTGGCTGCAACAGTGATCTTATTGAGACTACTTCAAGTGAAGAAGATTTGTTTATGGAGCTATTGCAAAAATCAGTTATATATAAAATTGGAAAGGAGACAGTAACTTTTAGCCAAAATAACTTCTACTTAAATTACACATATTTCCAGGTGGTTCTTGCCTCCTACAAACCCCTCTAGAAAAAAACCAGGAAAATGCTGTTTAAAAGTTGAATTCAAAATGTATGTATTCAGGTGTTGTCAATACAGAGAAGAATTTACCAAAAACTCCTGATTTTGAAAACTTTAAAATCTAACTCTACTTAAGTGGTTGATTTTCCCTTACTTCTTCTGTTTCTCTGTGCAGAAAGGCTGAAAGGAAGTAAAAAGTGAAAATACTTAAGCTACATAGTTTTTTGATGAAAATTCTTGAATCAAATATGCATGTATTTATAAAACTCTTTAATTGTAGTACCCATTAACTAGCATTTTAAAAAGTGCAGAACATGTGAATATTAGTTTCCTAATAAACTTGTGCACAAGCTACCCAGCAATTTATTGCGAAAATCTTCATTTCGAAAATGATATCTAAAAAACATTACATACTGCAAAATGATGTACCAAAAAAATCAACCCTAACAGAAGTACCCCACTGAAAAACTAAAAGTTTCCTATAATTATAAATATCACAGTATTTAAAGAATTTCTGTTTGGTGAATTTTTTTGTTATGGATATCTATAAATAAACAAAAAAATTTTGTAGAAAAAAAATATTTAAAATCAGTTGCACAGATTTTAAGTAGGTGTCTGAAATCTAGAATGTCATTGTACCATTACAACAGATGGAGTTGGTACATTTTCTTCTTAAAAATATTTGGAGTCCAGCTATGGCAGTATTTATATAACAAGGCTCCCTTTTTTTTTTCTCCTCCCTGTTTTCACAATAGTCTGTAGTTAGACATGTAATTGTTATTAGAGTAAAAATATAGCAGTTGGTATCGAAGTCCAGTTTAACCTACATGCATAGTGAAAAATATTTTCCAATAGTATTTCCATAATTTTTGTTAGTATTTCAATTAGTGTTACTTCTTTGCTGTCGTCTTTCATCTCCATTTAAATATATGTATGAAAATCATACTGAAACTTGCAGATAGATTACAGACCTACATGCTTTAATCATCAGCAAAGGAAATTTTAAACTCCTTTATAAAAATATAAGAATTGTTTAGCGCAAAAAAATTATAGTTATGTTCCAGTTAAAAACCATTGGCATTTTATATTCCCAGCTAGGAAACTGCACTGGATTTCAAGCAACTGTCCAGAAATTAAATAAACCTAATGAACAGTTTTTGAAATAGTTGGGAAAAATTTCAGTCTCTAATTACCAGAGTAAGAAATTATTTTAAAAATAATTTCTTCACTGCTTTGTTGCAAGTTAGCCCTTTACAGTCTAAATATAATTGTGCACACACTAGCTTCTACTGCAAAGGTAGGAAAACACAAACCTTAATCAGAAGTAGCACATACGCTGTTGAAATTTCACAAGTGAAAAAACTGTAATTTTTCATGATGTCTAGACTTCTTGAAAATAGCTATCTCAGACTGGACTCCAAGTAGGCTCCTGGGTGCCTCAGTAGAAAGGCCCAACACTCTGAGCTGCTGCGGTGCCTCAGTTTCTTCTCAAGTACTTGTATGTTTATGAAGGTCCAGCAGAGCTTGGCTGGTAAAAGCTGAGCACCAGGATATCCCTCTCTGGAGGTGGCTGGAGCATTTAAGACATTTACATCTTTCTTCTGTAAGTTATACTGGTCACATCTCACCTTAGTTTTTGTAGCTTTAGGGGATTGTTTGGCCTGTTCTGTGACTTCAACTCCTTGCTCCTTTTTCCATCAGTGAGCATGTAATGAGGAAATAAGGCTATGATGGTAACTAGGTCCACATGTGTGGAAATGGAAGAAACTCACTGCATTGCAGTAGAAACTGAGCTGAAGAGGCTTATGAAGTTATAGAATAATCTGATTTGAAGTTATTTTAAAAACCTCAAAGTCTATTCAGAGGCAAAAGTGCTAATAAAATGTTTCATACAATGAAATGCAGAGAAGAAAATGCAATTGTGCTATGAAGGCATCAGGAGCTTGTATCCATTTCTCATCAGCCTAATCTGGTATAGTTCAGGTATAGACAGCCCTTTGCTCTGAGAGACATTTAGAAAGAACAACACTTAAAAAATTAAGTAAGGGAAAGTAGGACAAGGGAAAGAAACATAATGGGAAACTTTTACCTATTGCTTTCATGAGTGTGCAACATCATCATGTCCCACAGCCACGATTGTCCCTGGCCATGGGCAGCTTTGAATGCCTACACATTGGCATATGTGGGGTTTCTTTCAGTTGGATACTTGTGGGTTTATATATCTGATTCAGACAGGAGAGCAGCATGTCTCACAGTCTCAAGTTGGAACAGTGGTTCCAGGACTTGGCCAGCTTCTAAACACCCAGAAGTAAAAATCTTAACAATACTGTATGTATCCTTTCATTTGAATGCAGCACTTCACAAATGTAACAGCCACAAAATAAGTGATAAAAATAGTATTCATGTTGTTAAAATCTGTGTAGGAACTTACATCTAAATCATAAGTGAACTGCGTATCGTGTAAAACAAACAGAACAGTAAAACAGTTAATCAATAGGCAAAATATGCCTTGTGACAATTGGAAAATGATTGGCATATCCATAAGATTGTTGTGCTCAAAGGTCATTTTTGCTATTCCATCTGAGTTTGGTAAAAATTTGGTTCAAAATAAATCTTCTACATTTCTGAGAGAAAAAGAAGGAGAGAAACAGCATATAAATTCCTTGCTAATGGAAGATGGCTTTGTATTATTTTTAGACTAGTGCAATCAACACAGAGGAATAGAGGGGCCTCCTGGGTCTAGTCCTCTGTTATTGCAGTTAATCTCTTTCACTTAATCCTATTCAGATCTGTATTAAACTCCACATTCAAACATGGTATGAATTGCTGTTAGTAATGATGGGACCAGTAGAAGGTGGTAAACTGGGTGAATGGATAGCCAGTTGTCATAATTCCAAGTAAAATGTTGGACAGAGGGGAGGAAAGATGCCAGCAAGAGAAAGGGGTCTAATGAATTTGCTGCAGAAAAACAAAACCCAGATGCCTCAGAAACCAGCATAAACTGCATAAGATAATAGGATAATTCAGTCTGGGAGCAACCTCAGGAGGTCCTGTGCCCTGGTCTTTGGCTCAAAGCAGGGCCAGCTCTGAGGTCAGACAAGGCTTCTCAGGGCTTTGCCCAGCAGGGTGTTCAGCACCTCCTGAGATGGAGGCTGAATGAACTCTTGGCCAGCCTGCAGCACTACTTGTCTGTCCTCATGGCAGAAAAGTTAGAGATGAACAGCAAAACAGATATTTTGGCAATAGCTGAGAGGATAGCCACTTGCTTGGATTTAAGGCATAGTTTCTGTTGTTTCATTGCTGCTTAGCTAAAATTGTCTCGGGAATGTGCCTCAGTAATCTCACATCTGTTTTGCCAGTTTTAGACTCTCAGTCCTTTGAACTCAAGACTGAAGAGAGTAGATGTGCATATGCAGCTTTTATATTTGAGTTCTGTTTAAGTATATATTTTTTGAAACAGTAATACTTAGTCTCCTCAGGAGGGAGTGCTAAGTTCTTTTAATTATATGGAATAATATCTACATTGTTCTGGAGGTATATTATTCCTGTCACAGATTAAAGCATATTTTCACATCTGCATTGTTTCTCTTTGAAAGAAATAGTTAATACCATTAATTTGCTCTTATTGGGGAAGTGGTTGCCCAAATGAAATTTGAAGTATTGAATATAGGAGATTTTACATCTATTTCTATATACTCTCTGATCTTTACTAAAATCCAGAATTAATTATTGCAGCAAAGCAAAATCCTCTAGAGATGAGGTAAGATTGTTTTATGGTCCATCATGAAGCAGAATTGGAGTCTTTTGTGGAAAATTTTTGTTTTAAACTTTCTCTATTACCTTCTTTTGCATTGTGACCATGAGGGGAAAAAAATGGCCTGTCATAATTTCTTTCTGTGACAAAGCTGGGAAATTCTTTAAAAATGAGAGAATTACTGTAAAGGTCATCTAGTCCAGCTCTGCCAGTCTAGATTTATTCCTCACTGCATAGAATATAATGGTCTGAAAGTGTAATTTTATATGGTCTAGAGATGTAGATCTATACACTAATAAATCTCTCAGCTCAGAACATTTCCTAATTTCCTTTCATATCCCCATTCTTTATTTTTTTCTGTTATCTATTTCATAGAATCATTCCTGATTGTATCCTGCTTTTATTACCTGATAGAGGACCATTGCCTTTGTAGGTATTAACATTGTTTGTGCATCAGTAAGCTACATTTCCTGTAGCTGGTACAGTCACAATAGCACAGTTGAGATTTTATTTTTTATTAATGTAGAATAAGTGATTTCATCCCTCAGTTATTCCCCTTTGATAAAGAAGAGATTAAGTGCAGCACGCTGTAGCAGAGAAGTTTATGTCAGGTATTGCACAGAGGGGACTCAGCATGAGTTCCCACTGCAATACGGTGGGGAGTGTCACATTCAGGAGAACTTTGACTGACTTCTCTGTTGGGTCTTCTCTGCTCTCTTTTCTGCACAAGGGAAAGGGAGGTACCAGGACTGTGAAAGCATTCAACCAAGGACACTGGCTGGCATGTGTCATGAAATTCGGCATTCTAAAAAACTTGTTCTGAGTGGTGGAAATGTTGTTTGAATTAATGGAGCACATATGCCTGTTTCGGAGTGCCATTTTATCAAAATGCTTTGACAAACAGCTCCATTGTTTCTGAACAAGGGATTTTTTTCCAAGTAGTGGTTTTGACTCCACAGGAGTCTCTGCCCCATTCCTCTACCCCACTTACACAGTGGTGGCCCGTCGAGCCTGTTGCTAACACACAATATGGGAGATTGTATGGTTCCACCTGGGAGGAAAATGGCTCTGTGCAGCACTGTGGCTCCTGAACTGAAGCTGTTTCATTAGGTATTTCTGTTTTACTGGAGAGAAGTGCTTGTTGCTTAGCGCCTGATCCCTGAGTCAGCCAATCCATCTCTGCTACTGTGCTGTAGAGGAAAAAGCAACCTGGTATTTTTCATAAAGCAGTAACTGCTTTGTGTCCACTTCTCAAGTATATCCCTTTGCTTTCAGATTAACCCAAGTAGATAGCATTTCCAACACTACAGAATTCTGACTTTAGAATGATGTGTAAAACTTCTTGTAAGCTGGTTTGTACCCGTAAGGTCACCATAGGCAGCTCAGAATTAAAAAGACCTAATGTTATCTTTCCCCACCTTCTGCAAAGGGCTGTTTCATCTTAGGCTTAGAGGAAATTTTACTGAATTCCAGCAAGTAATGGGACTTTTATCCTAGAATGAACTGTTCTTTTTCTGCCTTAATTCATAAGGGCAATGGAAGTGTTTGGTATGAATTTTAACAGAATGTACAATTCCTGATATACAGAAGCTCTTGCCTTCTTTTCCCCATGAAAACTTCCCCTCTATTGAAAGCCAGAAGGAGTTTCCTGTTTCTTTCACTAAAGCATATGATGCGCAAGTGCTAACAGAGAATAACTTGCAGTAGTGTATGTTTCTAAAAGCAGAAATCTGTTCTCTCAGAGCACCTGCATCCTCTGCACTTTTCTCTGTCCCACAGACAGACAGAGCAATATGAAAGAGATCATGCTGAGGGGCACAATCAGAAGTGTTGCTAGCTCCTCTTGCAGAAGGAGGTGTATGTGCTCTTCACCATAAGCAAGCACTGAGATGTTGTAAGGGGACACGGGACCTTTATTTTAGGCTAATGATTTTGCCTCTACAAAGACCATGAGCTTGGTGCAAGATGTTGTTAATTCCCTGGGGGTGATTACTGTTTTACAGCAGTTTGTTTTCTTCTGAGTAAATCCAGGATTGGCTCCGTGCTGTGCCACAGACCACCTCTCTAATCCAATAATAGATGAAGAATAAGTTTCTTAAATCTGCTTGGATAGTCTTATTGTTTTAATGTTTAGATAAGCGTAAGAGGAAAATCTGCCTTCCCTTTGAATAACACAGAAATTTTCTAAGCAAACTAAGATTTTTCCTGGAGGAAATGGCAAAATCTGGTATTTGCTGGAGGGGCATAGCAGCAGGGCACAAGTATCCACAAAGCTTCTCAAATGCTTTTGGGGTGACTTGTCTCAGACACACTCTGAAAGGACAAAAGGCAGTGGACAAAAATTGAAATAGAGGAAATCCCATATAAACATAGGAAAAAAATACCTTTACTGTAAAGACTGTTCCATGTTGCCCATGGAGTTTGTGGAGTCTCCATCCTGGAGATACTAAAAACCCAACTGGACACAGCCCTGAACAACCTTCCCTACTTGAGTCTGCTTTGAGCAACAAGGCTGGAGAAGATGATCTACAGGGGTGCCTTCCTCCCTCAGTTGTTTTGTGGTTTGTCCTCAGTAAGAGGTTCAAATGGGAACTGCTGTGGAGTAGAAATCAAAATAAAGGGTTAAATACTGTTCTGTAACAGGTGATAGTTTATTTTTTCCTTCTTAAATGTGTGCGCTTGAAACATACACAGTGATGGAGCAACTGATGCATCTTGAACTTTTGCCATTAAAGGATACATACAGTTTTTGGATCTTCCCTTTCTCTCCTAGATTACTTACTGTCAATAAAAAGTAGTGTGGGAGGTACCAAAATTACATGTTTCAAAGTAGATGTAGAGCAGAAGAATGATCTCAGAATAAATTATTCTAATGTACAGCACTTGTCTAGTTTAACTTTTTATCCTCATTTCCTTCAGGCAGCTATGGCACTGCTGCAGTCCTTGTTATGTCAGTCGAGAAGACTGGGGGAATATGAGAACTCTCATTTAAAGTTAATGTTGTCCAGGAGTTTTACTGCTTTGGTATTTCAATTAAAGAGTCCTGTAACTTAATGGCTAAGAAGGAAAATCTTTCCCTGGTGGTGGAAAGCAGCACCACTGTATATTATTTTTCCAAATAGCCTGAAGATTTAAAACACTATTTTATTTTTTCATTCATTATGCTAACAACTTTGCACAAAATATTTGCACTACCTTGCGCAACTGCTAAGTTGTATCCAGCTAATGCAACATTTGTCCCTCGAATGACTAGAAAACATTTAGAAATGAGAGAATGAATAAGAATCCCTGAGCAGAAAAGCTGTGCTTGCTGTCACATTTCAGATAGCCATAGTTCTGCCCTTAGCTAGCCTATTCTCCTTGGATAAGCAGACATAGCAGTAGTTGTATCGAAAGAATAGACGTCTTTGATATTCTCAGCCCTTGTAGACTATGTAATAAGGAGACCATCCTGCACAGCTCATATAGCCATTGTTTTCCTCAGAGGCAGATAGGAAGTTGGCAGCTTCAGGATCTCAGGCTACCTATTTTTGCAGTAAAAAAACTCTTAAGGCACATACTGTTTCTTTCTCCTTGTGGTCCTTAACAAAATGCATGAATGAAACTCTGCTGCTGATTGGCAGGTTTCAAACTTTCTGATCTGACAGAGGTCTTCCCTCATCACGTCTTTGTAACACAGTCTTTGAAAACTTTATTTTCCACAAATATCCATGAAAATAATTAGTCCTGTCTGTTATTAGCTCTTAATGGAGACTAAGCAAAATGGTAAACAAAAAAAGATTTTGGCAAAATCCTCTGTTGTGAGTACCCTTAGGCATGAGATGTTAATACTGACGTAGAGTGTGACATTGTATATAAATAGGTTTGCATTTGCCCCCTTTTCACTCCTCTTTTAGCTCTGAAATTTTGGACTCAACACTCCAAATGCAGAGAAATGTGAATGTGGTATATCAAAACTGTGAAAATAGAACATTGCCAGTGTTCTCAAAGCATTGAGAACTATCTCTCAAAGTGAGAGATCAATCATATAATTGGCAGAACCAGCTTTCATTTTTTTCCCAGATACTGGTTTTTCCATCTGTAGCAGAAAGTTCCAGTAATCAGACGTGTTACAAGCTACCCTGCTGAAACTAGAGAAAGCTATCTTACAGTGACAGGGGGGAACTGCCTGACTGTAAATAGTTCCTTAGAGTCTTAACTTGCAGCTTGAGAAAAATTGGATTTGACCTGAGCTCTAAATAAAAGTCTAAAGATACCTGCATTTTCTCTACCAATCAGACTGAGCTCATATTTGGGTAGAAGAATTGGATATTATTTTTTCCATAACCTGGTTCTCTCTTCCAGCTTTTTTAAAATGAGTGAGTGAAAAATCTCTGAAGAAAAGTGGAGAAACAAAAAAGCCCTTGAATGAGAATATTAGGAGCTGTCCAATTTAGTGCTAATTGCTGTGGCCGATCTAGACCTTCAGAGAACCTTCAGTTGTAGTCTTTTTTAGGTAGACCTACAAATTCTCTAACCCTGAAGGAGTTTATGTAACTATTAGAATATATCTATTTTTTGGACATGGATGTAGTGTTCTGTTGGTCACACCTGGAATTTATATTAGATCTTAGAGAAGCTCTAAGGAACAGCTTGACCTCAAATCTTTAGACGACTTCCTCAGTCTCTTGAAGTTTGTCAGAATAACCAGTCTTCTCAAATTTATCGTTTCCATAACCAGTCTATTTGTTTTTTACTTTTATGTGAACTATCAACTGGAATAGAAGTTTTCTAACTTTCATCATAACAGTTTTATCAAGCATTCTTCTGTTCTGATAGCAGTTTCACTCCAATTTAATATTAGTAGTGAAAGATCAGTTTATTAAGTTTCCTATTTGGCATGAAACAAATAAATTAATTGAAATGTAAATCATTTCCTACTTTCATTTAAATACATTTTTCCAAATAAAGAGCTATGAAATCACTACTAAATAAGGTAATAATAAATACATTTTCAGGCTTCTAAACATTAATGACTAACTTTCAATCTTGTTTCCCTTCTGAGCAGATACAGAGCATTTGTAGTACTAACGAATAATAAATACTTTATCCCAGGAAAGAAACCTGGATAACTCTAAGAATGAGACAAAACCATAGTAGGCTCATTTCTTGAAAATGTTGTGTTATACATACAAAGATGCGGATGTATGATTGTGTGTGTGCAGATAGTATTGATTATACCACCTGTTTGGGATTATTTTCTTGCTAAAGAGCAAATATGATTACAGGCCAGTGATGATCTCTCTGGCTGGTGTGAGGCTTCACCTGCAAGATTTTTACAATGTAGCTGCATTGCTGTGCTATAATCCTAAAAGGCTTGCCCTGGGGCAGGTTGCTCTTTACAGCTGTGCAGGCTTCTGCTGGCCTTTCGGAGCTCTGTCAATCATTTTGAAGACTGTTAAAGTAAATACAACCCCCATAGCAAGTCTGGTAATGAACAGTTGTAGGAAGAGAGGAACTGTTATGGCTCTTCCCTGCACAATGAAATCTCCGTTGGCTCGCGCAATGTGCAGCTAAGACCTCAGAAAGGTAGGGCTAGAGGTACTCTAGTACCTTTGTAAGAAAAAACCAAGCAGACAAAAAAACCCAAATAAAAAAAAAAAAACCCACAAAAACCAAAACACCAAACCAGAAACAGCGAAAATCCCTTTAATAAATGGTGTTTTATTCCTTTTAAAATACATGTCCTTTGAGGCTGCTAATAGGAAAGGCAGACCTTTATATACATTAAATGTTTCTTTGATATTCTACTTAGACATGCATTTGTCAAAGGGCTTAGTCTAGGTGTATTATTAAATAGAACAAGCTCAAAGATCACTTATTATAGGAGAAAAGCATTGTGTCTAAAAATCTCACTGACTCTCAGGGTATTCAAAGGGGTTTTGATATATATTAAACATCAAGTGACTCTTTGCTTTTGGGTAATGGAAAGTTTTTCTAGTTGTATTTTGGGTGACTGGAAAGCATATAATTCAGAATATGATTAAACAGTTTCAGATATTCTTCAGGAGTGACAATTTCCACTTTTCTTAAGGTACTCATCTATTTAATCTTTTCAGTGCCAGTCATGTTTCCATTTTACTCATTATTTTGAGTTACTAACAACTTTCTTTAATATGGAATGCTGCTTTCTATTTCATTTCATGCTTGCTCTCAGATGAGTTGAAGAGATGGATTCTTGGAAACTGGGACAAGGTGTTTAGGAAAGCAGTTGCTCAAAGCTCAAGACATATCAGAATCAAAATGCAGGGAACATACATTGACTCTGGCTTTGTTGGCCAGTGCTTAAACAGTATCTTACCGCAAGTTTGCATTAGCACAACTAAATTTCTTGCTTTGGTGTAAATCCATGTTTTTAGGGTTCATTAAGGGCATTAAGAAGTAGTATTGATATTACTTCCACATTTTCCACATCACTTAATTAAGCTGTAAAAGGGGAAACATAATGGTGGCCAGCATTAGGACAGGTCGCTTAAAGAAGCTGTGGAATCTACCTTTATGGAGATAGTTGGATCTAGGTTAGAGATGACCCTGAAGAACAGGATCCAGTGTTGGCTTCAAAGCAAGCCTTGCTCTGATCAGGAGGAAGGACATGACCTCCTGACACCACCGAGAAAATGGCACTAAGCGTTATCTTACAACTGGTAAGAGGCTGTATTCAATTCAATGATTGCCTAAAAAAGCAGCAGAAGAAGCATTTTTAGATTTCATCGTCACTTGTTTGTTGTTGTTGTTTTCTAATTACATATTTTATATTACATATACGTTTTCTGAGTTAAGAAAAAAGCTGGTCCTATTTTTTGCAAAGGGTCAGCTAACTTGAAGCCTGAAGTCCATGTAAAATAATCTAAAGTGTTAGTTAAAATCACTGCAGTTGAAATAGTTCCCAGGAACTTCACTCAGTTGTAGAATTTGCTCTTAATTGTGATTTAATTCAGTGAGCTGATTTAGAATAATACCTGAATTCAATAAAAACTTTCTATTTTACAGTATAACATAATGTATGGAAAAATGGTTAGACATCTAAATTACATGCTTTCTTCCTATTAAAAACTGATACCCCTTCATTACCCTTTCTTCCCAAAAACTGACTCAGAAGTTGAGAGGTGTGAACTCAGGTTTGCAGGTTCAATTTACAGACAAAACATCTGAAGAGAAGGCTTTTCATATTGTTCTCACCTGCTCTCAGAATCACTTGTGAGAAAATGGAGCAGAGATTTTCCCTTTCTGTTTTGACAGTGTGGAAATAATAGTGCAGAAAAGTCAACCAGCAGAATGAAATTGTCTGAGTTGTGAAATGAGTAGTGCTAAAGTTTTGGATTTGTATGTGTGTGTATTTTTTCAGCCACTTTGAATTATGTAAGATTTTCAGAGGGAGTTATTTACACACTTCTGCTCAGCCACTCTGTTATTCCTGGGCCATTAAAATCTCTTCTAGTCCTTCGCAGGTTGAAATATTTCATGTGATGTAAGTTGGGATGGTGTTGCTGTCTTGGTTTATTGAGGGCTGGTGCTGATTTAATTGGTACCAGTAGCATAAGAAAACGACAAGAGACAGGGAATGAAAATGAGTGGGATCCTTTTTTCTTCCCAGGAGGCCTATTTTGACCCACTGAGGTGGCAATATAGTGGAGGAGCTTTAGTCAGATATGGTCTCCAAGGAATCAGCACATCTAGCAAGTCAGTTAAATTTTTAAATTACACCTAATTATTGTCTTGCTGGTAATTTTTCCCCATGGGCATGTTAGTTTTTGCTGCTAGAGAATCTCTCAGCTGTGAGGCAAGAGATCCCTTCGAAGCTGAGTCTGCTGCATGTGAGCTCACAGGTATGGGAAGCAGGGAGGAGAAAATCAGAATAGAGTCATTAAGGCTGGAAAAGAGCTCCGAGATCATTGAGTCCAACATTTGACCAAACAAAATCATGTCAGCTAAGCCATAGCAGTAAATGCCATGTGCAAAACCAGAGCTGCTCTTTGAGTTGAAACTAGTCTTGTAAACTAGGGTGAGGGTTTGTCTTACCTCTTAAGAACAGGATTTGGCATTGCGGAGCTGTCAGTGCTTTTGCTTAGATTTATTTTTACCAACTGGTACAAAAGTATTGATTTCTATATTGATTCATGGTAAGCTGAAATGGGAAGTTTTAATACTCAGACACTAATGTCGGCTTTTCTTAGTTTTAACACTCATACTAAACTAAAATTCAAAACTAGTGAAATCATGTCTTTAAATTTTGGCTGATTAATTACAGAATTATTTTTTTAGTTCACTGGGGATTGTGCTTATCTGAGTTGACGTTTTTAAACAGAAATAGCTATAAAATGTGTTAATATGTATTGCTTTTATTAATAAGCTAAGATCTTAAGTAAAGGAGTAACTTCCATCCTGTCTCATTGCCAACGCAATGGGTTTGTTCATGCGAGTGGATCAGCTGGAGGGAAATACTTCCACTTAAAACCTGGTGAAAAATAAAGTTCTAGTTCAGACTTTTTATTTGGGAGACTTTTTCTCAGTTGTGATTTAGCAGAATTTACTGGTGTCTTTCAAAATAGTAGGCCTGGTTCTGAGAATATTGTCTGATGACCACTGTATATTTCACACCTGCATTAGGCAGTGTGTTATTTTGCACATTTACATATATATGTCAAGAATACTTTAATTAGTGTATACGTTAGAAATACAGGGGCTGTGCAGCTTCACTATCATAGCAACCAAAGCGAGACATTCCTTCTTTATTAACAGAACAAGAGGAGAGTGACCATTTTGGACGGAAACTACAGTTGCTTTGGCAAGCTAATTGGTGGTCTGTTTTAAGATGTTTCACAGTGTGCTTTTGCTTTACAACCTTATGAACAGGTGAACTAGAATTGCCTTTTTTCTTAGGCCTAGAAGTCCCTTGGCTGGTGTTACCTGATGATGACTTCACATAACATTTTTTTAATTATAAAGATGTGGTTAAATATAAATAGTGTATTTTCATTTCTTCCATTTTGATTTTCTTGTAGACATTTCAGCAGTCTTCTCTACAGCAGAAAAGTAAAAAGAAGAACAAAGGTAAAAAATAAGTTTGTTCTCATGTATTGGTAGGAAAAGAATTGCAAGATTAATTTTATGGTATTGCAGTATGTGAAGAACTTTAACTTGTTAGCTCCAATAAAATGTTCCGTGCAGTTGATCATGTTGAGAATGTATTGGTCCATTACTGATGTCTCATAGTTTCCTAATGCTCCTCTACCTTCATGTATCTGCTTTTATCTTTTTTTTGAATACTTAGACTCTAGCCTCTTTGGGGCCAGGGTTGGTTTTTCCAGCTGTGTTCAGGTAATGCCTCACTGCAGCACTTGCTCATTACCTACGCTCTCAGGTAATTTATATCATAGTAAATTTTCCTCCTTTGATTTAGAGGTACAAAGGCCTTAGGAACTGTTTAGTTTCAAAAGGAGCTGCAAAGAGAGGTTTGTGAACACCTGTGAAGTACTTAAATAGTTGTATTTGGCAACCAAGTGGGAAGTACATGAATTTATATGTTGTGTGCTTTATTCTGATGTGAAATATTAATCTGTTAAAAATTAAAAAATAACTATTTTTCTTATTTTTAAATACCTTACCTTTCTTTCTCTGTAGTGTCTTCTCTTTCTGTGTTGCTTTTTTTTTTTTTNTCCATAGAATATGAGCTCTGAGATGCTGAACATGGTTTGGTTTGATTTGCTTTGGCTTTTAACTTATGGTGGCGTGCATAAGCTTTGTGATCAAAATAGAATGCTTGTAATAATTTTTCATGGCAATTTGAGTTTGAAATTTTTAATTAATTTTCTTAAATATATAGTGCTTTCTGACTAGGTATCTTGTTGATTTAGTGGACAAATCAAATGCTTTCACATCACCTCATTGTCATTTTCAGCTCCTATTCCTGGTAAAAGCAAAAGACGGATCTCATGTAAAGATCTTGGTCGAGGGGACTGTGAAGGCTGGCTTTGGAAAAAGAAAGATGCCAAGAGTTATTTCTCCCAAAAATGGAAAAAGTACTGGTTTGTCCTGAAGGACACATCTCTATATTGGTACATCAATGAAGAGGTAAACATCTGTACTCATGGTCTCAGTGAATACTTTGTGCAGTGCTGTTGTCATGATTTAGTGGAAAACAATGCTTTCAGTGCTTATATATGTTAATCACTTTATTCACTCAGATAATCATACTGAAATTAATATTAACTGCCTGACAAAATTACCATGAAGGTTTGGAGATACTTGTTCTTTCCAATTCACCTTTTACTACACAGAGAAATAGTTTTCTGTGTCCTCATGACACCAGTTCAGAATAAATTTATCCTCGAACCCTCGAAAGCAAAAAGGTAGTTATTTAATCCTGTCATTCAAGCTTAGTCATGGGAGTGTAAACTTTAATGTTGTGCTGCCTGGTGTTCCTTGTTTATCTGTGCTAGGCAATTAAGGAAGATAGTTCTGTTTTCTCAGTTCTGTTCTCCTGTTGTTCCTTCTTTGTAGCTTTTGAGATATAATTTCAGTGCTCATATATGCTGAACTTAAAAGCACGGGAGTATCCCAGCTGAATTGTATACGGCTTTAATTATGCAACATTTTCTGCCTTGGTACACATTTGTTATATCAGCTTTAGCAGCAAAGCTTTTTGCCAGTGTTAGGATACCTTGATTTTAAATCCTATTAGACTCATTAGTAAATGTGCTGAGATAAAACCATTGTTAATATCTGCATGCACTCCGTCCTGGACTTGTTCTTTTAATCACAGCAGTCATTTGTACATAACCTTTCCAAAGCAATCCCCAACTTTTCCCTGAGTAAACAGAAAGCAAGTTGTTCCATGACAAGAGTTATCAGAGCCTGTTTTCTCAGACTCATTCCCTTTGTGCCTTGATCCCAGCTTCAGATCAGTAACCCTAACTCCCTCCTCTCAATTCTCCCTCCCTTGGCTACTACAAGGTCTTCATCAGGGCAGTAACTGATGCCTCCAAGAGCAGTGAGTGGTGAACAGCAGGGTCCGAGGAGCAGGTGGAACCTCTGACCTGTGCCATACTTCCCTGTGTGGAGGGCAGTGCTCTCAGCACCTCCGTCTCCCACCCTGTCCCAAGTTTCCCTGAGATTTTCTGAGCTTGGTTATTTCTGAGGCCTCAGCTCCCTCAGCACAGTGTCTGTCATCACCAATAAACTCAGAGGCTGATATGGGGTGCCTCAGTGGCAGGTGGACAGACAAGCCAAGAGTGCAACCATTCAAAGAGGAAATAGCAAGATTATTCTAAACAGTGTCTTTTTGATTTTAAAATACCTGCTAATGCAGAACCTGTTACAGCCCTGTACCTTCCACATAATGACTCCAGCTCCAGTTTTATATGCTGATTTGTGCCTTTTATTTATTTTTAAGAAGGCATGTAGTCATACGGACTACATATGTGGTGTAAATAACCAATTGAATTCTTAGAAAAAGATGTATTTTTGTGGAATTCCTTCACATGCGTTTGTGGTTTTTGCAGCTTCATTTCTATGATCCTGTATTAATTTTGCATGCAAAGTTATGAGCAGTTAAATAACAGAGTCTGTGTTATTGATGTAATAGTAGCTTAATATAAATAATGCTTTCAAAATATGAAAAGTCAAGGGAGATTGAGTAGCTGATAAACTATGTGTATGTCTTTAGAGGAGAGGGGGAGGAAGGTCAGATGTATTCTGAGTGTTGTAGAGAGATGAAAGTAGATGAAGAGATATCATGCCTCTTAGCTGTGATACATGAAAATGATAAGCAACACACATTGAAATTGCTTTTTTCTCTATTTCTTACAGTAGGCTGCATTTCTCCTTACTAATTAGTCCATTTCCCCCCAAAATTAACTAATTACAATAACTAATTGACTGAATACATTTGGTCATTTTGTATAATTTCAAATGTTGGTTCAGCTGTGAAATTGTTTCAGGAAACTGGGTATTTGAAATTGTACTTTATACCGAGGGATCTGTTTTGCTGCTTTGGCAAAAGTCCCAGTGACTTCTGTGGGAGGTTTGCCAGAGCAGAGCAGACATTAGTATTCCTTACATAAGAAGCAGGCAACTGAAAATATTTGTAAATTTTCAGCATGGTGGGGTTTTTTTTCTGACACTTGAGCTGCAGTAATATCTGGAACTATCTTTGCAGGATGAAAAAGCAGAAGGATTCATCAGTCTACCTGAATTTAAAATTGACAGAGCCAGTGAATGCCGCAAGAAATAGTAAGCATGCTCAAAAATGATGCAATGATACAATAAAAAGAAGTGGAACAAAGGGCAAGGTTTTCCCTTAAAACAGGGACATAATGGACTTTGTTACAGTTGTCATGAGGTTATATCACAGAATAGGCTCATACAGAAAAAGCAAATTTATTTTTTGTGTTGCGTGTGCCATCTTGCCCAAAGGCTATTTTTTCCCTTCATCATGAATCACAGTGCTTGACTAGACCAAAAGGAATTATGAGCAAGAAGACTGCTTGGCTGCTTCTGTCCCTTTATTTTCCTAGTTTTCCTTTCTTCATTTTTTTTTCCTTTCTGTTTGGGGTTGCAAGTTTTTTTTATTTGTTTGTTGGGGTCGGAGAATGTTTGTGTGCTTTATACTCAATAAGGACCTTTAAGCATAATATAGAGACCATCCAAATAAGAAAGTCCCCAAGTTCATGGCCAGGCATCAATGTTTAATGTAACTCCAAATTAGGTAGCATCATCTCGAAGTTTGCTGAGACATTATTTCAGTCCTGAGGGAGAATGAAAAAAAAAAAAAAGACAGTGATTTGTTGTATTTTTGTTATATGACCTAAAGGTTTCAAAGAACGTTTCTCCTCACCTGTTCATGCTGCTATCCAGATTTGTGCCATTGCAGAAATCCATTTATTATTTAGATAAATTCAGGCATGTGTAGCAATGTAACAGGTGCATGCTCCCATAGAGATATTTTTAGAGTCATTATTGTTCAAAAATTTTTTGCCTTGCCTTCTAATGATTTGTACAGTTTTTTTAACAAGACTGGAATTTCTGAAATTTGTGCGAAACATCATTTGCACGTGTAAAGCGGTATGATTTGTAGTACCTACAGTTCTACAGAAAGCACCGACCTTGTATCAGTTGGTCTGTATCTCTCATTAGGATGAACCCCACACTTCAAGCTGGTCTCAAAGGGCAGAAGATAAAAACTGCATTTAAAAAAAAAAAAAGATACATTACCTTGGGCCTATTGTCCTGTTTCCTTGGGCCACATGGCTAAAGTGCTTAATTTTTTCATTTTTGTTGGGGCAGCAGCATAAAGTCAACTCATTTCTCAGAATTGCACCCTGCTTTAATTGTTTCAGTTTGGTGTTACTTGATTTAGTGTCAACTGAATAGCAGCGCATAAAATGTTGTTATTAAGATTCTTTGCTTGGGTGGCAGATAAAGGGAGAAAAACCTCTAAGAATCCAGATGGCAGATGCTGTAACAGTTTTAAGAAGTCCAGTTTTAGGTCTCGGTAACTTGATGATGTCTTTCTAAACTAAACAGATGTCGCTGTACATCTGCTTTGACTTGCATAACATTGTGTCATGCTGTCATGGTTTAGAGGAATTCTTTTAGTCTCAATGTTATGTTATCTTCTCTAGCAGTAACTTTCCTGTTATCAATTTCATTTGCCTGATTTCTAAAACATAGATGTTTGTAAATCTGTGTGCACACAGACACATATATTGAAAATTGCAGGCATGATACACATGAAGAACGTCATTACCATTTTTCTGAGTCACAATGGATTAGAGAGTGAGAATTATTATATATATGTTTGTATATATATAAAATCCATTGTGTCTCACAAAAATGTTGATGATGCTTGTCATGTATCATGTTTGCAGTTTTCCTTATTTTCTTTGGGATGTTACGTTTTTTGTTCTTATTTTAAGAGACACCTTCAGTTTATTCTCAAAATGATTCTTCTCTTCTGTAAATTATTCATTATTTCAAATGCATTTCCTCTTCAGGTACTTCATCATAAATCTTTATCCAATATAGTTAAAAGACTCTTTCTAGTAATTTATTTCGTATTATGTATGAAATGCAGTAATTCTCTCAGCCCAGTCATGTTGATTACTTTGGTGGAAAGAAAAGATGAGATGTAATTGCACATTGCTTAAAATGACCTCATGAACACAGTGTTGATTTATGACAGCTTTTCAGAAGTCAATCAGCATATCACATTTTCCTGCTTGAAATGCAGTCATTATTGCTAAAGGTAATGTCAAAGTCATTGGGATGTGAGAAATCGCAAGGACTGGGAATTTTTCTGTTGTATTGAATTAATTGTTTAGTCAGTTTTCTGTTCAGAAAAAATTGACAGCTCTAAGTATATCAGCAAAATTACCTGATACGTAAAATTATATCCTTCCCTGATTAACTTTATCCACATACAGTACACTGCAGGTGATGGTTGAACAATTATTTATGCACATATGAATCAAGGATTATTTAGAGAGGGGTAGTTGAAGAGCACTTTACTTGGTGAAATCTGGCACAATCCTAAAAGTTGTATGTTCATATACTGTTTGGGGGCATGCAGCAACTTAGAAATATGAATTCATCTCATTCCTTGGTGACCATGTGATCTTACATTTCAGAAAAAAAAAAAAAGAAGAGTTGTGCCATTACATTTTTTAATTATGTTTTTCCTCTACAGTGCATTCAAAGCCTGCCATCCTAAGATCAAAAGTTTTTATTTTGCTGCTGAACATCTAGATGATATGAACAGGTAAGGAAATCTAGCAAAGTTCAAGGACCCATTCCTTAAATGTGACACTTCTTGAAGCTACTAATAACAAAATGATAATAAATTACATGTTAATCTAAAAAGTTAAGTTTAATTGCTGAGAAAATAGGTGCAAAGTAACATTGTTTCTGACTGGCTTCATATGTTAATTATTCAATTCATGCAAAAATTACCTTTTTTGATGCAAAGGTTTGAAATCTTTAGAAACATGATTCCCTGTTTCTAAAAAGAAATAAATACAGTGTGTGAAACAACATCCAAACACAATTTCAGAATTCCAGGTTTCTGGTTTTGGCTGTGTGGCACCTGCAAAGGTGAGGTATCTCCAACTCTGCTTCCTTACATACTCCCAAACACATGTGATGCTTTCTCTGGGCGTCCTTCTGTTTTTTGCCCTGGAGGAAATAAGAAGTTGGAGAAAGATTTAAGGCAGTCAGTTTTTTTATGCCAGTCTTGAAAAAGGAGTGGGGTTTACAAGTAATGAATTTTGCAGATTCTCTCTACTTCCATGAATTTTCAAGTGAAATTTTGATTGTATTGAATTTGACAGGGAAATTTCAGCACTTCAAAAAAGAACGAGGACTAAAGTCTTAGTTCTTTGAGTATTGAATTTTACTGTGTCTATTCTGGGCCACTTGTGCAATTTTTCACAAAAAAGATTGAGACTTCAGCACAAAATAAACACAATTCCTCTTAATTCATTTGAATGGTAAATTAGAACATGAATCCCATGTTTATTCAAAGGGGGTTTATTTCATTTATTTTCACAATATAAACTGAAATTATTCAGTTCAAAATAATATGCCATTTTCATCAATGACAGAAGACACAAACAAAAATCTCTTATTGCAACCTGAGCATTGTTCTGTCTTAGATAATGTCTGTTGATATCTCGCTGACCAGAGTTGTTTTTAAAGGACTTTTAAAGGTTTTTAGAGGAAAAAGGAGGTAAAACTGAATCAATAAAACTTAGTAAGTCCTATAATAATGATTTAATCTCTCCTAGTGTACTAGATTGAACTACCTGGCAGAGCACCTTCAGGGTACTGCCAGTTCATTACTGATAATATTTGGCTGGAAAAGCATGCTGATACCATACTGTGCTTGCTTTCATTTAGAAATAGCTGTCTGTTAACATTTTTTCAGAAGTTTGTGCATGACTGGGGCTCCCTTCAAAAGTTTCTTCTCAGTTAGAAAACATAAAACCTTTCTATTTGTCTGTGAGATTTTAGGCTTGCCTTTCCTTCATAGTTCTGTCAAGCCAGTCACTCCAAATGCAGTTTGCTGCACGGCAAACAGAATAATGGCATGGTCTATATATGACATATCCTGAACAACAGCAGTAGCTAAATCATTTCTGTCAGCAGGTCCTCAGTCAGTATGACAAGACACCTTCTTTTTAAGGATAGAAATTTATATAATTGTTCAGTAGTCAGAAAGCAGCAGCAAATATGCAACAATATTTTAAAAAGATATTGCATAGTGTAAAACCCAGGAATTAAAAGATTTTTATCTTCCCACCACAAATAGTCTTTTAATCATATTTTGAAATAAGTGCTTATTAATTCCTTTAGAATAAGCTTGACAAAATTTTGATCTGAGTTATACACATGTAAATTTAAACTCTGTCAAGGTCTATGGAATTACTTGAAATTCTTACTTTTGAGTTGCCATCATAGTCTCACCAAGGAAGTTTATTTTTCTCTTTGTTTAATTTTTTAGAAAAATTAGTTCACTTTCACAAACATTGAATTAACTCAATAGATTGGAAAAAAGTGACTGAAAAAATAGTCTTTCAAATGCAGGGGTAATAAAATACTTCCTGTCTAAAAGCATTTTGAAGCCTAGATGAAGTAAAACACAGAATGAATTTATGAAGTTAACTTAATACTATTTTGATCATTTTATTTTCTTTTTTCTGTCAAGTTTCTGACACAGATTCTAGTTATGTATCAGGCAGTCATTTCAGTTTTGTTTATATATGAAGCAGAAGAAACAACAGCAGAAAACTGCTAATACATAGTCTGACTGAAAGTTCAAAATGGTTCAATTCCTTCGTCCCTTGTATAAAATTATTCAGTTTTTTATATAAAAAAAAAGTTTGTAGGCTATAAAGTTTTTGTTTGTGTGTATCTCCTTGCATAAAATGGGTGTTGTAATCTCAAGTAACTCTGTCACTCTTCGAATTTTCTTACTACTTTTATGACTGTGCCACACCATTGTGCTGGTAAGGAGTCTGGAGAGCTATAATCACTGAACTTAGTTGCTGTGCTGTCTGAAGTCCCTTTGGTCTATATGGTCACACTAGCAAAATGTTCTTTTTACCCATTAGCATGCTTAGTCTGGGTGAGAAGAAGGACAGAATATCCTTTATAGATGCACAGTACTATTTTGCTAGTGTAAGTGTATGGTCATGGAAACACGTTGCTTGGAAATTCATTGTTACTCTCTTCATTCTGGTTAAACTGCATTCAGGTACTCACAGACACTCTGAGGTATCCATATTCCCATACAGCAAGTTCATCCTATAGCCTTGAGTTTTATGATTAAGGACAATTGGACACCCTGCTTTGACTAAAAGTATTGCATCTAACTGAATGTGAGATAAGATAGAAAAATGTTTCCTACCAGTCTGTGAGAATGAGAGTACTGTGCATCCTTCCTTACAGAAACTGCAGGTCAGCAGAAAGTCAGGGTTTTTTAATCCTGTTCTGTGTGTCGTAAAACTGTTTCAATTAAATATTGACAAGAAATGAATGTACTGTTCTTAAAAAGAAAAAAAAAGGAAATCTGAATGACTACTGCAGTTACCAGTGACACTGTATTTATTGTCATACCTAGGAAACAGATCTTATAATTCTCACAAGAAAATTAAAGCTGCATTTGCTGTAAAGAAGCAATATTTTCTTGGCCTCTTGCCCTCCAAAGGTTACAGTGACTACCAGGACACACACACTGAAGGGAAGAAATATATAAATCTTCCCATGTCCTAGGGCTTTGTATCATTGATATGCATATTAAGAAACACTTGTGTAGCTGTCTGATTGGAACTTTTGTCCCCAGTGCATTGTAAGCCAGGCATGTATTACTCCTCTTCCATTCTGCAAGAGATCTTTATGTTTCCCTTTTGATACAAATCCGGTGTGTTGGATTTCTCATACAATTTTAACTTAAATGGACCAGAACTCTGGCCATGCTTTATTAGAATAATATTAGTTCTCTAACCATATCTGAAGAAGCTTTAGCAGTCACATATCAGAAAACATGCAGAAGTCAATACCATTCCTTTAGCTTCCAGACTGGCAAACTACTCAAAAGCTGTGGTTGTTCACAGTTTACAGCCACATCAGTACCATCATTCACCCCACAGCCACTGCAGGTCGTAGTCCAAACCTCAGCACAGATCATGACCTGCAGAAATTCATTAAAGGTGAAGACATTCTGCTCTCTCTCTCAGAGTGAGAGAATGGTACACATTTCCTGGGCTCTCATTAGATTGTACTTTTCAGGAAATAATGCTTTTCTGGAAACAGTCATCTGTCATCTCTGTAGGCAGCATCAATTGGCTGTCAGTTAAGTGTTCATTAATTTAATTGGTTACCTCACTAACAAGCACACTTAGCATTTCCTGGTATCTCATGTTTAGGACAGAATGAAGGACAGGAGAACCTTTATAGCTGTATTGTCTGTAACTTTGTGGTCAGCAGCCCTACCTGATGGGGGGTTTGTAGGTGGCTGTTCCCTGCTGGCAGTGCAGGTGAGGATGGTAAACCAGGAGCTGAACTGTGAACGTGATATCCTGAATAGGCGAGAGGCAAGCAAAGCACCATCCCCACTGTCTGCCATGCCATTCGACACAGCAGATGCTTGTCATCTTGTGCTGCTTTACCCTTTGGGCACAGAGTCTGTGGTCTTTGCTGGTCCCTCTGCAGCACAAGGCTGGAGTGCTTTGGGTGAGGTTCCTGCCTCAGTGCCTTTGATTTGAGCTGGCAGAACTGGCTCAGCTGGCAGCTGAGCTTTATTCCCCAAAGGAGTCTTCACATATCAAGAATGTGAACCTAAAAGATAGCTTTGTAGTAGGTCATCTTTCAGCTGTGAAGATGTGAAATTATTGTCTGAGACACAGTTTTTTGGATTTCTGTTCCTGTGTGCTGCTTGTTTTTATAACTGTGTGGCACTTCCTAACAATTACAACTCAAATTTTAAGTGTCCTCTTCAGCTTCCCTATTCTTCTGGCAGAAATTTTGATTGTGTGGTAACATGAAGTATTCTGCAATCATTTTAGGAGTAAATCCCTAGCTTTCTTCCCAATGTACAACAATTTATGGACCGTTAACACGGTTTACAGATCAAAAATGTGGTCACTGTTTGTGGAAGGACAGTGATAGTTGGTGGAAAGCGTCCCTGCCCATGCCAGGGGGATTTGTAACTAGAAGATTTTTCAGATCCTTCCAGCCGAAAGCATTCTATAGTTCTCTGACTCCATGATGACAGGAGTTAATTCCTAGGAAAGCAATTGTATTTTGTGATCTGATGCCTGCTTGCCCTGCACTGCAATGTCTTGAAGACAGGCATGCAGGAGTCATTACAAAGTATGTCCTCTGCTGAGACAAACATCCTGTTTCTGTGCATGCAGTATGCAAACAAAATCCATCAGGCACAGTTTTCTGAAACACAGGTTTCCCATTCCTGAAGAAAACGCAAACCTGACTGGAGTTGTCTTTCTGTATACCCTAGCAGTTAAATTGCAAGCCAGTAGGTTGGGAAACCAGGCCTGTCAAATCCTGACTATGGGATGACTGGAGCAAGTAATTCCAGGTTTACCATGGAATGGACAACCACGGGAGATTGCCATGGTGGTTTAAAGCCTCGTTGATGAAGGACCTGATTCAGTGTAAGCATTTGGCTAATGAATACACTGAGAACCCCATGGGGGAAGAGTACAAGTTGAAACTGCCCTACTACAGACAGTTCAGTGTATGCTTGGCCATGACAGCCCTGCTAGAAGAGAGCAGCAATAGCTCATTTGTTTTTTGGTTTGGATTTTTTTGTGTTTGGGTGTTGGAGTTTTGTATGGTTTTGTTTGGGTTGGTTTTTTTAATTTGTGCAGTTTATGGAAGCACTTTTTCAAGTCTATATTGAGATTAAAGCCTTAGATGTGAATTGCATTGAAGCAACTATCTTTCTCCCCCCACTTATCTGTCACAAACACAAAAGTGAATTCTGATATGCCTCCTTCTCTTTGTACACAGCACTGTAGGTAAGCTCTAAAACACATAATGGCATAATTAAACCACACTGTCTGTTTGAGAGTGAAGCTGTTCTTTTTACTGCTGTTTTTTGCTCTGTTCCTCTGCTAAGTTGCCAATTCAGGCCTTAAAATGTTACTTAAACCTCTGAAAAGTGGTATTTATTCTTAAGAAATCAGAACAGCAGGAGTATTTGTGTGATGGCATATCTGTGAGCAGCAGACTTAACAGCTCTTTGATTATCTCTAAATCCTTTATTTTACAGATGTTTGACATCATACATGGGTTTCCATTTGAAATAAAATTCTTGCTGTGAAAACAGTTTGTTCAACAGCAAAATCATAGATCTTTGGAGACTCCCTGAATAAGAGTATCAAAGAGAACAGCTGTCTGATATGAAAAATAACATTGTCCTTAATCTCCTTCAGATGCTTCTAGCTTTGTTTTTGCTAGAAATGCACCCAAAAATTAAGAGGCTGGATTGGTATCACTGCTTTTTTTAATATTATTTCAGATGGCTCAACAGAATTAACATGCTTGCTGCTGGCTATGCAGAAAGAGAGAGGATCAAACAAGAGCAAGGTAATGTGTTGTTATTTTGGTTTCTTCTGTCAGCTCTTATCACAAGTTCATCTGTTCTGTTTTCCCTGCTGTGTATCAGGCTTCATTCTCGTCATCTGAAAGCAAATCACATATGGGTACCACTGTTACTGCTTTAGAGAATTCCTTCTCTGTCAGGAGTTTTGATTAACTCCTTCACACTCTGATCTGCAGACACTGGATTATTTCTGAGAAGGCTGCAGAAGATAGCTAATAGCAGCAGATATATTGCCAGTAAGCTCCACTATGTGGTACCAAGGAATCTGCATCCCTTACCAGAAGAAACTTAAGAATCTGCAAGCTAAAAGAAGATTTCAAACACTGCATTTGGTGCTTGAATTCACAGAGGGCAGGAGTGCATGAAATTGGTCTCTGGAACAAAACCATCCTTCTAAAAGCCTGTTGACATAATTGGATTTACCCTAAGGACTTTAATTTTAAGGCCACTTAAATTTTGTGATTTCTACTGGTTTTACTATATTGCAGTGTGTGCTACACAGCCCTGCTGGCATGTCACTTGGAGTTGCAGGGTTACAGCATTTTACATGTTTCTTTTTTATGCCTAATATTTCATGGGTTAAAAAACCAGTGTATATAAAATAATGAGTTGCTTTGCTTTGAACTGTTGCAGTGGAAATCCTGTTTGCAGACAGAAAAAAGAAAGGGCCAGTCCAGTTGTGTTGTGGAGGCTGTTTCTTAGAATTGCCAGTGACATGGATGCACAGAAGTGTTCCTATCCATGCATCTGCTTTGGCAAGTAGATAGCTTTTGAATTCATGCTCTTTTTAACATATGTACCTAGCAGCAGGCACCAGAAAATTGCAGTGGTCGTGATGATCCAGAGCTTATCCAGATGTCTCTCTGCCTGCTTCCCGCTCAGTCAAAGCCTCTGTTTTTAATTCTGTGGCTCTGAAGCATTCATCAGAAAGGTTCTGGGTTCTGGCCCAAAAGCTCATGTCATTTTTGACACCAGGCCCTCTGCATTCACACAGCCCAGGCTAGCAGCACCATGCTCACTGTTCTTCAGTCATGTTCTCAGTGCCTCACCAGAACTGGAAATCAGTTTGGGAATCCGTATTTCCAAAGCAGCACTACAGTAACCTGTTTGAAAGAACCTGAGTACCATCTGTTGTCACTGCTTGAAGAGGCTGTGAACAAACTCTGAATCTCAGAGTCTTCTAGGAAATCCTCTGTTTTGGCATTCAAAGCCAAATTAAAATTTTTATTGACAGTAGGTTGGCACTAGAATTACCATGCCATGTGGGATTGTAAGTGAAAAGGTGTATGTTATGCTAATATTGTCCAAGTGCACAATTACACACATGATACACCTTTCAAAATCCAGATGGACGTGGAGAAATATTTTTCCTACTAAGAAATCACTGAGTAATAAAATAGCAGATGATCCAGCTAGACATGAGATGATGTGCATTCAGGCCTCGTGTAGCTTATTATTAAAATGTCTCTCTATTGAAGATAATCAGTGAAACCCCACTGACTATGCAAATTATATCTCAGGCACTGACAGAGTTCTTTATTACCACTGTAACACCATTCACTCATGTTGATTTGTTCTATCCAGGTAGGTAGAACTATACCCTCTTTGTGTTGCTTAGTTGTGTTTTGTGTGGGAGGCAATATCGCATTCCCCCCTCGCTGCCGTACCCTGTTTTAATGCCTCTGGTGATTTTCCTTGGCTCCCAGCACAAGGGCTGTTACACAGCTCAGTAGTGTCCCTAATTAGCAGAGGCATCAAGTTAGCAAAGTAAAACCTCTCTATCATGTCAAGTATTTTTGCAGTTATAGAAACTGTGAAGCTGGAATTTTCCATATTTGGTGACTGTACCAATTGTCATCTGCATATTTGGTTTGACAAAAGGTCTTTTATTTCTGTGCGGTTCAGCCCTTTGCAGCAAAGCTTTATAATACCTCTGAAACAATTCAGCAGGAGTTGTCAAATCTGTCTCAATTAAGAGTTGAATGGTTCTGAATCTAAAGTGCATAAATATATTTCAAGGGCTTCAGAGATGCACGAATCACCGAATTGTGGGTGTACTGCTGAATAAAATGTTACATTCTGTACAGAACAGTTTTATAAAAATACCATCAACTTTTCATATGAAATACAATGAATGTTAGCAATACAGCAAGGGACTTCCTTGGATGGAGAAGTTATATGCTTTCCAGTCATCCAAATCGGAAGGAAAAACCCCTAGTTTATATACATAGAATATATTTACTTGGGAAATGGCAGGTCAGTGTTAGTTTATGTATAATATATTCAGGCTATTAGTCATTGAGAAAACTTTCAAGATTTGCCTGATACTGAGAGCTTGTCCTTCACTGAATTGGAAAAAATCTACAGAGAGAAATACAGCAACTGTTTCATAGCATCATACATATTTTAGATAGACTCCAATGAGTCAGTTGCCAAAAGCAGAGCATTTTAAAAAATTGGCCATTTTCATACACTTCCTCTAAAAATTGACCCCTGTTACTGCAGAAATTTTCAAGACAAGCCGTGGGTTGCCAACAGAATTCCCTGACTGAGATAAGGTGTGCAAAAGCGTCATCGCACAGTGTTTTCTCATATGGGGATTTGACAGCAAGAACACCTTCGTATTTTTAGCCAAAATTGGAACCTGCACTGAGACTGCTAAATTTTGCTTTCAGAATAAACAGTTGAGCTCCAAGTCTGCAGAAATGTCACTGAACAATGCAGTTCTGACAGGTCTCACCACACATTGTACCATTAGGCTTTGCTGCAATAGGGACTAACATTGCCTACATGCCAGTATTTTCAAGTGTTTTAAGTTTCTGGAAACAAGTTTTCTTAAAACTAGGATTTATTTAGAAAAAGAGTTTTTACTGATTTATTCTTTCATTCACTGAAAATTAATTATTTGCAGATATCTAGAGACATAATTTTTAGGATTTTTTTTTTTTATTTTGTAGTCATAAAAGTTTATTTATGCAACTTATTTATTATACTGTCCTAAAGAGAATCTCTCAGCTATAAGCTTGCAGGAAGCAAATCAAGAAGCTTGGAGTAAAAAAAAGAATTGCTACTGCGTGGAAAAATTAAATAGATAAATAAGGCTATCCCCACCATTACTAAAATCTAAAAAAATACAAAACTATAGGGAGACCTGTTTCAAGATGGTGTCATTTAAAGGTAAGTTTATGTTTTAAGTCTTGAGTAAGATTAAATATGGTAGATCATTGATCATACAATACAATCATTGTAACAAAAAATCATTAAAGTCAAAATTATATGTTGTGCCAGCTCGGATTTTTAGTTTAGATCATTTATGAAGCAGCAATCAATCTTTTTCTCCTTATCTATCAAAGAGAGAGTAGTAAATCATGCACTTTGTTGAACACTTACTAGATGAAGTGAAAATTGCCCGGGATTTATCTGTGAGTAGTCTGAGCTATAGTGTCCTCTTCTGCAATGATTTACCCAAATACTGGAAGGTAATGCAGTCAGAAACAAAGTGACAACAGAAATGTTTGCAAACGTCTTGCAGTGTGCAAAAATGTTAGGAGTTGTCTGTCTTGAACTGAGTCAGCAGTTAAACAGAGGTTTTTTGTAAGGAATATTAAGGCTCAGTGTCCTCTTAGTTAGATGCTGTTCTGCTTCAAAAAATATTCGCAACAGAATAAATGGAAATTCCCATGTGGTATATTCTTCCATGTGTTTTCCCCTTTGAAATAATCTTGGACAAGACTTGATTTCTTGAAAAAATGAAGTGCTGTAGCCCATTAAATTTAGCCCACAAAAAATCTGTGTCCTTTGTACTTTCTCATCCTTCTTTTTGAACTCTGTTCTTAAATGTCGTTGTCATATTTTTCCTTACCATATCACCTTTATGTTCTTGCATGGATAACAGGGTAGCAGCTGTTTTATGAAGCAGATATATGATAAAAAGTTTTTCTGTCTTACCTTAAATATAGCTGTTTGTTATTAGAAATTGAATTGAAAAACTTGTGTAACTGATAGAATATAATGGAGAAAATGGGTAGAAAAATAGCACTGATTATTCATCAACCCCTACCTGTTCGATTTGCCAGTTGCTTTAAGACATTTGTTGATGTTATTTGCAGTCAACAAGACTTTGGCAAAGCTATATTTTTAATCTTTTCTGTTCAAAAAATATTTTCAGTATTTTTCAGCCAATACATGTCCAATCATGATTATTTTTAGGGCTGTATAAATATTTGAAAGTCTGATACTTGCATTAAGAGTATTCTGTATGCCTGTTGTATTTATAAGGTGTGTACAAGATTTAAATTCGTGACTCATTTTTAGATTGTGGTTTAATATCTCTGTGATGGGACATTAGATCTAGTATACACCATAGTGTTTCGAATTTCCCTTCTTTAGATTAAGACAATTCCAAATTGCAGCAGCTACCATTGATGGCATCAGCATCGTGGTATTTCACTACCAATAATACCAAAGGAGGAATTTCCAGTTGGTTTTGTGGAAGCAAGTCTCTGATACAAAAATGCATCAAAATGTATTGGCAGTTTTTGACCTGATCCTTATGTAACTTGTAGATTATTGGAGCGAGAGTGACAAGGAGGAAGCTGACACTCCATCAACACCGAAGCAGGACAGCCCCCCGCCCCCGTACGACACTTACCCACGGCCACCTTCGGTAAGTCACCTGCAGCTGTCCCTAGGAATGTGTACCCACAGTGCCACTTCTACCTGTCCTGCTGCCCAGCAGCACATGCACGCGCCCAGGATGGCACTCGACCGTGCTTTTTGAGTCAGTGCTTGATCAGCTTAAGGCATTTGCTAAGTAACACACATTGCAGACTTCAATGGCCATCATTGCTGTTTCCACTGGTTTGTAGAGAACAGGGATTTATAATCCCACTTGCTGTACAAAATAGGTTAAGTTACAGAATTCTTTCTTTTTGTTCTTCATTCACGATGGACAGCTACTCATCCATGCAATCCCTCACCACCCCCTTATCAACTTTCTGAGAAAATGTTATTACCTCAGGAACAACACCGACTCTTCTCTAAGTCTCCAGCAGTTGTGCTGTGAAGCTTTACAGTAACAAATTGCACTTGAATTTCCAGAGAAATGCGAACATAAAAATTTTCTATCCTGTATTGCAAACAGCGATACCAGGTGTTCTGTTATTGTGAAAAAGTGGGTTTCTCTTATAGAGAAATATAAATTAGAAAAAAGGGGGATTTAGGGTTTTTCCTTTTTCTTGAACCAGTTGTTGATATAAAACTATATTATAGACCTCTGACTTCTCCACTGGCAATTTTAACTTTAATGTCTGCATACTCAGTGTTAACTAATGCATCTATGTGGATATGGTTTTTCGATTGAACAATCAGGAAATTCAGGGGAAAGAGAGCATTCATGATGTTTATTTTGAAGGCAACACTTTATCTTACAAAATTATAGATCTTTGAATGACAGTACTGAAGCACTGCAAGCGTGATTCCAAAGAAAAGCAAGATAGGATAACAACAGGCATTTGGATAGCGTTTTTAAGATTTTGAATGAACCAGGTATGTCTCTTCAAGTCTTCCATAGTGCCATATTTTGCACTGTTTTGCAGTTTTCTGCACATTTTGTTGGCTTATTTTATGGATTACGTGACATAGTAAAGATACTTATTATGAATAAGTATCAGTATTTGACCCACAGGTGTGACATATACAGACATGGGTATGCATTAACATTAGGAACAGGGCAGGTTAATTAGGTAAGTTTGCCTTCAATAATGAACCAGGTGCTATCGGTGATAATGAAAAGTGAGAGGCTGTTATTCGCAGTAGGTCTCGGTGTGCATTGATCTGAAGGTTGCTCATTGTTGGCGTTGCAGATGAGCTGCACAAGCCCTTACGTGGAGCCCAAGCACAGCCGCCTCTCATCCACGGAGACATCCCAGTCGCAGTCGTCGCACGAGGAGTTCCGCCCGGAGGTGGCGGGGAGCACCACCGAGTCCCCGGTGCGCAAGACCGCGAGCCAGCGGCGCTCCTGGCAGGACCTCATTGAGACGCCGCTCACGAGCTCGGGACTCCACTACCTGCAGACGCTGCCGCTGGAGGACTCGGTGTTCTCCGAGGTGGCCGTGGTGTCCCCCGAGCACCGGCGGCAGTCAACCCTGCCCACCCAGAAGTGCCACCTGCAAGACCACTACGGCCCCTTCCCCCTCGTGGAGGGTGAGCGGATGCAAGTGCTGAACGGGAATGGGGGAAAGCCCCGAAGTTTCACTCTGCCTCGGGACAGCGGCTTCAACCACTGCTGCCAGAGCCTTTCAGTCGGTGCTGCCGACCACCATGAAGAAGCACAGCAGAAGGAGGTTGAGGAAGAGGAGGAAGAGGAAGGCAAAGCAGCAGAAGAAAACCAGGAAGATAAAAGTAAGTATGGGATATTTCTGTGGCTTTTCAAGTGTCCTGTTCGTGTAATGTAGAGGTTGTTTTTCCTTTTTCCTATCAAAAATCCCCAACAGTCTTTCAACATCCCCCATGTTTTACCAGGTCCCCCTTGTCACAAACCTCTTTGGTCTGCCTTACGTATAAGGCTTAATAATCAGAATACTTCATGACCTCTCACAATCACCAGACACTTCCCTGTAGGCTGGTCACCAATCACCTCCTACTAGTAATTCTTAGTTTAAATGGATTTTGCTTACATGCTTTCTTCACGGTTACACTTGCACAGTATCCTCCCCCACTGACACATGTGTTTCAGGACATACTTAGTGATATTTCCAGCCAACCCCATCTGAGCTGTAAAAACCTCTTGGTAAATCCTGGAGTGCAGAGTCAGGCTGTGATTGTGTAGTATCCAGGCAGGCAGGTCACAAGCCATACCAAAATCTATAAGAAGCTGAAAAAGAGAGGGTATTTTCCCCAGTTCCTCTCATTGTGATTTATAAAGAAAGAAATTCAGAAAGCATTTTAAACAAACAAAAAAAATTACAGAGAACAACTCTGTGACCAGCAAGGCTTAAAAAAAGAATCATAATGTTGAGTAACTGTCAGTTACATGGCACATAAACTCCACAGAGATTAGTGCTACTTATCAAATATAATCCAAATAACCAGGGATTAGAGAAAGTCCCTGCCCCTCCTGAACATGTAAACACATTTTTGTGTCTGTTTCATGCTCTGTCCTTCACTGTCGTTTGTGGAGCTTCTCAGCATGTGCTGCTAGCAAAGTTGAGCCCACACCCAGGTTGTAGGGTCAGTCAGTGAAGCCTGCACTCATGATTTGTGGGGTTACACTGCAATTAAGTTACCTGAAGTGGCAAAGAATGCAGGATGACTCTTGAAGCTCCCCAAGGTTTTCTGCTGTTTCTTCAAAGTCAACTTTTTTACTGCAGTAAAGAAATATAAAAATGGTTAAGAGATAGGAAAGGGTAATGAAAACTTTGTATAATTAACTACCTACCTAAGTTGATTCATTGAAGTTAGCACCTTTGTTGAGCATTAAAATTCATGTGGATGTTATTTGGTCTCCTTGGGAGGGGCCAACAGTTTTCCATTACCCTTATGCTTTAGGCATTACTTTCTAAACATTTCCAATTCTTGACTTTCTTCTCCTGCTTTGAGAAAACAGTGGTTTCTTTTGCAGATATTAAATTTGATGGCATTAAAAGTTTAAAAAGGCACTATTTCAGTTGTGTTCATACATGACACTTTGCAAAAAACTGATACATTTATTAAGGTAATATTAGACTCTTACTGACTGTGAAATGAAGCTGTCTAATTAACAGGGTTAAATTTCATCAACCATGCAGAACATTTTGTCCTATTTTTAGCCTTCATTTTTGGTTTTCAAATGGATTTTTATTGATAGCAATATAAAAATAATTTTTTAAAAAGTTCTCACTGAAAATGGAAAGGGTCAAAGAGACTTTCCACTGGCTTTACTGTGCTGTTTGGGCACTACTTACAGATAACGTTGCAAGGTCTAAGTTTTTAGGTGTTTTAAATCTCAATTTCAATGCTTTTGTGTACCTAGTGGTAGCATTTTATAGCATGCTAATTACTATTAAAAGGCTAGTGCTTGGTTTGATGGGCCAGAACCAGAACCATTTTCTCCATCTTTCTATACTAATTTCCAGAAAAGGAGAACAAAGGTTTAATTTTTGAAGTGGTCTCCCTGTATACACATGCTTTTTTTCTTTGTTTGAGGAACGGAGTTTCCTTGGTTGAAGCTTTAACAGGAGATTAATTTTGAGAAATGGATGACCAGCTAGACAAGTCAAGTGCTCCTGATGAGTTATTGACCTTGAAATTATAAAACCAGAAGTAAAATACTGTCTTGTCTGTTGAAAAGTTTAAGTGTTGAATTGCTTGTTGCTATGACTGCAATGTTCTGCTTGCAACGCTGACTTTTTCCAGTAAAAGTGCCCTTACCAGTAAAAGGCAGGAGGGTTTCCTGGAAGTGGTGTTCTTAAGTGCAAAATCCAGTTTCTGAGTTGAGAGATTTGCTTACATCTGCTAAGTCACTAACAGGATGGGTGACCTTGTGTGTGCTGTCTCACTGCCCCCTTCGCTTACATTGCACTGGGAAAATGAAACATTGCAGCTGGCTGGAGAAAGGAAATCCTCTCTTTCAGAAATGTTTTAACATCGCCTTGAATGTTCCCTCATGTGATATCAGAATCTTTTAAATATATTTATTTGCCTTACACCTTTGTGATCCTGACATAGTTCTGGGCTCTTGGATGATTGTGTGTGTTCTTGTGTGTACATGTGTGTGTTTTAAAGCTTAATCATTCCTATTGCTTTTTGTGCGGGACAAGAATGCAGGTCATTTGCAGTTGTTGCTGTACAAGTCAGATGTCACTGCCAAAAGTTTGTTTTCTCAGCTTTCTGTTTTTACATTCTCACTCTTAGAACCACATGAATTTAAATTAAATAGTAAAATGCAGTCCTGTTTCTTCCAACTTCTTTTGCAGAATTGTTTTCAAATAACTGCACCACAAACTAGGAGCTCCACACTTTTTTCAGATGCTGTCCCCACCTGCTATAATTTAACATAGTTCTGTTGACTTTGTACTAAAGCTATGGTGATTTGCAACAATTAAACATCTTCTCTCAGTCAGTTACCACTTTGTGTCTTAAATAGATATTGCAAGACTTTACTGACCCTGCAAATAGTTCTGTGTATCAACTCTGCTACAATGCCTAGATGTATACGGTAAACTGAAAATATGGGTTGTCCTTTCTTATGTTTATCTGTCAGGACCTAACTTTGCTGTGTGTTCAGTTGCTTCTTTTTGTCTTGTTATATCACATTAACATTGCACTGCTAATCCTTAATGGATTGTTGTATTTCCCAAATGACTTTTGTGTAAATCATTTAGATGTTCCATATTGACACCATCTTGTAATGATCTCTTGCTTTGTAATCAAAGAGGATTCTCTTGTGGGATATTTGAGCTTGTCCATGTGTTTGCTCCTGACTATGCAAATGGCAAACCACATTCAGACCTGTGCCACCAAACATGCCCCTTGCTGTGCTGTTCAGGGGCAGCCTACACATGGAGAGCAAGTGGGAGGCTGTGGCTCAGCGTTTGCATTTCTGTGATTCAGTTGTGAAGGACAAGTTGGGCCTTTGCAGGTTTGTTTTCTGCTAGCAGGAGGTGTTAGGAGACAGCAGTGTGTCATGACACCGTCACCCCCTCCCCTCTGGCCCCACCACTGTCTGCACTCCATGTTTGATAGATTTCGCTACTTAATGCAAAGAACACTTCTAGAGAGACTACTTCCAGGTTTTTTCCCAGAAAAGCTTGTTTCATTTTTTGCTTTATTTTTTGAAATTATCTTTGGAGATGGTTCCTTCATTTTCAAAGACTTCTTTGGTTTGTGCATTACTAGGTTTTCAGCATCTAAAAGAAGTACATAACTAGCTCTCTGCAGAGTGTAACTGGCTGTTGATCCCATCAACTTAGCTGCAGAAAAGCCTGCACCTTTTTTGCATACTCCCTGAAAAAGTCTTGGGAGAACAGCGGTGTCTGTGGAAGTCTCAGGTGCTGTCATCTGCCCAGAGACTGCTGGGATAGGAGCTCTGCTGGTGGCTCCATGTGCTGCAGGACTGGCTGGGGCAATATTGGCACACTTTCCAAGGAATTCACACCTGGGACCTGCAACAGTGTGCAAGGGAGCTTTCCACTGTGCTGGCTCCATAAAATTTATTCAGGAACATGGATAGAAAAGCATTGATGTCTATGTTTGAGTTTGAAAAGGTATTTGCTGCAGGATGAAATTACTTAAGACTGTCTTCCCACTGTTAAACCCCATTTCCTTCTGTGTTGTTTCTTGCCTCTTTGTTCTGCAAGTTTTTAATCCTTTTTCTGCACTCTTAAGTACTGTAGTTCTTCCTGTCATGTGTTTAAGGATTTTTTTGTTGCTACACTACCTTCATTTTGGAGTATCTTCTATATAGGATGGGCAACTGTAAAAAAGTCTTATATGAATTTTAATAAATCAATGGCTGCCCTTCTGGGGCAATTAAAGGCTGGCAGCCACTTGTTTGCTGCATTGATTTCACCCTCCAGAGTGTTTACAAGATGCAGCAATCTTCCTCATGTGACTTCTGTCACCTTTAAAAGATTTTATGGTGCTTCTGAAGGCTGGGCACACTCACATGTATTCCCTGGCATTTTGCTTCATCACCACAAGCTCTTGTTCAGGTTTGCAACATCTCCTGGCATCCCATGCTTAGTCCCACAGTCTTGTGAATGCAGCCTCAGAGGAACACAATAGCCTCATGCTCTGGTCTCTGAAACTTGGCTTTTAACCTTAGATCACTGAAAACACTTGTCAAAAGCCAGAGCAGGAGCTAATGTTGGCCTTTTGCAGCTCAGAGAGATGTCCAGTCCCTGTGAAGGGTTTCAGGAAAGCTCCTGAGGTGAGCTTTCAGGGAGGGCTGGTCACTGAAGGAGATATCAAATGATTATGCTGAGGTACCAAGCCTGAGAGATTGTCTTCCTTTTTTTCCCCAGTAAAAAACTACAAACCAGCAAGAGAATAAGAGAAACTGAGAACAGTTTCTCAAAACTGAGACAGAGGAGTTTAAGGACTCCCATGACTAGCAACAAGCATCATACACCAAGAAGGTGTATCCATGGGACATCCTAGGTGGCATTTGCCTTCAAGAAGGAGTTAGTGCTAGTAAAAGATACGCTCTGAATAAGGTCAAGTATTTCAAATTCTGAAATACAGGTCTAGGGAGGCTTCCCTCTTTTTAATGAGAGGGCTGTAATGCACAGTGCAAATGGTATGTCTCAGAAGGATCAGTGTTTGCTAATTGAACACTATGTTATGAAGTGGTACCCTGTGTACACTTTCAGGTTTTGCTTCTCTGCATTTTAGGTAGCATGTCTTCACTTTGGCAGGTTTTAGGCAACAGTGCAACGTGGGAGTCAGGATGAATAACGCATAAAGCCTGGATTGCATGCACTGGAGTTGATGAGGCTGTGTGGCTGAAGTTAGTAGGGCAGTTTGCTTTTCTGACAGCCTCTTTCAATTCTAGAGAGGACATTAGTGATGTCCTGTCATCTGGCTGCCTAGTTTTATCCTCACTGAGAGTCAAGAGAGGAACCATCAAGATACTGTATCTTCTCCTCTGGAATTAATGCCCAGGGGTGTCTTAAATAAGCAGAGCTATGAGAAATTGAGGTAGTGTTTCACATTAGAAGTATTCCATATGAAGCTGGTGAATAGCATGAAGTGCAGCACCTTCTGGCACACTAAGGAGGGTGTTATTCTAACTTACTGCATCCACTGTCATTTCTGTACAGCCGAGAGCATTTGCCAAGTTGGGGGGAGTTTGTGTGACACCCTTCTGGGCGACACAGCCCGTGCATGCTCTGACAGTGGAGTAGGTTAATGACATGTCTGCTTTTTCTGAGCTTTGTTTTTGTGATCTTATATTTCATTCCTAATTCCCATTTGAGCCTTCCTGTGGCACCTGACTGTGGCATTTGCACTCTTACAGGCTGAAGACCATCAGCATTTTATGCCTTGTCCACTTGTCCCATTGCCTCCAAGGCACTGTTTTTGCTGTTAACTCAGATTGATCTTACCTAAAAATGCTGCTTAATTATGTTCAAAAATATGACTACCTTAGATAAACAAGTACTGTGAGTAGGTATGTTTATTTCTGAGCATGTTCTTTAATTAAAATTTAAAATTTATTAAATAAAGCTTTCAGTTCTCATATGCAAAAGCAACTCCACTGCAGAAGTGAGTTTGTATTCTAAATAAAAATGATGGGATACAAAACTTCCATATCCTGATTTAAAAATTCAGTTCAAGGGGAAAAAATTGCCTGCAGTGTTTGAAAGCCAAATATTGAATCATTTACTGAGTAGCAATTCAGAAAGCAATATGGGCTGTCAACAAAAATAAGAATAGTTTAATTTTATGCTTGTTAGTGTTTATACATATAGATGCATTTTGCCCACAAATATATTGTTGCCACATTTAAAATTTTATTTGATTTCCATTGCCGATGCTGCTAAAACTGCAAAGGAGCGATGAATTCCTACTTTTCTTCTGGTTTTAATAGCTTTGGGTATCACTGCCAACAAAGGTCATCTGCTTTTGCCTTAAATATGTGCATTAAATGGTCTTTTTATAAGCAAACATAATGCACAAGAGAATGTCTTACATGGCCATTCTTCTTAATTGCTTTTCTTGCTAAGTTTCCTCAATTCAGTTACTAAGTTGGGGGCTGTCAGTGGAGCTGTGCTGCTCCCTACCAGAGACCCCTTTGGGCTGGGTAGTGAAACAAGGAATATCTATACTTGTGGCAGTATATTTCTGGTGGGGCATATTTTATGTTCTGCATTAAGTCTCTCGCCAGGTGTTGTGTAACAAGTCTGGTTTACGTATAGTTTTTCCACTTCTTAGTGTCAGCAAGCTCTGTCTCTGCTGCTGCCCTGTCTGAGTTTGGCTGCAGAGATGCTCTCCTTGGGAAAAGGCCACTCATAAATGGTAGAACGCTTCACAAGCAAAAGAGGGAAGATAGTCCAAGTCCTCTAGGGCTCTCTGTTTACCCCACTGAAATATACACTGTTTCTTCCCGGTTTGTTGGCCTGAAAAGTCTCAATAGCAATATAAAAAAGCCCTTTTTTGTGCTTGCTGTTTCCATTTCCTCGATTCCAAATGTGCTTTCAATTCTGAAGTGATAGTTAAATTTCCTAAGTGAAGATATGTAGCTTTCTTTATATTATTTTATGGATGAAAAGGAAAATCCAACTTTTTTTTTTTAATTAACACATACTTTTCCATTGAAAAGAGGCTTTTCCTGTCCTAAAATTGAAACTCACATTCATTTTGATTTCAAACATGAAAAACAGGCTTTCTAAAATTGTTTATATAAACCTTCTCACTGAAAATTGTTTTAAAGACACTCTTAGATTTGACTACTGCAATTTAATTGGAATTTTTCAATGACAAAGCCATTTCTCACTAGGATTTTTGCAGAACTGGGATAGTTCCTCTTTGAGATACAGTGGGGACTTGGCCAGATCTGAAGGTTTCCAAGTGCAAAGGAAACAGAAATCTACAATTAAAAAGTTAGCTACCTGTGATGTACATGAGAATACTCTTTTGAAATGTATGATTTTAAATTTTCAAAGCTAAAAAAAGATGAAACCCTTTCTATAATCAATGGTAATTAAATCAGAAGATGATGGCACAGTACCAGTAGGACTAGGAGAACAGAGGAGAACTAAAATCTTTTCAGAATGTATTCATTACATCTCCAGGTGATACCATCTGTTGTGTGTGGCTCTCATGTTCTTTCAAGGCAGCCATTAAAACAAGGATGAACTTGAGTCAGTAGTGCATGGAAGAACATGGGAGGGATATAGTTTTGTTAAACTACTACCATGCTGAATGTCTGGAGGGTCACCATGTAAACATGCATTCTTGTTTAGTTAATGCTCATCATGAGAAGCAGGGTGGGATATTAAGGACTTCAGGGCAAACAGTCAGCATCCTACCAAATTTTTTTTTGCTGCACAGAAGACTCTAGAAAAGCCACATTTGTTGCAAAGCAGTTTAGTTTGATCTATTTTTTTAAAAAGAAGTCCTCAGAATTTTTGGATTTAAGATGAATATTTTCATGGAGGCCTGTGCAATCCATGTTGTAGGACAATGTTTTGTGAATTTTCCTAACGTGCTAGCCTGGCTTTCTGACTGACTTTCCTTGCAGTCACTAGCTGCTGCTCCAGAGGGTCACAGATCTGGTGGAGGTGATGTGCCTAACCTGCGAGCCCTATGCAACTTCCTTGGATACCCCTAGACAGCTAAAACAGCACTAGATGATTATATTTTGGCATTATAATGTCCTTACTGGTTTCCTAAACCTTTCCAGCGCAGGAGGGCAGTGTATACAGGTTAAAATATTGGTCCCTGTGAGGACCCTGGTGAAGTTGTAAGTGTGGTGTGCGTGTCTTGGAGCCAGGGAGCTGGAAGTGGTTTGGAAGATTATCCATTGTAGCTGTGCCATCTAAATCCAGAGCTGCCCTACCTTCCAAATCTTAAACACCCCCAGTGGTGGGCATTCTTCATTCCCTTCAGACAGTGCTTTTCTTCTTTGCTGTTTTGGGAAAGAATAATTTATTTTTTTTTCTGCTAATGGATTTTGAATTGTTCCCTTTGCAGTTTAAGCCCAGCATTTCCATTCCCTTATGGCACAGAAAACAGACTGCTCCATTACTGTAGCCCTTCTTTTGAGCTGAAAGGTCATTGTGAAGGTTGGTTTAGTTTTTCCTGTAGATAGTGTTTGCTAGGCCTCTGACTCCTCTTGCTGAGCTTCCCTGGGTTCTCCAGGCTGACTCCCATCTCTTCTGCCATGGCAGTGTCCAATCTGGGTGCAGCACATCTGGCTGAGACCAGGAAGGTTGCTCTGCCCTGGCTCTTTTATGCTCTATACTGTGATAAGCATCTGTTTGGCAACCATACTGTACTTCATATTTCACTTTGGGCTGTACAGTATCCCAGATGCATTCTGCTTAATGGTTGTTTTTCTAATTGTAGTTGTTACGATTTTTTCTGGGCCTCTTACCCATCCACATTAAGTAGCTCATGTTAATAAAAGCCTCAGCTGAATTAAAATGTCAAATTAATTGGGGTAAAACCAGCCAACAAATAAATAGGACATTTTGTAAAACTAACAGCCTAACTAGGTAAAAAAAACAAACCCAAAAACAAAACCCTTGCAGACTAACCTGGTGTTTGCCAGGCTCTGTGTCTGTTAGCACAGCATTTACCATATTGTTATATAACATTTGGCAAGGGATTTCGTCCCTCCAGATCATTCCAGCTTCTGAGACTGTCCTCCAGCAGACTAGGAGATGTTTCCTTACACTTTGATGCCTGTGGATTTTAATAAGTTTATTCTCTTGCACTGTTCAGGCTATTAGTACCATCTGGGACTGTTTCTGGATGCAGAGCAGCCTCAGGGGAGCCCCACATGGTGCAGCCCTCCCTTTAACAGTGGCCTCTGGTGTCTCCTCCGTCTGGGCTTGGCTTTTGCTATCAGAGGACACCTTGGATAGGAAAGGTGGCTAATATTGCTCATTTCTCAGAGGTGAACTTCTGGAAGGAAAAGATTGTTCCCTGTGTCACAGACATTCTGCATCTAAATAGCCAAGGAAGATGTTCCCTTGAGATAGGTGGGGAACAGAAGGTTCATTCTTTTGTCACTTGGAATTCCATCCATTCCTCAAAAGTTTTTAATGCTCAGAGTTTATAGTAGCCATGTGTGTCTTATTTGTAAGATCTTCTGTTGATTTTTAACATTAAGAATTTCCAGTTCTTTTTAAACAAATGTGATAATACAGTATTAACACACCAAAAAAAAAAAGCACCCTGTAATCAGGTAGTTTTGCAGTTCTCATTCATTATTAATAAAATAGATTCCTAGCTTTTTTTAAAAAAAAACATGGTTCAAAACCAAGAAGAAAATATTTTTTGTCTCCTTTTGTGTCCTAAATTCATGGATTTTGGAGTCTGTTGATGATGGTCAACAGTGCAGCATCTTTGTACTAGCGTGGTGCTATGAAATACCATGATTTTATGAACAAAGCATGAAACAAGTTCTCTGTGGGATACTCTGTTTACATGAAGAAAATGGCTGCATATTAAGTAGGATTTTTGCTTTCTGGCTCCACATTTTGACTACTGCTGGCACAAAATAATACCAGCTATTTCTTCTCTTCTGGATTCCAGAGGAGTAAACTTCAGGCGTTTGGAATATAAAATATCACTACTGATTTGTTTAAAAGTATTTGAGTTGTTATCACCATCAGAGAGTGGGGAGAGAGGCTGCCAAAAAACTTCAATTTAAACCACCTTTCAGCGAGTTTTTGAAATGTTCATTTAATCATGAGATGATTTACAGGCCTCAAGGAGGAAGCAAAATAAAGGAAACCTCACTTAGGAGATTTCTCCTGTTTGTAAATTCAGGGATGGACAGAGATCAGGCAGTGGCAAGGGCAGGAAGTTTACCCTCATCACTTCACCCAGCACCGTTACTGACAGTAAGTAAGACAACTCAGCTGGGGATCCTTGTGCTTTTAGTTCCAACTTAAAGGAGCTCAGATTTCGAGTGAGGAGGGGTGGCTTGGGGAGGCTCCAGGAACGGCTCCTGGCGCAGTACCCAGAGGCTTGGCAGTGCCAGAATCCCTGTCAGTGGGGTTTCCTACATGTGCGAAGTGGTCTTCATGGAATACTTGAGAGATGGTGAATATGAGATATAGAGAATTAGAGAGCATCTTCCTGCAGTAAAAACAGCAAAATCTGGTTTAGAATTCACGTAACAGTATTTCAATAGCTTCTACAATTGGCATTGAAGTGAGATTTTTTTGCTGTACTAATGTGCACACTTGAAATCCAATATAAAAATCATACTAAATCTAAAAAAGCTTGAATCTGATTATTCTGAGAGTTCCTGTTTCTTTTCTCCCTGCAAGAATGTGTCTTGCCATTTATTTTAAACTTTTAATTAAAAAAAAAAAGTTATTTTCAAGACATTTTCTTTTTTTTTATCAAGCTAAGAACATGTACATAATTTTACAGCAAAACATCTATATTTCTAACTTTACTGTAATGGCTTTAAAGACAACTGGAGTTGCTGGTTTCTGTCTCTTTAAAAGACAGAAGAGAGTATTTTTATTTATTTATTTCTGGCTGTGTGATGAGCCTGGGGAAAATTCTATTTATATTTTACACTCCAAACTAAAACTATCCAAGACTAAATTATTTTTTTTTTTTTTTACATTGTTCTGCTTACCTTCTCCAGTGTCACTGTATGATCTAGGTATTTATGTCCTGTTTCTTAATGTATCCTCAAAAGTTTCATGTGATTCTTCCAGGGACTATAAGTACTTATTAATGAACTAGACTAATTTAACCATACCATAAATTTTTTATACCAACACATTGAAAATTTAACATGGTTTATGAAATGGTGACACTGTGGAATAAAGATAAAATTTTTTAAAAAGACCCAACAAACACAAATGCACTTTAGACATTAGTGCATTATGGATTAATCAATAGTTTCCAAGTTCTCTGCTCACTTTATGTTTTAACCTTGAATTTACAAATTCTGCGTGCAGATAAGGACATCTTATAGTGGCTATCATGAATCTTACAGCATTAACAGGCTATCCTTGTATCTATGCAAACTCTAAGAAGTTGAGAAAATTCATTTTATGAAAGTCTTGCACAATCTGTAAAGTATCTGTAAAATGTCTCCATAGTAAAAGGAGAGGAAAAAAGATGTGTGTTAGCTTTCCTGGGAATACTTGTTTAAAGGATGGCTGAAATTTTTGGTACAAATATTTCTGAACTGTTGGTAGAAGGTGGAAGGAAGTGTCAGTGTGTTCATAAAGTTTAAAAATTATTTCCTTGAAGACTCACAGTTTGGAAATGGCTTTTACAGTTAATGCACCTCTGAACTGTGTCAGCCACCTTCTTCTTGGCCTGTCCCATCCCAAAAGACCGATTTCCTAAGTTTGTGTATGTTGTGGCTAAACAAGATTATGGGATTTATAGAAGAGTATAAAAGTCACTTGAAGTGAAAATTAGACTCTTCAGTTTTGAAAATAGCACTTGGGTCTTCATGGATTTCATTATTCCTGAAATTTAGTGGAGGTTGAATGTGGGAGGAGGAGGGCAGGGGTGGATGGCCCTGAGCAGCCAGCACCTGTGACACCTGTAGTTTCTACTTGGAGGAAAACAGGCGTGGAGGGGCAAGATTTTATATTCTACATAGATTTGGCTTTGCTGCCAAGGCTGTCAGAAGACTGTGTGCATTTCTGAGCATCACTGCTCCTTGGAAAGATGGGGGAGTAGGAGGTTGCTGAGAGTAACCCAGTGAAACAAAGGAAAGGTCATCCCCAAGGTGGTGGAGGCTTAATTTACCCCTTTTCTTGAAAAAGAAAAGAAACAGTTTGTGCAGTCTGATCTGTAGTACTTGGGAATTGGAAACATCAGGGTAGCTGGGGAGGAGATTGCAGAATTGAGTGGGGTGAGATGGAAGCAAAAGGTAGAAGACTAGAAATAGGGCATAAATCTGTAATGGTGAGCATAAGCTATCGAACGAGTTTAATTAAGTTGTGATTGGTTTTTGAAATGAAAATCCCATCAGCCTCTAATTCTCTGTGCCACAAAGGGGGATGATGGTGGTATAAATCTTTCCCCAGTTAGAAAAATTGGTTTAAAAGTATTTTGTGTCTACAGTGTCACATTTGTCTTACAGCATAACCTACTGTAAAGGCAACTATGCTGCTTTAGCCTTTATTTCAAAGATTTATGCCATTTAGCATTTTGCACAGGTGAGCCAAGTGGATGGATTTTATGCTGGGGCCATGTTGTGTGCGTTGACCGTGCCAGTGCATTGAAATATTTCTCAGCCCAAGTTGTCTTCCAAGGAGGAGAATCTGGCATAACCTCGTGATTAAGTTGAGAACCCTGTAATATCAATGTCCATCATTAGTTGGGGCAGCAGTTATTTTTGGCAAATAAAACCTTTTCACAGTGGCCCCTTAGCTCTTGTCTTCTGAAGGTACTAGCAGAGGCCATGCTGAGACATTTTCTTCAGATGCCTTACTCAGTTGTACTGTATGGAAATAGAGTAGATGTTTTAAAAGACAAATTCATGAGGCTGTTTCTTTTTTTTTGTCCTCGTATGTTTTGCATTTCTGTAGTCTGGTGTTGCTCATCTTCAGCACTGTTATTAATGACCAAAAGTATATAGCCAGATCTTCATCTCTGGTCCTCCTGGATTTTACTAACACCTGTTCCCTCTTTCCAAGGCAAATACAATGGCTGTGGTAGTGCCAGGCTGCGCAGGCAAGATCGTTCTCTGCACTTAGACTTTGTAACTGTGGATTTCCAGTTCTGAAATCCCCCCAAGGTTTCTGCACACACCTGCTAAGGGGTTGTTTTAAGCACCTTCAGCTTAAGCTGACTGTGCTCTTGCTGTATTTTATAGTTCACAAAGAAGTGTATAAATCATGGTCACCAACATTTTTTCATCACCAGCTGTTGTGTTGATACGTAACCAGAACAGATAAATTCTTGCCTGATCATACCTTCTCATGTTCTTTTTCATAGAAAACTTAAATTGAGAAAATGCTTATTTTTTCACAGAAGTGTTGAATAGATATATCAGATAATATACACTGAACTTTCTGGTTAATCTGTAACTCTTTGGAATAGCCAGTTGTACTGATGGCAAGTTCTGGCATTGTACAGGAAAATTAATGCACTTACTGACACTAGATACACAACTTTAACAGGGATGTCTACATTCTTCTGAAAAAAAACAAATCCTTGCAAAATTAAAAATTCACTGAGCCTGTTATTTTTACTATTTAATCTTGCAATCTAACATTTCCATTCTGCACAGCAGATGTGGGCTTAGCACATGGTCCAAAACATTGATTTGTCTAGTTCTATATCAGATCTCAGACTCTGAGTTATTTGGGTTTAAAAAAGTCACCAGCAAGCACAAGTGATTGTACTAAAGAGAGGTGAGCCCTATATCCCATCTAACCCAGTTAGCCTGCCTTGAACTATGCCTAAAAACATATTTCTAGGGAGAGTTAAAGGTGTCTTGCTTGTAACCCTTGATGGACCATTGTTCCACAAAATAGTTTTATTGATTTTGAATTCAGGTGTACTTTGAGCCCTGTCATGTGGCAATAAGGAACTGCACATTTTAACTCCAGGCTACAAAGACAAGCATCTCTTCTGGTTAGTTTTAAACCTAGCACACAAACTTTCAGATGTTTCTGTTACTTGAGGGGGCAATTATCAACCTTTTCTCTGCATGTAGGTCCTCATAATTATACAGGCTTCTGTTCTATCCCCTTTGTTTATGGAGAAGTCTTGATTAGCCCTAGACCATGCATTCCTTGCAGGAAAATGCTTTTGCATCACAATAATCCTATCAGCCCTTCTCTGCCTTTTTTAGTACTGCTTTTTGAGGTGAGATGTCACAAATAAGTCTCATTTTATTTTGTTTCTGCTTTATCTACACTATTTCCTATGTTTATTCATAAGTAGAAGCCAAACCTCCCTAGTTCTCTGTTTTTGTAGAAGCTGATTTGACATTTTTAATAAGTGCAATCCAAGAAGAGAAATAAAGGGAACTGTTTGGTATGTGATGTTTCTGCCTGATAGGGAAAAAAGAAAAAGGTTTGATTTTGGTGTTGGTGATGCATGAAAAGAGAAGTGTAATGCTTATTCATGTACAAGACTGCAGAGGAGAGGAAAGTACAAAAGACAATGTTGCTTCTGAAGAAAATAGCAGAGGACAATAGCTAACTGAGCAGCTTGAGAAATCCATAGGAGGGAGGTTGCTGTTATGGGATCAGAACAGAGCTCAGCTACATGATAGTGTTTTTCAGGCTGTAGAGATGCTAATATTTTCTTTGTTTAGTGGTGATATTCTGGTGAAAAGCACTTAAGCAAACCAAAGCGGGAGTGAGCAGCAATTTTCTGGGAATGTATCTCCTGCATAACAGCTCTGGATCAGGCTACAGCTTGCCCAGGGGAGCCTTGCCCATGCATGTGTCTGGTCTGGACAGCAGAAACCCCTCATTACAAGCATCCTTTGGCTTACCATCCGCTGAGGGAAGGGCACTCTTACCCCGCGTTTTCAAAGGGTGGCTATTTTTACAGGTAACCCTTCCCCCAGCATCTCAGGGTGTTTTGGTCCATTTGCATACAACAGTCACCAGTTGTGGTGACAGTAAGGGATTTTCTCTTCGAGCCTCCCGTTACCCTTTCTGTCACTGTTGGCAGGACCAAGGGCTGAGGGCTCAGCAGCTCTGGGGACCAGCAGTGCTGGAGGCTGACAGGGGAGCGGGCTGAGCCCTCCACATCATTACCCAGATCGAGAGGTTTCTTGCAGAACTAGTTATGTCTGAAATATGTCCCCACCTCCCAGCAGATTGCTACAGCAATGCCAGGGTCAGGTGTCAGTGATGGAGCTGCAGTGGGTGCTCCCTCCCACACAGTGCCTGCCTTTCTCCAACTCCTCTTCCTTGCCTCAGCCTGCTCAGGCACCATCTCACACCAGCAGTTCGCTTGCTGCCCAGCTGCTCCCAGAGCTGGGGCAACCCTTTGGGGAAGAGCTGCCCTCATTTTAATAAGGCTTCTCTTTTGCTGGATATTATTACCTTTGAGTAAGCTAAAGATATTTTTCTCTGGTTGTGATCTAAAGACCTGGTTGAGATAGCAGGAGCTAGCAAATAGTCGTGCATATTCTAAGATTATGGCACTCTCATTTCCCGTTGAAAGCTGCAGAGATCCTGTTTTCACTCTCCTGAAAAAGAACACCATTTTTAACAACTCATAAGGCTTTGAGAGGTGCCCATCTCCAGGACAACTCTGGTGGTTTGTGCCAGTAGAGGAGCTTGAGCTGCTGTAGGAACAGGGAGATTGGTACCTGGTGGGCCCTCTGCACTGCTCCATCACTCCAGGAGGACAGCAGGTCTCTCCCAGGCTCTGCCCTTCCACACTGAGAAGGGGTCAGATGTACAGGAGAAGAGAACCAGGGCCTGAATCACATATGGGTGCTGTAATATGTTCAGTGCAGCATTATTTTTTTCTGTGAAACAATGCCATCATACAGAAGTATGGCAGCTACACCGCACCAAACAGTGTGTGACAGGGCAGTTTGTGTGTTTTGGAGATGCTTGGAGATTAATTAGGAAGGAAGAGGCTAATGAGAAGCAATTTTGACACCGATGTCTTTATACCTTTGTGCAAAGGTCATTGAGGAGGAATTAGTGGAAGAGTAGAAATTGATGGAAGTGTAGATGTTACTCCTTACTGGTTATCACCAGTTAACCAAGACCTCAGGCTCTTTCCTTAAAAACCACTGGGTGCAGCATGTCCTCTCACCAAGAGGGCCTTTGGTGGGTGTCTGGATTTCAGAAAAGGCTGGGAAGGAGGGCTTAAGGACTCCTGCATGGCTTGACATCTCGGGGTCATGAAACCCTGGCATGGCATCCTTCAGCTTTGTGTGGGTTCCTGGCCAGTCTGAGAAATGCCTTTTGCCATCCATGCATGAATGGCAGCCTTGTGGTTTTCTGGAAGAGTATTTAACCAGGAGCTTGAACACAAGGTGATATGACAAAATAGTCCCTTCATTGTTTGTTGATTTTTCCCCTCCTAAAGTGCATATAGAAGTACTGTCTTAGCAGGCTTGAAGAGATACTATCCATGGGAGATCTCATTCAGTCTAGCATGTTCAGGGATTTGAAATATTTTAAAATTCGCTGATTGTTGCTATCTTTAAAGTTAAAATACTGTCGAGAGCTTCTGATGTTTTCATCATTTGACTCCTGTAACAGGAATCTTTAGTCTCATGAAATCCCTGTGCAACCCTGAATTTCTCTTATTACACTAGTGATGGCATTGTTTGGAATATGATAAGCTTAAGATATACTTCTAATGGAAAAATTTGATCCCCTCTGAAAACAGCTCTTGCATGTTAAAAATATACAAGCAATTCTTAACAAACAACATAGCAATGTTTGGCTTGTCAGAAGATTACCTTGCATAAAACTTTTCAGTGCAAGCTTTTTATATAGAGATAATTATTCTCATAAAAAATAAGTTAAATTTACCAGATGAAAGTACATGCCTTCAGTATCCAACAGGTGTGAAACATTTAGTCAATAATTCTTCATTTTATACTCCCAAATAGGTAAGGAATTCGCTCTAGGAAGACAAGGAGCTCATTTCTTTTTTGGTCTGATGGGCTTTCAGGACACCATAGATACCTAAGAAAGCAGCTGAATCATTGGTTTAGAACAGGAAAGGTGATTCCTGTCTTATTTTTATGGGAACCAAACTAATTAAAGGCAAGGCTTCAAAAAGCAGTTTCTTTATATGCTAATTTTGTGCAGTATGTTTCAGGTTATTGGTATGAGGGAGGGTTTCAGGTCTGATAGCATTTTTGTTGCTAAATATGGTCCTCCCCAAACCTGAAAGAGACCTGACTGAGTCAAAAATAGAGTTGGAGCAGAATGATAATACTTGCCTGGGAACAGTCAAGGCAAGTGGACTGACAGGTCCAACACGTGCTAGAACACGAGGAGCAGAGAAGGGAATACCTTTGTTAAACCCAGTACAACCAGCCAGGAGTGGTGCCAACATTTCACTTGCTGGCCTCGCCAGAGGAGGAATACTAGAGTCCATGTTTTATGTGTATGCCCCTCCAGTGAGCTCCAAATTAAATTAAAATATCTCAACATTATCAGTATTAATATAACAATGATAATAATCTGCCTCCCCCAATTTTCCCCAGCTGGGCAGGTTTTGACACTGTTCCTGTTGGAGGTTTTACCAAAAGCTGCTGAAAAGCCTCATCCAAATGGGGCACAAAGAAGATAACACTTTTTTCTCAGTGTTCATTTTACCTTAACCACATGGTATGGTATCATTAATTTGCTGTGCTCAGGTGATCTGTGGCTCTTTTATTGACCCAGTCAGAGAAGGGATCCCAGGCCAGGCTGCAGGTTGCTTCAGCTGTCAGCATGTGTGGCAGGGACAGCATCTCCATCCTCTGCCCTTGGATGTAGCCTGGCGATGGGAACATGACTGGCTGGCTGGGTGCTATTTAGTCACACCAGGGATTTTGTCAGTGTATTGGTATTTTTGGTGTCAGTGTAGAAAGCACCACCAGAAAAAGCAACTATGTTACTTAATAATGTGCTGCTAAAGCCTTCTCTAACCAAAGGGGCTTCTACTGGTTGAAGTTAAAAATTTGTTTGTGCAAATTTAAATTTGTCATGCTATAAATAATTCCATACGTTTCTGTCTGCTTTTAAAGCTGTAACGTAAGTTAATGTAAAAAAATTCCCAGAAATACACTGCTTTAAAAAGTAATTTAAAAAGTAATACAGAGAATAGTATGTTAAAATAATAAGATCAATTCTCCTTAAATACTCCTTAATAAAATTGTGCTGATAACAATGCAAGAAATTAGTACATTGCTTTTTTTTCAGGGTTGTGTCCGAAGCGTTAGTCGGGAAACAGCTCCCATTTCTGTGTTGTACGTTAACTCTTTCATGGGGTGACAGACTGGAACTACAATTCCTGCTTTATGGTCAGGAAACAAAGGCATGGCTTTTCAAGCAGTTCTCAGAATAAGCCATGCAGGAGGTTTGGTAGATTACATTGAGCTTTATATGCCATTACAGTCATAGCCTGACTGGTTTTAGCTTACAACAGGACTAAGAATTGTATTGAAAGGAATCTCACCATTAGATACATGCCTCGTGTGCTTGTCTTTTGGATGTGACAGAGACTTTTCCTGGGTGAGGCTTGTCCCATAGGCTTATGTAACTTATGTCTCCATGTAATCCAGCAATTAGAGTGCCAATATCCAGAAATTTTAATATTATCAGAATTCATAAACTGCCCAGTGGGATGCTAAAGTTGTGATTACATCCTATGCCTTCTGAATGTATATAAAACTATGACAAGTTCAGCCAGCTGCTCTTTTTCCTGAACATGGTTATTCAACTGTGTCTCACTGCTTATGTCCCAAATTAGAGGGCTGCCTTTGTCTGGGAGCAGCTCTTTCTATTACTTTGCAATGGTTACAAAATTAACTACCCTGGAAAAATAACCTTATTTTCTGACACAACCACAGCTCAAACTGCTCCATCTTGGAGCTATGAACTGTCACTCCAGTAAGACCCTGGTAATGAGCTGAAGGAGAGAGTTTTGCAGATATTAGAGAGATATCTGAACAGTTTAAGAATAACCATGAGATACATCTAATATGGAGGGACAAAATAGGGGCAGAATTAGGAACAATAATAATATGATACACTATAATAATATAGGAAGATTTAGTAATTTCACAATTTAATGTGCTACTTTTTAGTTTACTTAGTTCTTTAGTACTGGGTAGATAGAGGGTTATTTAGCAATAGCTGTAGTACATGAAGTGCATAGGAGAGCTGGGTTACATTTGCAATTTAGAAATCCTGTGGTAAGTGGGAGGAAGAATGCCTGCCGATCAGAGCCCTGTAATTTCCCCTGCCTTGTTCTCCTGGGACCGAGTGCAGCGCTTGCTGAGGAGCAGGCACTGGAGGTTGTACATGGGCTGGCACCACCATCTGTCCTCCTGTCCCTGTTCTGCACCGTGGTGCTTTCCCATAGAGCATTTGTGCTCTTGGTGTTCCTCAGTGAGGACATGGGGGACACTAAAGCACATATTGTGATGTTGGAAAAGCTGAAACTTGCAGATAGCATACTCCTGTGTTGTCACTGTTTGATTTAGTGCCCTTTACTGCAGTCTCCAGAGGAGCACTGAGTGACTCCTGCTGTTGCTTCCATACCTAACTGGCTTCCTTCAGGATAATGTGCGGAGGCGCTGCTTTGGGATACAGTGTTGGGGGTCTGCACCGGATGTGTCACCAAAACCCTCCTTCCTCGGGCAGTCTCACTGCCAGGCTCTCTACCAGCTCCTTTCCATCTCTGCATGGCATCTGTCTGGGACCTGGAGTTGGTGGGGGCTTCCCACCACTGAGCAATAGACAGTTTGCAAATCTGCCAGTGTTCCTCCCCAGGACTCTGTGTCAAAGAGCCTTGAGCCATTTCCCTAGTAAGGAGGAAGAGGTATCTGCCAATGGACTTCTAAGAGAAGCAGCCATGTAGCAGTTTGTGGCACGTGGGGAAGGTTTTCTCTTCCCCATTGTTCTTCACATTCATTCTTGTTCAGAGCCTGATCACTCATGCAAAGTATTTACCCTTAGGGGAATATGCATAACTAGATATGCTTCATTATTGGACTAGACAGTAAAAGGGCTTCCAGTCAAAGTTCTTCTCTCCTGAATATGTAGACAGATGTAGAAATATGTACACTAAATAGGATACCAACTAAGGAAAGGGTAGATCTTCAAAAGGCAGGTACAGGTTTACTGATTGTCACTATAGATGCTAAGTCTGAAATTTCTTTTTCTAAAATTTCAGTATGTATTTAAAAAGTTAGTTTATTAACCTGCTGTTACTCAACTTAACCCTTCTTTGAAAAGAAAAGTTATCATAAGCATACCGTTTAATAACCAGGTATCTTGTAGTCTGTTTAGGCAAAATATGTAATGTGAAGATACATTAAAAAGTGGGTTTTTTTACTCCTAAGTGGCAGTGGTATACTCTTATTCTTTTTATTAAAGAAAGCACATCAAAGTGAAAACCTTAACTTTATACCTTCTCTGTAGTGACTGCTGCTGTGCCTTAAAAATTTATTTATAAATCAGTCTCAAAGAGAAAGAGTTTTATCACCTTCTGTGCCCCTTTCCTTACATAGGACTTCTTGTGTGAGAGCCATTTTGAGACCTTATTGATTGTGACTCTCAAACATTTCTCATGAGAACTCTCTCTTCCCCTTTGCTTACATTTTTATTGGCTTTTGACACTTGGCCTGGAAAGGCGTGCAGAGCATCCCTTTGCTCCTGCTTGGTGGGTTGGTCCCAGCCCAGGTGCATTCTGTCTCCACCACTTTAGATGAGTAAAGTACCTCCTACTGCTGCAGGTTTGCTCAGATATAAGATTCCTCACATCCCACATGACCACATCAACTGAAGGAACGGGCAGAGATTTACAGCAGGCAGTTTTGTGTCTGTGACCACTCTGGGGAAGTCATTTGCCATAAAACTCTTCTCATAATGCAAACATAATTTGGTTGATAAATGCAGTAAGTTCATTTCACTGTATTCACAGGATCACGTTCATTTTTGTATGTGAATGGCAGTTGGTTTATTTTTCAAAATGTTTGCAAGTCTCATGAGTTTCGTAAGTTGTAGTGTCGATAAGTATCCATCCGAAAGCACATTACTCGTTCTTTGTTATTTGTATTTGTTGTCCTTTAAAACAAATTTTAAAACCCTTATCTAGAAACAAAACCATATGCTGGAGATTTTTTACATAAATACTTTTGCTAATGTTAGTGATACAGAAAAGAAAATGTGAGGTTTGTAAGGATAAGAAAAAATAATTTTACAACTAAAAAGCAGATTTTCTAAATGCTTAGTTACTATCAGTAAGTGATATTGAAAATCTATTTAGAAAAGCCCCCCTAATGCCTGATAATTATATTCACATTAAGATAAATAGGACAGCATATGCTACCACTTACCATAAGAGGTTAATGAAGGGATGTTCATGCACAGTGACTAATCCAAACTGGGACAGTGAAAAATGACCAGTGTTTGATAATTTATATAATCACACCTTAGCGATATTACTGAATAGTCTTTACAGAAGTGTGTCTTACTAGCAGGTTTTTTTCAGAAATAATCTTCTAGTGCAAAATTTAGTTGAATTTTATGTACATAACACAAGTCCTGTCCCACCATGTGTTGAAGGTAGCACAGTTCTTCCACAGACAGAGGACATGTCCCAGCCAGACTCAGCTGGGCGTGAGGAAGAGCTGGGTATAGACATCTGCTATATAATGCCCTTGCCTTAACTTCAGTAACCCTCCTTTATTTCACAGCCACCTTGTTTCACAAAAAGGGAAGTTTCTTCTGCCACAGCCTGACCTTTGAAACCAAACTTTCGAATTCTTAGTGATTAAGTTGTATGAACAACAGCCATAAGATGACAGGATCTCCTGAAGCTGCAGAAGTGATGTCTATGAGGCAGCAGTATCCTCTTTCACTTAGTGCCTTTTTTCAAATAAACCCAAGACTCTTATTTTCAATGCTACAACTGTTTGTAGCATAAAACAGGATGAAATGTGAAAAACATTCCCTTTTGTACTCTACAAAGTCTCCCTTTCCTCAACCCCATGAGTCCTGAAATGTGCTAGTTTGGCCTTTTGTTTGTCAGGGGTTTGGGATTTGGTTTGGGGGGTTGGGTGTGGGTTTTTTTCATTTTGGTTGTGGAATCAAATGGTTTTTATTTTAAACAATAGGTTATGTAAAAGATTCTCTTGACTGCTATACTTAGAATTTAGTTATATAAACTGTTTTCCTCACACTTCTTCTTCCTCCTCTCCTTGTTGACGCACAGAGTCCCAGGAAATCTCAGCAATAGAGAAGAGGCTGACCTGGGTTTGAGTTCTATATAGCATTGCTCACCCTCTGCCTCTCTGAAACTCATTTTCCAATTGCTGCCATGTGTGGAGTAAATGGCACCGATGTTTCCATCTGGGATTCTTTCTACCTTGTGTTTTCTCTCACTGAGACAACATTTCTTTTCTGCTTTCCATACCGTTTGTGATATGCTCAAGAATAAAAATGGCAATGCTTGATATTTTCCTTCCTTTCCATCCTGTCTTTTGGAAAAAAAAAATCTCTTTAACAGTGGTTAAACAAATCTCACCAGTTAAATTGGAATGAGTTTGTACATCTTTACATTATGCACAGTTGAACTCTTTCCCAAAGTGTTGTTTTTTTTTTTTTAACAAAAAAACATCCCCCAGATTTTCATATCTGGAATTCAAAATGACAATGGATGTTGAGATCCATAGAGTTTCATTTTTTATTACAATTTAGTGTAGTAGGCAATAGAATAGAGAATGCACTGAGAGCAGCCAGGCTTTTGAAACTGCCTGTGCAGAGACTGTGTATCCACACAGAAACTCAAAAGTAAACAATTTAGCTGTATGCTGTTTATTCCACCTCTCTCTTTCTCTTTTCTTTGCTAACACAGGTCCACAAAGATTCTCGAGTTCTCAAGCCCTAGCTTATGGAAGTGTGTAATGTCAGTGTGGTTGCAAAATCACATGATCTCCTAGCTCTGTATCTTATCCTTCACCCAACATTGCACAACGCTGGACTGTCAGCTAGGAGAACGAAAGGAGCCAGATTGTGTTGTGCCACCTCTTTTTCTAGTTCACGCATAAGTTGCCACCAGGATATTTTTCTGTGTTTGTAGCACGTTTGGTGGATTTGGGGCACATTCTTTGCTTCCATTCTCCTCATTCATGTGACCCTTTCCCAGTGCTTCCAAATGAGCTAATGTGTCTTCAACATGGAGAAAACCAACCAAGTTGGTTAGGATGTGTATTGTTCTCTTGTTTTATTTGTGGGTTGTTCGGGGTTTTTTTAATTGGTCTTTGTTCTGTTCTTTTTTTTTTCCTTTTTGAAAACATATCTACAAAAAGAGAATATATAACTTTCTGCCCTAAATACCTCTTTTGCATCAGGGATGGATATTTTAATGGAGTGAGGTGTAATAGCAGAACAGTGCCATGTCTCTGTCCTCACGAGCATAGCTGCATGCAGATTAGAAAGGCTCTGTAGTGCTGCTACTGTATGCCAGATTTGCTATTTGCTCTTGTTTGCATGATAGTATTTCTAATTTACTAATATGATATGGAAATAATGGCACATCACCGATCTTTCAACATATTGTATCACTGCTTTATCATATTAGGCTAATACACTGCGAGAGTTGATAGCACCTCTCCATGTCAAATGGGATCTACATCTCTTGGCACTGAACCGATTGGACTCAAAGGTTGATAAACTTATCATTAGAGAATTGGCACGACGGAGACTCAACTTCAGCCTCTTGCAAGCAACCTAATGGCCTCCGTTCAGAAAGTCAGTTCTTCTTGAATAACTTTGATGTTTATAACAGAGAACAGACCTGTTAAAGCATAGACAACCACATGCCTGAATATGAGGCCTCCAGGAAGGTGTCAAAGGGCATGGCCAGTCTTTTGAAGAATGCACCCTTTCCACAATGGGACTAGGCACAAAGTCAGATCCAGTCTACATGGAGCACATTTGCAGAAAATACTGCCCCCCGCACGGGAGAACAGAAGGGGAAGAGGGTCTTGGCAGGGGAAGGGCTTTGATGTCACTCAGTTTTGTTCTGCACACCTCGAGGAATTAAAGAGGGATTCAGCCATGGTAACTGTAATTTCCCATTGCTTGTACTGAACTCCAGTGAACCCGTTCAGGCCAACCAGACAGAGTCGTGTCATTTAAGCGTGCTTCACATTAGTGAAGGAAGTTTCCTTACTGTGTCATGCTAAACTAAGTGTATTTTGTCAAGTGGAGGTATGTACAGACCTTTCAGAGGCTTCCATTTATCTGGTTTGTAATGAATTCCCAGAGGGTACACTGGCACTCGTTCGGATGATGACGGAGAAGATACCTCACGCTGAGATTTATTAGACTCTGCAGTTAAACTCTTCAGTTCCTCTTTATCTTCTAGGACTAAAACATGTGAGTGATGCTGCCTGGCCAAGCAGGCACAAAGTATTCTCTGTATAACACCCAGACTCCAGAGGGCTGTTTTGGGGCCAGTATTTGTCTGGATGTCACCGAAGTAGATTCAGATATTGTATTTATCATTATGTTCTGAGTCCCCTATGGGTTGATGTTTGCCTCTATCTCTGTGATTAGAATGTGGATTTTCCTTAATATATTTGGCTAAGGGTGTATTGTAATAATGTTAATGCTAATTACTTGATATTTCATACTATCTTACGGGGAGATACTTTTAAAAAATGTATTTTGAAATGTTTTCTTTCTGTTTGCTCCATGTATGGTATTGCATTATGTTAATACCAATAAAATTATATATATATAGTTATATATATTTCCCTTTTATAAAGAAGTAAATTATGCTTTTTTGCCTCACAAACAGGAAATGTGCAGTGAATAAAATTACATCATTCTGCCTTACAGCAGGTGACAAAGCTTATAATAGTTTTAATATTCTTTTTTGAAAAATAAAAAGTATAGTATGACATAAACTAGTTGGAAATTCATCAAAATGCATGTTTTATGTTTCTGCTCAATGGGACTGTCACAAAACAGCTTAAATATTTAGCAATGTTGTTTTGGCATCTTTAATTTTTTCTAATCAGAAACATGCACTGTATTGCTATTATTGATTACAAAACTGTACTGTCATAAATTTTTGCCTGTTGGCCAGATAGACAAGCCCACTGAGTTTGTCTGTAGGAATTGATTTTAAAATTTAATTTAGTGCTCTTTCCAGTGCTTGGCAAAGGCAGAATTTATTTTTTATATAAAGTTGCCTTTGAAGTACCTGCCTCTGCCAGGGATGATAAATCACTGCTAAGTACATAAAGATTCTGCAACCTGAAGGATATGTCATTAAAGCCTTGTTGGAATGGCCTGCAACCCCAGCCAGTCCTTTACATTCTGTCATTAAATTCCATAATTAGTTAGAGGTGAAATGTTTTGGAAATGAATTAGAGAAGCAGAAGCAAGGATGTGACTCTGAAATGACCTTTGGCTGCCGTTTGGGGTTACACTGATGGCTTATTTGCTGCTCGTAGCCAAAGGCCAGCATACATCTGCACTAATGCGTATTAGATTGTCTTCAGCTTCCTCTCTTTCTTTTCCCCACCCTTTCTAACATGTTGTATTGAGTATCTTTGTTTTGCAGAGGCATTCAGAAGGGCTGTAATTAGCAGTCCCTGGCATTTAATTGCATACACATTTGTTAAATATTTTTCTGTATGCCTTAAAATAAAGTATAGAAAATGGCAGTAAATGTTTCTTTAATGAAGGCATTTGATTTATTCATGAAGTCAGGATTTTTTAAAGGTGTTATTTTGGGCTTAATAAAGGAAATAAGCCAGCAAATTTTCAGTCTTGCTTTTGCGTAACCATTGTCTGTCAGGGCTGATATTCAATTTCTTTCTCTTGTTTCTTTTGTGGCAAACACATTATGCCCAATGGATGGGGAATGGACCTTTCTGCTGTGACCACTCTCATGCTAGTTTTGAGAGCACTTTATGCTGAGATTCATACGTGTTCACAAGTTCATTCTGACATCTGATGACATGAGTGATGTCTAGAAAAGCCACATGGTATTATTGCATTTCTGCCATCGCAGCAATAGCTGTTGTTCTGAAAGGTACTTCGAACTCTGTGCCGTGCTTACAGACCATGGGGGTGTGATGGGCATTCAGCAGCTGACAGGGGGTGCCTGATACTTGGCAGCGTTGTGCCCTGCATAAATAAGATGTAAATCAGGGTGCAGCTTAATTAGGTTGGAATCTAATCAGTGCAGCTATCATAACGTGCAATTATAAATCCAGTAATAAATCTGAATATCTGAATAAATCTGACATCTTCTGGGATAACGTTTTGGGAAGTATTTCAGGCCCCTTTCAGAAATGCTTCGGGAGGTGCTTCCCCAGCAGACCGCAGTGTGTTACAGAGGTAACTGAGGCAGAGATTAAATTAACCCGGCCCCTGCCCACACTAATTTTCCTTGTTTCTCCCATGTTGAAAGTAGGATTGCACTTCCTTAGTGATGCAAGTGTTTTGGAATACTTCTCTCTTGGTGCTACGTTTTCATACAAATAAGCAACTTGGGATGTAACCTAGAGCAGAGTTCATTTTCCGGGTGGGTGTTGCTCACCAGGAACATGTCCCCCGTCTGCTCGGGCTTGCTTTCAGGTATCAACCCCATAAACCTTGACAGGCACTGCAGTTGTGTGAGCGTGACTGTGGCTTGATTCTGACTGGTGAGTAATGTCGCTGGGTCCGTATCGTTTATCACCTAACCTTTTACAATTTTGAGTGCTGCGACAGGTTTGTAAAAACAATATTTTCCTCAAGGAGTAATTGCTTGGGAATTATTATTTGTAGGGAACTCCTCATCCTGATAAAAAGTTACAGAATCCCCACATGTCTAGCAATTTTTCCCAGTTTGCTCCAGCTCCTAGCTTTCCTCATAAATACAAGTTTCCTATTGTTTTTGAACTGCAGGCCCCAAGGGGAAATGTACCATCAAAATGTGATTGGTTTGCTTGTTTCACTTCAGCATTGGTAGCTTGTGGTAAAATTAAACAGCACTTATATCAGTATGTGGCACAGAAAAATGTCAGGATATCCTATTTCATTGTGTAAAATTCTCCCAAAGAGTCACTAAAATCAGCAGATTAAGGTTAAACTGGTGCCTTCATAGGCAGCTTAATGAGTAGAGAACCATATCCAAAACCAGGGAAGGATGCAACTACAACCCTACTGTGGAAAAGTTCTGCCACTGGTCAGAATTCCATTACTTTGGGAAGCTTTAGAGTGACTTCATTCTTATGCCCTCTCTGAAATTACAGCCCACCAATATAACCTCATGAAACAGCAGGACTGTGAGCAAAGAGGGAGATACGGATGCTGATTTGGGGCGGGCAAGAGCTGTCAAGAGGCAGCACAAACAGAACGAGCGAATTATTCCCTCTGTGTGTCCCCTTCTCACTACCACAGCAACCCATTAGCTGGCACCTGAACTTCACCGCTAAGTGGACGTCAAAAATGGCAGAATGTTACTGTCAGCTCAACAATGCCCATCTGCAGGCAGACACATCGAGGGTTTTTCCTTATGCTGAGTTTAGTGTCAGCTGGTTTTAGTTAGCAGTCCCAGTTGCATGGAAAGCTGTAGAGAGGTGGCTGAGGTGGGTGTGAGACTCAGAGCAAGACCAGCTCAGGTGTCCCACGAAGGCTGGAGGTTGAACATGTAAACATGCTCCAGCCTGCCAGCTCACACCACAGCCAGCAGGGCACTGGGGGCTCGCAGGGCCATGGCAGGGTGCAGACAGCTTGTCCTTCAGACATCCCCAGAAAGGTGATCAGTGGAAAAGGGATTCACAGGGATCTACTGACCCAAAAGGAAAACTGCTAGTGCCAAAATAGTTCACAGAAAGAATTAGACCTTTGGTGTCACAGCATCTGTCAGGCCTTACAGAGGCTAGGGCTAGATCTTTTAAAAGATGGTACCTGCCTGCTTCTGATACTGAACTTGGTTGTAGTGCAAAATGCCTGAAATACTTTCAGATACCTATCGTGTGGGAGATGAGTTTTCCACTTGTCTGCACAGTTCACTTTATTTCAAGAAACCCAATTTATGCTCATGCATGTGAGAGGAGAAGCAGCCTCGTACCATTGGGTGGAAGACTCCAGCAAGTGCAGGACTCCGTTGTGTTGGTGCTTTCAGTGAGCGGCCTCTCTAGGGAATATCTTTTTTTGTCTGCAGGTTTGCATAATAGGAGAGAATAGAAACCGTGTACAACTATCCTGGTAACCCAAAAACACTTCCACTTTAGAGGAAATGATGGCATAAAATCCAGATTTAATACCTGCATTGAATAAATACAAAATAATAAATACAATAAATATAAAATTTAATGATCCTCCAGCTACTAGTATTTCAGCAACCACATGGATCAAAGCTTGTTTTTAAACAGTGTTCCTCCCTTCCTTGATTCAAGACTTTTGGGAAAATCCTGCACTTTCACATACACAGGGACAGAAAGGATAGAGGATTACATGAATCAGAAAAAGGCAGGGAAAGGGAAGCAATACCCGAGAGAAGGGCTGCAAAGACCAGATACTGGACAAGAAGCCCCCGTTTTAGTTTTAATTTAGTTTTAAGTCAGCTTGTTTAAACTTCACTTGTAGAAAACATGAATATGCTCATGTGTGTATAGACATATATACATGTGTGTGTGTGTTTACAGGTATAATCACATATCCAGTCAGGCCTTGATTTTAAAGTGGCATAGGACATAACATAGATTTCTACTTGTACTTTAACAGGGAAATCTGTTCTGTCTTATCCAGAGCAGCTGATTAGAAGCCGTTTCCCTGTAGACCTGCATTTTACTGCACCTCCTGCCTGCTGTAGCATGCCAGGCTTATAGACTGTGTTGCTTCTTCCTTTTCTCAGTAATTAGGGATGTGGCTTGTAACATTTTCCTACCAGGAGCTGACTTTCTATGTCATTGTGGCTCCCCCCATACCTGTGCAGGAGTGACCTCATGCACAGCCACAGCTGTGCAGACACCATCTCCTTGTAAGCCTTACATTGATTTCACCATTTTGTTCCTTTTAGCTTGTAGTTGGTGGGGGAAAAGAAATACATACCTTAGTCTGCCAGCCAGCCATCTAAATAGTGTAAAAAATGATTAATTCCTGTATCTTTGTTACAAGCATTTGGGTATGTCTCTCTCGGGCAGTTTGGACTCAAAGATTAACCCGAACAGCAGCAAAGATGGATTTAAGCCTTGCACTGGGAAACCAACTGCTTCCTCGGAGGATTTCTTTTCTTCCCTCCCCTGCAACACTGCTAAAATCGACATCCACTCTCCTTTCATACTTCTGCTTTTTCACCTTGTATCTAGGGAGATCCCCTCAGTCTCTCCTAACTGTTCCCTGGGGTTTACAAGGCCTGTCAGGCTGCTGCATGCTGTGGCCACAGCCCTTGCCTGCCTGTTGGCACAGCCTGAGCCTGGGCTGGAGAGTTTGGTGCAGGAGGCTCCCACCTTCCCAAGGGGTCAGCAGGCATCCGTGTGCTGCTCTACCATCCTGTCAGTGAAACTACTGCAGGACCAGGCAAGGTTCGATAGTCCCTGTTGTTAGACACGGCAGAGAGAACATGCTGTGGCATACGAAGATCACAAATGCTTTGTTGCTGCTGGGATTATATCAGTTATTAGTTAGCTTGTGGCAGACCAATGTGTCTGTTCCCAGCATAGACACATCAGGGTCAAGAGGGAAAAGAAAAAAGAACACCCAGAGGTTTGTGCATCCAAGGCTGTTTTATCTAACTTGAGACCATTTCCCAGAGGCCTGAGATGCTTCTTGTTTTGGGGGAGTATTTACTGCTACTCGCAAAAAGTCTCTGGGACACTTGAGGTAAATGGCCTCCCCTGCACAAAAGGTGAAGCAAAAAGGTGTAGCTCTCAAATTGGAAGCAAATCTTTGGGATTTGTAGGGGGGAAATAACATGGCAGCTGTTTAATAATGTAATTAGTGATGTATTCTAACAAAATTGCCTCCTTAAGATCCTGAGAAAGCTGAGCTTAGCTGGTTCCTCTGCCAGAGGGAGTGAGCTCACCAAAAGGAGTGAAAATGGGAGTTTAAATTTCAGTGGAGCCTGGGGATTTCAGTCTGACTATGCCTTGTTCGCTTCCTGTCACAGACTTCGCAGCAGCTTGGCTTTCTGGGGATTTGCAGAGGGTGGTACTTCTGTTCCAATGCAGGGCTGATTGCAAGGAGAGAGTGGGCGTGTGTGAGAGGAGTTGCACAGCGAAGGAAAGTGCGTCACTAAGCAGTAAAGGTAGCAAACAGAAAAGAGGATAGTAGGAAAATGGAGAATTCCATCAGGGCGGCAGTGGTGTCTGCCAGTCAGGATAGTCTAAAGGCAATGGGATTGAGCCTGGATGGTGTCTGGAAGCACTGGCAGAGACCAAAGGGGCCCCAATAAGAGCTTTGATCCTTGAAAAATATGACCTTGTCAGCAGGGTAGGTGACAAAATTTATTAACTATCCTTACATAGGCAGTTGTGTTCACTCATAGCCCCAGGTGAAATCACGGGCTCCTCTGGTACCTCAGTGAAAGACAAAAACCGTGCAAGATTTTGGCAGCTTGAGCTTTAACAGAAAAGTGAACCACAGAAGTGCAAGGACCTCCACTTAAAACTGCTGGAGGTTATTCCATATGTTTAGAGCAGATTTATGAGAAGTGTGTGCCTAGAGATTCTCTCTGTCCGGGGAGCAGTGTGTTAGCCAGCTGGGCTGCAGTGGTGACCTTCTACAGGGTTCTAATTCAGTACCATCTTCCTGAATCATCAGTTTTCATGGACCAATCATCTCTTGATCCGTGTAAATACCAATGGTAACTTTCTCTCTGGTCACTTTTCACATAAGTGCCTTATGCTCTTATGATCTTGGTTTATAAGAGGGAAATAATGGAAAGATGAATTGCCTAACAGAGCCAGGAGGTGGTTACACTTAGAGCATCCAGAGCTTGGTGCATGCTCTTTTCAACAACAAATGACCACACAATATGAGAAATCCCACCAGTTTTTCCTGAATGTCAAGGACCCAAACAGTTCCTGACCTCTTGGAGTTTCACCTACCCAGCCATAATCTTCATCTCTCCTGAGAAAAAGTAAAAGTAGTTACAAATATTTACTGCATTCTAAGAAGTGAGGGCAAAGTACAAAAAGTTCAGAAACTTTTCTTGAGGAAAGCAGAATAGTGAAAAATAATAACACAGCATTTACTAGACTGATGTATTCTTTATCTCAAGAATTGAATGCAAATGGCTTTGCATTCACTTGAAGACAGCAGGAGCTTCTTTGTTACAAAATTCAGTGCCTGTATATTCTTCCTTTTGGAAGATAGGGTTATCACCAGATTTAGATCCCATGTGTTGCAGTTTCTGCAGCTTTATTTCTGCTCCTGAATTACGGAGTTGTTCAGGCTTGTGTGGGGCAGGGGACAAAATTACTGCTTCAGAGAAGAGACCCTGCTTTTCAGCAGTGTGTGGAAACCATGACCTGGCAGTGCATTCAGAGGAACAGGAAAGATGCAACACATGACTCAGCAGCCAAATGAGTGTGAAAAACAACTGTTGTGTTGGCTGCTGGTCTTGAGGTCACCTGCAAATCCTGTTGGACCACATTTTCTCCTTAAACAAAACATTACCAGAGGTCTTATTCTTCCTTAACGAGACAGCCATGCTGTAATAGCATGACTTGCATACAAATCCACCAATTTAAAAAAAGAAAATATGTTTTAAGCTCAGCTCTATATGTAACAGAATACCTCAGATGCTTTATGGTGCCAAGGGTTTCACCAACACCTACAGGAAATCAATCAAAGGCTCTAGCAGAAGGCTGAGGGAGGGGAGATGTGAGTGTAATCTCATTCTCGCCTACTGAGAGCCATTGAGAGCAGCAGCACCACCTTCAGCATTTCTCTGGAAAATATTAAGGGTTTGGGATGTGTTTGCGTGACGCCCACTGCCCTCTCTCCCACCATGGGTGGAACAAGGCATCTTGCCCTCCTTAGAGCTTCCCCAGCCTCAGCAGCAGCAAAGCATTTAAGGGACCTGTTTTTCTTCTCTCCTCTTTCCTTTTTGGGAAATCCTGTCCCCTTTTCAACGTGCTGCTCATAGTGACATCACCAAGTCAGTGACAGGGTCTGGGGGAGGCAGCCCCAGCCGTGTGGAGGTGACGTGCTGATGTGTTCCAGAGACCTTCTGTCAGGGTTCTGCTGCCTAACCCAGCCTTTGTCCTGCCCCCACAGTCCTGTGCCTTTCCTGTGCGGTCTCAGAGCTGTTCCCATCCAGGTGAGGGTAGAAGTCCAGTGTCTGCAGTCCCTCTGAGGCCCCCGTTGAGTGGTGGCTGCCTGTCCCAGGGGATGAGCCCTGAGGCATCAGCCATGCAGATCCCAGGCTGGAGTGCAGGGAGGGAGGGCAGGACAAGCCCCCCAGCACAGGGTTTATACTCACAGGGACCATGTTGCCATCCAGGTTCATTAAAGGCACTTGTCATTCAGTATTGAACCTTAGGTTTGAACTCCAATGCTGTCTTCATTTTGGTGGGGAGCTTTTGTGTTTTAGGAAGCTGTGGGTTTTTGATGGCAAGCCTGGATGTGGTGGCTGGTTGCCAGTCCAGGCTCTAGGTCACTCTAGCAAAGTAAATTCAGATGGTGTGGAGTCAAAGTGCTGGCCTGCTTCTTCAGCAAGCCATCCCTGTACTAATCCCCTCAGGGGACAACCTTGGCAGTGCTGCTGGGGAAGAGACACCTGAGGAAAGATCTCTTTTGCCTTGCATAGCAAGAGATGAGAGAGAGAGAGAGAGAGAGAGAGGGAGAGGGAGAGAGGAACAGGTGTCGAATACTCCTGTTTCAGACCAGGAGGGTGTTTTCCCTTTGCCCTTTAGCAAATCACTCCCCTTTCACAGCTGTCAGACTGATGGACATCAGCATTCAGCAACAGGAACTGATAGAGAGATCCCAAACTTCTGACCTCATTGCTGCATGGACTTCTTAAGAAAGCACAAAAATCAAGACCGCAGGAGATTTTAACCACTCTCTAAGTATTCAGCTACTGAATGCTTTGCCCTTTAGCCCATTAGATGTTTTAATAAGAAAGAAAATTCTAAGAAAGAGAGAAGCATCTCATTTCTATTTTATTTCAGTCCTGGCCACCACTGACAGTGATGAACCCAGCTCACCAAGCAGGGTAGCACAGGATGGGATGATTTAGGGAGCTCTGTGCAGGCTCAAAATACTTGCATTGATAAAAGGTCTCCAACCCTTCTTCACTTCGATATCTCTTAAAAAAAAAAAAAATAAAGTGCTTTAAAAACAGCTGCCCTCTAAAAGGGCAAAGGAATAAACTGATGAGAGATGAAGCTAGATTAGTTGTTGATTGCTAAATTCTTGGATTGTATAAAGATCCGTACAAATGCAAACACTTTTTGTGATGGGGTGAGGAGATTTAGGTTTCTGGAGTTCTTGCCTGAGCCTGAGGAGAGTCATTGCCCTACTGCAGAGTATGGGCTCAAATGGGAGGTGGCTTCAGGTAGCTCTTGATGAGCTAAAAATGTCACTTCCACACACAAACTGTCTTCTCTCTTGGTGATTGATAAAAAACCCTCTAATCACCTGAGGACACTGAGGTTCTTTACTCAGGGGTACTTCAGTATGTGATAAGCTTTCAGCTGGTAGAAATGACTGTCTTGGAGCAGGGTCAGTCACAGGGTAAAGATAATGCTTGAAACCAAGCAGCCTTCCTAAAGAGCCTCTCGGAAAGGCTCCCGAGGCCACAGGCACCTTGAACCAGGAAAACAGGCACAGCTGTGAAAGCCAAGACTGGCTGGGGGGATCCCGAGGGCTCAGGAGGCCACGCACAGGTGGTGTCTGGCTGCTGCATGAACATGTGTGTCAGTGTGCAAGGGGCAGCAGGGACAGAGCTAAGGCACACAGCTAACACTGTCCCTAGGGCAGCCCTGGCTAATCCTGATCCCCACTCTGCTAATCCTGACACTGCACTGGTGCTTGCAAAGCCTGTACAGAGTCACCTAACAGTTTCCTCTGGGGCAAACATTGTGTGAAAGGTTGAAGTGGTTTGATGTTTTCTAAATGAAGCATTTCAAATGCTTGTATCAGAGTAACACTTCATCCCCAGCTTTTGCTTGGTTTTGTTTTTAGAGAAGCAAAACCTTTCTTTCTTTTTTTTTCTTTTTAAATGCTTTCAGTACGAGTTAGAACAAATATTTTAAACCTATAATAAATAAATCTCATTTCTATATATTTTGATATAGTATGTAATAAATATTAATTTTTAAAAACCAAACTGTAATGCAAACAACTCTGTTTTGGTTTGCTGTGCTGCCAGGTCGTGGTTGTGCTCTTATGTTTAGTCTCTAAACGCTCGGCTGCTGAACCTTCAAGTAGCAGTAAAGTAACAAAGGACCACAAGTGGCAGCACTATTGAACAACACTACTGAGTATCAAAGATAAGAGACAGAAATAAGTGGACTTCTCGAGGAAGGAAAAGGACATGTCATTCCAGGGCCACCATCACATATTCTTGAGTGCTGTTATCAGCACTTTCAGTCCGAGATCTGATCCTTGATGGGTTCCTTAGCAGGATCCTTCCAAGGCTTCCTCTCCTTGTAATAAGGAAGTCAGCAAAATTATATAACTGCAATACCAGACATCTGATTTCTGGTAGTAAGTCACTCTAAATTACTGCACCTTGCACTATTTCTCTTTTTCCCCTCTTTCTCTGCGTGTCAAGATTTTACACTCTTGAAAGTTTTTCTCCCTTTCTTCTGAAGGCAATAGCAAGAAGGAGCAGTCGCAGTACTTTTTTCTGGAACTTAGGAGGTGTGAAATATTCTCTTTATGGTCTACTTAAACCTGTTAAAGATTTTGGAAAGGTTTTTGATAGGTCTTCATATAATCATATTAATGATACGTTGTTCCTTTCTCTATTTCTTCCTCCTTTTTTTGTTTTCCCCTTTGTCTCATTACAGTTGAAACTATAGAGGAAAAAACAGCAGACTCCTTGCAAGATTTGTACAGAGCCTTGGAGCAGGCCAGCCTGTCTCCTTTAGGAGAACACCGGATTTCCACTAAGCTGGAGTATAAGAAATCTTTTATAAAGAGATGTAGTGATCCAGTAGTCAATGAAAAACTGCACCAGCTGCGAATTCTGAAAAGCACTTTAAAGGTGAGATAAAACAGGGAGGAAAAATCCTGCCCCAGGGTTGGATCGGGCTGTATTGTAATCAGAGATTATTGTGTGCAGCTGGAGTCCAGGCGGAGCCCAGTGTGCAAACAAGGGCGACATGGGGAAGCACTGCTTGAAAGGCAGAGAAAAACGTGCCTGGGAGAGCAAAGTGAGGGGATCAGGTTTTATTTCTTTATTTTCTTGTATTTAATCTCAGTCAGCTGCTCCTCCTCCAGCTAGTTTAACAGAATTTGACACCAAATTATTGGAGGAAACCTTAATCCCTTTTTTGTCCCTGAACATTTTCATTTACCAAAACACATTCACTTTGTAATTGCCAAAGTCTAAAGTTAAGCAAAGCCAGCCTTCGGAAGGGAACAGTATCTCTTGCAACACTTGACTGTTTTCTAATTGATGAGCTTGTCCAGGAGGAAACTGTGTGCTTGCTTTCTGTGTAAGCTGATAGGATCATTGTATTTAATCAGTAAGATTGATTAAATAAGTAGATAGTGGTAATGATAGATTTGAAGATTTTTATGGTTATTTTAAATGTACCACAGCTCATTTAGCCTCCTTGTCAGCTTCCTTTGTATGTTACAGCAGTTTTAGTTCTGTCCTGATAGAGATTTCAGTAAACAATATGCTGGATTTCCTCAGGGACCCTGTTAACTATATTAAATTACCACATTTTAAGTCAACAGATAATTGTATGGTGCTTTTTGTAACAGCTTTCATCAAAGAGGGCTTTATCAACATTAATTAATTTAGTTTTCCATCACCTAGAGAAGCATTTAAACAATATCATTTTCATGCTGTGGGGCTGTCATCCTGAAAAAAAATCCTACACATGCTTAACTTCCTGTACTGTATCATCTCATTGAAGGCAACTTGCATTATTATCTTGGTATGCGAGTCTTTGCAGGATTGCAGGCTGGCAAAAAAAGGCAACATTCACAAGCTGTCCACATGGCTTCTACAAGCATGAGAAACAGAAACAAAATCACAGGGCTCTCAGACACATCGGGGTGGCAGGAGGTTCACACCGTAGCTGTGCTTTTGTGCCACGGCGGGGTCGCTCACACCACAGCTGTGGTTCAGCAGCAGCAGCCTGCTACCATGCTGAATTGTCTCTTTTGTTGGTGTTTATTGATACCTGAGGTACATTATACCAGTGGCTTCCTGCAAATGAAATTGCTTTCCTTCAGGGAAGTCCAAAACCAGTGCAGCCTCTTGACCCAGCGGGTGCTCGGTTTTGTGCTTCTCTGGAACTTCTTTCCTTTGGACCAAGCAAACATAATTTGTTCGTTCTCTGTCCATGAGCCATATTTTCTAAGCCTGTCAGCTCTCTCGTTTGGACTGTGATTGGTGCAAATCGTTCTTAAGTATATGACACCAATAATGGAAAACACAATGGCAGCAAGGAGCAAAGACAGATAATTGTTTACTGCATAGAACAGCAGTATAGGCTGACACGTGCTTGGTTTGCAGTGACATCGTGGTAACTTGTGACGAGCTGCATTACGGCCCAGAGCTCCACCTCTGCCATACCACTGGTAATTGTATCAACCAGTAGCTACTGCTATTACCCACTCAATTATTCTTTCTTTTTATCAGTGCCTTTGATTTCTCCTTCCTGAATGCAGCCAATTGCGCTGGCCTGTTGGCATTGATGTTCTGAACTCTTCTTGAATTTGATCCTACATAATAGTATCCAGAGACACTCCTCCCAACTGCTTCTAGCTCTTGATGTCCCATCTTCTAAGTCATTAATGAAAGACCCCTGTGCTCTCTTTCCTGTGATAACACAACATCATTCTCTTGTCATTGAGTATGAGCTGCCTGGCTGGTAGTGCAGAGGTGTGGGACCAGCCACAACCTGTGAGAAATAAGTTACTGTAGTTCAAGCAGAGATATGGTGATCAGGAGTTCCCATGGTTTCTTTTCCACATCTCCTTCTCAGCTTGCCCTGTCCTTCTGAAAATGAGTATCCTAGCAGGTAGTGTTAATTTGCTGTTGTTTGCAAAGCATGAAAGTACTGCTTATGGAAGATGTCTCTGACCCTTCTGATCTGTCCCATCATACAGAACTTGATATTTCCCCTTGCCATGCTATCCAGAAAGATGTAACATACTCATAGTATGGACATGGAAAATGTCAGTTAGCCATGAGGAGCGTGAAACCCATCTGGCAGGGAGGTTGGAGGGGAGATTCCTGGTGGCCACGCCATTCCTGTGCTGAGGAGTAGTGCTGAAACCTGTGTATTAGCTGTGTTTCCAAGGATTATGGCTGTGGCATCCAGCTTCCGCCACTTGCAACAACCGTGAGTGGCTACAGGTACATCTGAGGCTTACTGTGACCCTCAGCTCCCTGTGAACCAGTCACCAGAGGGGGATTATGATACAGTCACTTCCCCTGCCCTGAGGGTGCATAAGGAGGTACCAGTAGCTATGTTATATTTTCCCCTTTTCTGCCTTCTCTTTGCCACGTCAGTGGTAGGAAGAGGTTGCAGCCAGCCAGCCCATGACATGCAGTAGATCTTTAGTGAACATGAGTTGTCCTTCACATGGGACTCCTTGCAAAATCCTTTGCAATGCAGAGCTCAGATGCCCCCATGACAAGCCTGGTAAAGAGGCGTCGCTGTGCTGGCAGCGGCGAGGCCATGTGTGTGTCTGCGTCCCACACACCCATGCAGTATTTCTGATGCTCAGGGCAAACAGATGGCACTTTGTTGTGTGAAACCCATCCTGAGAAATGCAAGCAGCTAATAGTAAACAGAACAGGGCTTGCTTTTTCTGGGGCTGAACAAGGGGGCAGGTGGGGGAATAGGGGCTCTTACTGAAGGTTCTGGACAAGGCGAGGGAAGCCCAAGTCCCACAGGGGGAAGTGTGGCACCCTGTAGAAAGGGCTCCTGTTTGTGAGTACTCATAGAGCAGATAGTCCCCGTGTTTTCAGGGGCTCTGAGGCTTGAGTTTGCACCCCCCTTTCTCTCCTTCCACCCACGTGATTGATTTTGCCAGTGACTCATCACTTGCATTAACTCTTTGCTTGTTCCTTTTCTCTCACAGGCCAGGGAAGGAGAAGTAGCCATTATAGATAAAGTTCTGGATAATCCAGCTTTGACGTCTAGAGACTTTCAAGAATGGAAGCAAATGTACCTTGATCTCTTCATGAACGTCTATGAAAGCAGCCCCCCGAGGGACTCTGTTAATGGCTCGTCTGAGGTTGAAGCACTCATAGCCTCGTTAGCACACACTCACTCCTACATAGAAACTCATGTATAAAGGTCTCTCTTTTTGTCCATTTGCTACACTCCAGCCCTTTACTTAAGTGCATAAAGTAGTTTTTATATCAATATGTGAGAGCTCTAGTAAATGATATTTTCATGTTACTCAGCTGTGTGAAGTAAGCCTTCAATGGTCAACGATACCACTTCTTTAATGAGGATTTGTATATTTTATATGCTACCAATGCTCTGCTTGTGTTTACCGTCTGTGAATTAAAGACCGATCTTTAGCTATTGAAGAAAAGGATTTAAAAGCATTTTTGGAAGGCTGTGGCCTTCATGCAGGAAGTTCCACATGCTAAAGCTTTTGTTATCAAAGGTCAGTTTTACAATGATATTTTATATTATATAATTGCAGTATTGCAATGCATTTTTGGAGTGCAGGTACTATTTTGGTGGTGGGAGAAAACCAATTTTTATATTTTATGAGAAACTCTAGGAGTTTTCTTAAATAACAGGGAAGAAGTGTAATGCAGTGGTTGTATTTCAGTTTTGTCAAGCACATAAAAGGGTGAAAATCAGCAGACAGAAAAATGACTAATGTGAATTTAAGTGTCAAAAGGTTAGGTCTTATTTCCTTGTGCTTTTTTAAAGCTAAGGTTTACCACCAGTGCAAAGGGATGCTGGTTTGTATTATAATTAAGACAAAAATGTGTATTGTCTCTTAATCACATTAGGTTGATTTAAAAAAAAATAATTAGTCATGGTACTGTGATTGATGATGCTTTTGCACTGAAGGTATCAGTATAATGTGCAGATTTTGCAAAAGAGAAGATGTAGACTTTCAACATCATTGGTAGCAGCGTTTCTTTAGCCCAGAAAAGCAGCAGTGGAAAAGGTTCCCAATGAAATGCTTCAAATCTGAGATGCTTTGAAGATTCCCACAATAGAAAAGGAGTGAATAGGATTTTTCAAGTAGTTTTCTGTGTGTTTTCTGAGCTGTGAAATTTGGCTGTATTGTATGCAGGGATAATGTGTGGTGAGAGCACAGAACCTGAAAAATAACTGAGGAGTAAAAAAGCCTCTGGTTTGCTTTTGAAGGGGAAGGGATATCTCTGGATTCTGCTGAGTTCACAAGCCAATTAAAATGTTTTAAACTTCCATGAGATTTGCTATCTGCTGAAGACAACCCAGTGAATATGAGGGGAAATAGATCCTTAGAGTTAGGCACATGCCTGAAATAAAAGTGGGAGGGAACTCTTAAATCATATATTTGCTTTTTATGGGCTTGTTTTTGAAAAATGTTAAGAGCATGACAAAATATTTCTGCTGCTCTTCAGTATTCTGCTGCATAAGTTAGGACTCATGACATGATTTAATAATTCTTATGTGGAAAGGAAAAGCCTCCTTTATACTTTAGTGAGTTGTACTCTTAACCAACTTGAGACTATTGCCTGTACAGCTCAGTGAATGTACTTTAATCTTTATGAGCTCTGATATTTCCTGGCGGTTATATCCATGAAGGGATGAAGGAAAGAGTGGACAGATTTATTTTCTCTCTCCTTCTTTCTCTCTTTATTTTATTCCTCTCTCTTTCTCCCCTTTTTCTCTGTTGCTCCCCTTTCTCTTTTTCTTTCTTTTTCTACCCCTCATTTTCTCTCTCATTATTGCATTTGGATTGCAAATGTTCTGCAGATTTTGCACAACTGTACAGAAGAGTGGCCTTTCTGTAGCCCATTTTCAGTAATCCTATATTCAAGTTGTATGGATGACAAATCATGTATTAACGTTTGTATAGAATTCTGGATCCAGTGTAAGATTTGTACTATTAGAAGAATATTGTTTGTATAAACTGGACATTTATTTACTGCATGGATACTGACCTGTATATTAAATTTGTGAGGTTTTTGTAAATTTCTCTTAAGAAATGCTTGACTTGAAATGGATTGTGCTATTGTTCCAAGCATTTAGATTCTCTTGCTATTGTTTTACTGGACCAAAAGTAAATATATTCATAAGAAAAACTCTTTATATCTGATGGATGTATATGCACATTGTGTAGTTGATTCCTTGTCAAAACCAAGGCAGTTCAGAAGACTTAGATCTGTTGCTATGCAACAGCCATTCTGCCTGCACTTTACATTAGTAAAGTTAGCTTGATTGCTTTAAAGGTGAAAATTAAACATTACAGTTTTCTAAGCTAGTCTAGTGACAAAGAACATGTGTCCTCTCCATTGTGCTGCCTTCTTTTAAGACTATTAAATGTTCTTCTATATATATTTTTATTGTATTAACTCTCAGCCTAGAAAGGGAACACTGTAAAATGAAGTACAATAAATTTAGCTTTTAAATGAACATTTATGGCTCAAGATTCAATTTACTCCATACCAGAGTTATTCTGTGGCATCTGACATTTTATCTGCATTTCACATATCCATGTATCATAAAGTACCCCTGTGTGACTTCAAACGCTGTCAGTGTGGCCAGAAGGGAGTGACACTATTGCTGATTCATAGGTAGGCAGACACTGAATAAAGACTTCTGAAAACCTTCAGTTACCTCCCTCCCCTTTGTACTCTTTGATGAAAGTAAACCTTTTTTGACTGCAGGGTTCTCTCATGTAGCAGTTCAACAGCAACGAAGAATTTTGCCCTTATGCACAGGTGTGATAAAACAGCGTATGGTACCGAGATAAAAGCCAAGGCATTAGCAACAGCTTGTTACTCCTGTAACAAGCTTCTTGGAGGCTGATGATAAGGATTCCCCTTCAGCTCTGGCCATCTAAGCTAACACAGGGTTTGGATACAAAAGAAATGTACATCACCAGTAGCGTGCATCTTTAAAATAACACAAAGTAAACATCTGGAAGGTGTTCTACAACAAAGGCCACTGAGAGAGAAATGGCTTTTATCAAATAAACAGTGTTTTAACTTTCAGCTGTAGCTGAGTCTACATAGTGAAAAATCCCCGCTTTCTGTCCAGTAATTTCATGCTGGTTAGCTAAGACATTCTTGCCTAGTACGTAGTATATCAAATAATACCTTTTCCTTGGCAATACTTGCTACTAATTCTTGTAGGCATGAATTTTCTAGTCTTTATACAGCTCTCTTTCCTTTTGCTTAGCCATAGCATAAAAATTCAATAGCACTTACCAGCTGCGAAAATTACCTCTGATTAAGAAAACAGAAAAGATGGATTATATTTTTTAATATTTGAAAAATCTGACTTACAACACCTACTAATTGCTATCTAGGTATTACTCTCCAAAAGTCAAGGATTATGATTCTCACTCATTGCCTCTAAATGTGCTACTGGCTACATCCTTGCTCAGTGAGATCAGCTTCCAGCTTTATAAATCCTAGATGTGTTTCCTGTGCTGGAGCCAGATTTTCTTGCCTGTTTCCACCAAGCATTTGGCTTATCCAAGCAAAACTTCCACTTTCATGTTCAGTGCCACTGCAATTTTCTTCTCCAGGATGGCCCTGCTTGCTCATTTCCTGCGATGGATATTCCTCAGCATGGGAGCTCAGCAGCTGGGCAGCTTCTTCTGCTGGCTGTCACCGTCCTGCTCTTCGGCCACCTCGGAGAGCTGGAGCACAGCACACTGCAGCCCACACCACGGCAGAGGGGCCTTGCAGATCTCTTCCCAGCCATCGTTGTCGATGTCGTAGCCAACCACGTCTTGCGTGGAGACCTCCATTGAGTTTTGCCATTTCTTTCCCCCAATAAGAAGAGCTGTTTCCTCTACCACTGCCAGGCCGTAGGAGAATCGATCGTAGACCAGTGGTCTTAACCGGGTCCATTGGTTTTGATCCGGGTCGTACCTTTCTATTTCAGAGAAAGGTTCATATAATCCCAGAAAGGTGAATATGGATTCCCTGATTGTTGCCATCTGGTGCCCAAACCGAGCAATGCTCATTGAGGCTCGTTTCACCCACTGCGCTTCAAGTGAGCTCAGAGAATAAACGTCATTGCTTGTGCTGGCTGGGGCTGAGTACTTGCCCCCAGAGATGTATATGGTGTTCTTGCAAACAGCACTGGCATGGCCATGTATCCTGCATGGCAATGCCCTGGCCTTCGTCCATCTATCCCTGCTGATGTCATAGACTTCCACAGATGAATGCAGCGACCCGTCCTCACCCCTTCCACCAATGGCAAAGATGTCCTTGCCTAGGACGCAGCAAGAAAACTGGCATCTCTTTTCCAGCATGGCCGTGATTTGGGTCCATGTGTTAAATCTTGGATCATACCGATGGACTTTGTTTGTAACTGATAAGGTCTTTTCAATTTTGGCATCACTCAGGGTACCACTTTGTATTTCCCCACCCAAGACATAGAGGAAGTTCCCCACCACGCACACACTGTGGTTCTGCACCCTGTCCTGCAGCTGCGTGAGGGTTTGCCATTTGTGATTGTAAACATCAAAGGCCACCACATCAGTGACGAGCCCCTCACTTGCTGTCCCTCCCCCCAGCAGAAGGATCCGAGTTTTCTGGTTCCTCAGTGTGGTGGACTTATCCTGCAGGACAGGCTGTTTGAATACAGATGTGTGATAATTTATTGCTTTTATGATCAAGCACTTAATACCTGCTGAGAGGGACACTTCTGACTGTGTGTAGGTTTTTCTCAGCTCTTCCACTGGGATGAGACCATATCTTATGTGCTCTAAAAGGCTGCTTGCATGATCCAGCCTGGATTTATCCTGCTTCAACCACAGCAGGACAAGATTCAACAGGCGGCATTCTTCCACCATGGGGAGATCTGATGATTCAATCACTGCCAGCAAAGACCTGAAATTCAGCTCGAGAAGTCCTGACAAATCCAAGTCCAGCAGCTTCCAGACATTTTTGATAATGTATTTTTCTGTGGCTGCTAGGGCATCTGGCAGGTAGAACTTCCTGGCCACGTTGGCAGAGAAGCAGCAGTTTTCCAAGGCAAGATTGTTAACTAAGTACTGATTGCACAAACCAATAGCATCAGTCACTTGCAAGTAGCTTGCAGCTTCCAAGGTATCCTCAAGGCTTTCAAAGGAAAGGGGCAGCAAGGATGTGTAGATGAAATCCAGGATGTGCTGGAGCCCAGTGGGTGAGACAACTTGTAGGTGAATGACACTGGCTTTAGACTCTTGGGTGTAACTTTTGAACATGGCTCGGAAGTAGTCACTGGAGCATGCCAACAAGGACTTGTGTGCAGGAAACTCATTTTCTTTCACTTTCAGCAAAATATCGCAGAGAAAGCCCTCTGACCTCAGGCTCTGGTACTGGGCGAGCACGGCGGTGCAGTGTGCTTTGCAGTAGGACAGGAAGTAGCTCATGGCAGACAATGCAATGCTTTCCCCTTGAGCTATTAGAGCTAAAATGCGATTAGACATTGAAACAGCTGCCTTACTCAACAGCCATTGCTTGAATGCCCAGCAGACCTCCAGCTAGAGGTCTTCCAGTTAGAGAAAAGCCCAACCCAAAAAAAACCCAAGTCAGTCTCTTGCCTGGCATAGAGGGACAGTTAGTAGATTTGTAGTGAATTCAATTCATTCCTTTATAGAAAAAACAGCTGAATGTCATATCAGCTGCAGGATGCTTACTTTTCTTGCCTCCACAAGTTGCACAAGGATGAAGGGTCCACGGTTGTGCCGAGCACTTGCTTGGCTGGCCATCAGGTGACAGATGAGGGAGCTAGATGACAATCCCAATAAATGGCCCTTTGTGTCTGCTCAGCCGTCGCCCCTGACCCTTCTTGCTCCACAGGCAGATCAAAGGGATCCTCTCTGGCTGCCAGCGCATGGCTCTGAGCAGACACAGATGAGAAGAGAGCGCTGACTTTTCTCCTCGTTTGTATTTTGAACTCCGATCAGTTTAGACGTCACCACCCCGGGACAGCAGCCCCCTTTCCGTCCTCTTTCCGCACAGTCTTGGGAAGCCTCAGCCGAAGATCAAATCAGCTCCCAGGGATTATTACGGGAAGATTTTCTGAGCCCATAAATCTTTCCCCGGCAGCCACTAAGACAACCAAAATACCGTGATTAGTCACTGGTTCGATTTGACATGCATTTCTGGCTCTTTGCTTCACGTGACACCTCCATAGCTCACAGCTACCAGAATAGCCACAGGCTCATCCCCTCGTCCCCCTTGCCTGGGAGCCAGCCCCGGGCGGGTGAGAAATGGGGCCAGGGCCTGGGGGGACGGAGGAGCTTCCACTGACAGCCACAGCCAAAGCAGCTGACTTGGAATGACCTGGCTGGAAATCACAAGGGAAACACATTCGCACAAGAGGCGACAAAAATAGATTCCCCCAGTTCGGTCATAATAAACCAAATTCTGTTTATAGAGGAGGCTTTGCATAATTATGCTCTCAGTTACCAGCTGGGAACAAACAGGAGCCCCCCAGGAACGGGCCAGAGCTGTCTTGCTCAACTTTCTCACTCTCAGTTTGTCCCAATTAGAAGCACTTATACAGGGATTATCCCTGATTTTCACCTGGCACTTCAGGGTCTAATTTCAACCAGGAATAGCAGCTCTGGGCAGGCTACACATTCTGACCTCTTAAAGCTTGCTTTTATTTCTTGTTTTTTTTCCCTACATTACTCTGGGTGGAGGTGTTCAGGAATCTCCTCCCAACACCTTTCTTTCCAAATCAAACACCCTCAGGACTTGCAGACCTTGCCGAGGTTGATAAATGCCAGATCATTTTGCTGCACTGTGAGCCAGCAGACTTGGGGACAGAGAAGGATCCCACAGGACTGGGAAATTTCACCTTTTGCTTAAGCCCAAGGTAAACCCTTTTTACTGTATTTCTTTTTATTTATTTATGTGCTGTCATGAAATTCTGGCTTACCCCTGTAGCTGAGCAGTGTTTGGAGCTGACTGGATCCTAATATGGATCATGTATGCTGTGTGACTGTTCCAGTGAGCTTAAATTGTCGTGCTAAACAGACTGATACCTACACATGCTCTGCTCTGTTTGTGGGGAAGGACTCCAGAAATATCACTGTTTGTTGCTGTATAGCTCTGAAAATTGATTTCCTGCTTGAATCCACTTTCTATCATGAAATTATAGACCATAAATCAAGATCTGCTAAAAGATCTTACCCTTTGCTAGCAACACAACATGTATCGGCTGTAGGGACGAAGGAGAAAAGGGATGCTTTTTTCTTTTTCCCGCTGGTTTTGCCCGTGTCCAGGCTGGGACAACTCTTACAGTATTTCAGGTGTTAGTGAAGCTGTGCAGTTGATTCCAAGCTTCAGTTTTGATACTTCTCCTGTTTTGGAAGTAGAGACCAAAGACCAGGTACCTCTGTCAACCCTCAGCAGCCATGAGTCCTGGTGATGAGGGACTGGGCCTTAAATGCTCCCGCTCCTAGAGACACTGCTTTCCCCAGTTTAACCCCATCAGGGACCAGATTTCTGTAACACGAGGTGCAGATAAGCCTCCACTGTTTTGAAATAGCAGGTGGGCACTGTCCATCACAATTTCCCTGGGGGCCTGAGGGGTGAGGCAAGCAAGCACAGGAGCTGTGCCTGCAGCACAGGGCTAAGTTTGAGGAGAGTTCCTGCAGCAGTTCTGGCATGCAAACCTTCTGGCATCACCACCTGCTCACCAACAGCCCTTGTCCTCCACCAGCCCTTAGCCTGTGCTGCCGCAGCTGCTCTGAGGTGCGGGGTTGGTGGGTGACACAGCCAGGAAGTGATGCACAGGGAGCAATGGGGACAACCCAAAAACAGAACAGCAGAGAGGTCTCTGTGGCCCAGGTCAGGTCCTCAGCCTCCCTCACTGTGTGACCTCCCAAGCAGATGTAGCACAGCAGAGGTGAGCCACTGGCTGGGCAGACGGCTGGGGATGCACCACCAGGAGAGACCCCGTGCACAGAACTGGGCTGGTTTTCTGCTCTTGAGCCGTGGCCAGCAGCCCCAGGGCACGGCTGAAGTGCATGTGCTGGTACCAAAGAGTAGCTGGGACCAAGGACACATCAATAAATCCTACTTCCCCCAGATCCAGATGTACCAGAAAGAGGTCAAATATATGGCTTGGCCAACTGAGGGTATTGCCAGCAGCAGCCAAGGAATATTTCTGACCCCCAAATGACACTCCTGCCTCCCAAGTGATGCACTCCCAGTCAAAGGCAATGTGCTTTTCCTCATCCCCAGCAAGGCCAGGCCAGGCACTGCCCAGTCTTGCACCAGTTTTGCTCGCACTTGTTAAATACCAGCACAGCTCCTCTCTGTAATTTCAGAGAGGCCAAACGAGGCTCAGTCTGAACGTCCCCACCTGTGCCCAGAGTGATTCCATGTTAACCCAACTGGTTGTGCATCACTTGCTTTCCAAATGAATTCCATCCATGGGCGGCTGTTTATACAGGTCAGTTGCTGGCACTGATTTAACTGAACTGATTTAACACCAGTGCCAGGTAAGCAGGTCCTATAAGTGTATGCAGATTTGCTGTGCTATCCCCTCTCAGACCTACTTCATCTTCAAGGCAAGCCAGCTAATAGAAGTAGAAAGAATCATGATCCTTATAAAGCTGTTTATTCGCCTGGAGATATTTTTTCTTTGGCATATAATTGAAATAAAGCCGCATCCTTTCCAGCCCCTTGCTCTGGAGTGAAAAAAAAAATTATCATTATCAAAATGAGGTTTCTCCCTGCTCCACTTGCAGGCAGTTAGCCTTGTCTAACTTGAGAGCCTGCTCAGCCAAGACCCTCCTTTGTCAACAAACAAATTATCTTCATGCAGCAGCTCAGGTCTCCAGCACCTTTGGAGGAATATTTAATGTCCATTAGTAAGAGAACAGACGGTGACTAAACAGCTAACTTACAGATCTCAGCACGAGACCTAGCACCAAGTGGGATGCAGTCAAACCAGGATCTTATTTTCCTCAGGCGTAATTTGGAAGATCAGATGTAATGTTTGACTCACTAGGTGGTGCTTAAAATTAGGGAAATATTAGTGTTTCAATGATGCTGATTTGTTGGGAATAGCTAATACATTTTTAATCATGTGCATCATTTAGACTTTAAATTAGATTTAGATTTCAGGCTTTCAGTATATTTTCTGTTGAAGTGATTGCTCTACTACAGTAGGCAGCCTGAAATAAAAAAAAACACTCAGATGTGTGCTGTGAAAAATGTTGGCTTCGACACGTGCAGAGGTTTTTTCCTATACAAAATTGAAAAATGGCCCAAGTTGCAATGCCACGTTCAGTTTAGTATTGCAAGTAGGCCATTGGTTAATAAACAATTGAATTATTATTTTAAATTTTGCCAATTATTTTTAAGAGTAAAGATTATAAAAAGAGTTGCACTAGTAATATTAGGCTCATTAGTAACAAGTGGCTTACTGTGAAATATTCATTACAAAAATCCACAGCAGAGGATTTCCAGACTACATTTTGTTCCAAAAGAAATCAGTGCAGTCCAGAGAACAGAGTAAATATTTCAGATGCTTGATAATGTACCACATGAACAAATAACAGCAAAATGAGCCAAGTAATGAATATGGCATACAGGATTTCTAGAAGTGCTAATGAGAAAGATCATATTGATTTAAGTTGTCTTGTAAAAATCTTTGGACTACAGTCTGTTCTTCATCCTTGAATAGTCATTCACAGTAGTATTTGGGTCAGCACATCTATTTAAAGCAAAGGATGTTTAGCCCAGGAAAGCAGTCCTTAAAAGCAAAACAGTAAGAGGCAGGAATTTTCTTGCAGCTAAAAGCAATATTTAGTGAGATCAAGTCTGTGTATTAAAGAGAAGGTTCCCAGCTTGGATGAGGTGGGCTTAGGCTGTGAGGTTTCCATTTTGACAGGGGGAGGCTGGGGTTGCCTGGGGCTTTAAGCACTGTCTGAGCGGTGCCCACAGGACACTGTCCCTGTGAGCTGGGGGAGCAGGAAGGCAGCACAAGGCAGTGCCTCCCCCAGCCTGTCAGAGAAGTTCTGCAAACCCTCAGCACCCTGTATCCATCCAGGTGCCACCTCAGAGGGGTCTGTGTCTGGGACAGTGCTGGCAGCAAAATCTTTGGGTGCAGGGCTCCATCTGCCTCTGGGGAGAAGAGAGGTTTAGGATGGTCAGTAGTCAGAGCAGGGGTCCCAGCCAAAGCTCGCTGCAAGACTGTGGCTGCTAAGCCACGGCTGTGTGGCAGTTTTTTGTGGTTCTGTGGAAAAAGAGGAGTAAAGGAAGAAATACCATTGGCACACCTGGGTTGGGAGTGGCCATGTCCCAGCTGGGTCACTCCAGCAGTAACTGCACCTGTGCAAGAAAGCATCCTGTGTCAAATTGTGAAAGGCAACATGAAATAACAGACTTTCAATCAGACAGTGCCTCATTTATTTCCTCTCCCTGTTTTTTCAGGTTTCCTTTCATTTGCCTCCCATGAAGACAGATGTTGTTCCAGCTTCCACTGCCATCTCAGTGGGTTAGACATGAGCTTCCCTGGCGAATAAAAAACAAGTTGGAAAATTTTTAACTTGGGTTCCCATTCCAGAGCAACTGCAGTGGGATGAGTCAGGCACTGCAGCCGTAGGATAATGAAGGAGAATGTGTATTTTAATGAGCCTGTTTCAGAGCAGATGCACTAATGGCTTTCACAGCACCTCACAGCTGTGTGGAGGGCAGCTTGGGGTTCATCTGCTCCTGTGATGGCCAGGTGTCACCAGAGATGCTCTGCACTGAGCCCCCCTGGGCAAGCAGTGCTGCCTGTGCTGTTGGTGGGGCAGAGAGGGACCTGCAACCCCTGCCCAGGGGCATCTTCACTCTGCATCCAGCTCAGGGATGCTCACAGACACCTGTGGCTGCTGACTTTGCACAGCATGGGTATGTACAGCCCTAGCTGAAGCTGCTCTGCTCATGGGTCCCTTCTGCAAATGTGGAAGCCCCCCTGCTATAAGAAGAACGTCTGACCCTCATGCGTCATTCCTGCTTCCCAAAGACCTTGGGGTAGGTTGAATTGGGTTCCCAAACTTTATATGCATGGGTACATGTAGTGGCAACAGCTGCAGCTTTGGGCTGTGGGACCACTCATGGCAGGAGAGCTGGGCTTTCCCTTCTGCCTCTGGCTGGAGACACCCACCCAGCAGCTCCCAGCACTGTCCCTCAGCACACAGCCCAGTCCGCCCTGACCTGATCTCCATGGTGATACCTGTATCCAGTACAAAACCCAAATAACTGGGATACACACCTCAGCTCTGAGAAAAGGATAAGGAAATGGGGACTGGCTTCCCATGGTTCAGTGGTCTTTTAATGCATTTACTTCTAATTAGAATGAGGATGAGTTTTTATAGGGATAGAGATACTGGTGCTCTGAGACCACAGAGGAGAAAAGTGAAATGACATTTTCCTCTATTGGGACACCACAGAGATAAAGTAAAGCTGCAGCGTTGAAGTAAAGCTGCAGTGTTGAAGTAAAGCTGCAGATCTCTCTGAAATCAAGGTGCTTTTCACATAAGCTGTTAGAATTCAGCTCTACCATCCTCTTCCATTTCCTAATTCACATTCAGGCAAATGCTCTCCAAGACACTGACTGTTGGTGAGCCAAGTAAAGGTTACAGTGTAATCAGCTGCTGTTACTGCATGGGATAATGAGATCCTGATGTCTACACTCAGCTGATCACTAAAAGAGATCTTATAGTCTGTACACTATTGTCATCATTGTTGTCATCACTGTCAGCAGCAGCAGCACATTACCTAGCGGCTTGGACTGGGTCCCTCCATGTCATGTAAGCCTCAGGCTTATCCTTGGGACTGAAAGGCTCACACCTGCACCTGCTGATCCTTTTTCAGTTACTCACAAGCTCTCATGTTTGAGAGTGGGAGAGCACCCATGGGTGAAGCGCAGCTGGAATGACCTGTACATGCCAAAGGATGAAGGATGGATGACAAACCACCAGGTGTGTAGAGTGCTTTTTTTTCCTCAGTGACTCCTGACTGAATAAAGCCATGCTGGAGTGTGACAAAGGCATTGATGGAACGTGTATGATTTACCCCCCTAATCTTCATGAGTTACTGAACGGTGTGTGACTAGCAAGCCTCTCTGATCACTTGTCAGGCTGATCTCAGAGCCAGTCCATAGTGTCATTAGGTATTGGTGGCCCTGCTCACCAAACAGGGTGAGAGACAATTCCCTCCACACCAGACGTAGTCTCTAAATTCCACCTCTGAAAGAAATTTCTAGAGTAGTTACAGAAATTGTGTATGCCAAGTTTTCTTCCCCAGGCCAGAGTCCTAGCAGACCATGGCTTCAGTCATCTCCTCTCTTTCCCTGGTATGATCTGGATGCCAACTGGGCATGCACATAAACTGTGGAGAGCAGTGAGCCAAACCCCTCATTCCCAAGGCACTCTCCAAGAACTAATGTACTATGAGCTCACTTTTATTAATTTTTAGTTTAGAGTTCTTATGACAGGAACAATGCAAATATTGGCTTCCTCATGGAAGTGCAAAGGTTTGCCTGCACAGGAAAAACACATGGTATGCCCAGAACAGCTTGAAAGGTTGTTCTATATTCAGCAAGTTTATTTTGGTTTCATTTGTCTAGGATAAAGATTGACATAAGTGACTCTCAAAGGGAGTGACCACAGATAGCTCATGCCCTGAGCCCCAGCAATTTGCACCTGGCATGACAGTGCAGCAGCAGCTTCCTGGTACAACAGCAGGGTTTTCAGGGGACCTTTGCATTTTGCCTGAAGCAGGAAAATCATTGCTCTATGTTAGCTCTTCTGTCACCAAGAAATGAAATTGTAGACAAGTGAAGAGAAAATCAGTCAAAGAGGACAGATGGACCTGAAACATGTGAAACTCTTTGGGGGAAAACACAAACTTGAAATGTCTAAGAGAGAAACACCTTCCCAATACTGCAAAGACTCACCTGTCTGTTGGTCTTCCAGGCGGCCCATCTCTCCAGGGCACTTGGTGTTTCTCAGCAGAACCATGGGACTTGTCTGACACCAGAAGTCAGCAGCCCTTGGATGTGCCACTCCAGCCTTGCTGAGGCACCCAGCAATGCACCTGGGGCAAGCACACACCCTCCTCAGGAATGCAGGTCAGCCTGAGATGAGGTCTTAGGTGGACTGGCAAAACTCCTCCTGCAGTAAAGAGACAGTGGCTTTGGGGGTGAGGGTGGGGAATATGGTTCACCAGGATGCCATGTTCTTCCAGAAAATCCTTAGTCCTCACACACACAAAACCAGTACAGCTGCACCTTCCTCCTCCATTCAAGGAAGCAGCACTGGTGTCAAGGAACCTCCTCTGATCCCAACAGAGTCATGTCCAAGGGGAGGATGCTAATGAGAGCTGAAGTTCAGTGAGAAACGTGGTTAAATGGAACTACCACGCAATCATGTCAATTCGATATCCTATCATTGAAAGGAGGAAGAGAATAAAAATAAATGTATATGCCTCATTTTTTTTAAAAATTACAAGTAGTGACATAATTAATATCTTCTGGAGGTCATTCAATGACAGCAATACAGTAGTTTATGCCAACCTGACCATCTTGACAGGGTGCAACCATGGCTTCCCTACCTTTCGGTCTCTTCCAGTCTTCCTCTTTGCTGAACTATGGTCCAACAAGCAAGTTACCACAAAGAAAATTTCCTGAATTTGCACGGTGAAAATGACAAATCTGGTCAGAAGAAACCTGATTTCAAAAGGTGAGTAGGTTTATATATAGCAGTAGAGAATCTCTCTGCCTGCACCTTCATTTAGCTCACAGTAACATATGAATGTGCCTACAGCCCTGGCAAAAAAAAAGAAAAAAAAAACAAAAGAAAAGTCAAAATACTAACTTCACAAACTAGACTGGAAACAGACTTTCAGTCCATCACTATGCAGGCAGATATTGTGCGCTGCTGGTATAGTAATTCATTACACCAGCTAAGTCAAAACTTCTATAAAGATGGATTGCATTAAGTAAATTCTCCCATACTTCCACACACCAGCACCCTGACATAATTTCGAGGTTTGGAAGATTACGGCCTGGAAACAAAACACTCAAGTTCAGGACATACCTTGAAATAGCCATATCCACTCACTTTTGACACACACCAGCTGTACATGTAAAATAAACAGTCTGTGCAAACAAATTGCACACCCTGATATTTCTACTACTCCTGACTGTGGTTAAGAGGGCGTAAGTTGAAATTGTGCACAGAATATGAAAGCAATCACCATACAAATCACCTGTCTGTTTTTCCCCAAGCAGGTTTATTTGCCTTTGATAATATAAAAGAGCTGTGAGAAGTCTAACAGATCTTCTGCAGGGAGCTATATTTTGCAATTTTCTTCAAATGAGCTTTGTGGTCGATCAAGTATTTTTCAGTCCAAAGTTTACAGAGTTATATGGAAATAGAGACTGGCTCTGCTTCCTTCAAAGCCAATAGGAATTTTGCCATCAACTCTCAAACACAGAGCAGAAACACAACTTTCTTAGCTCAGAGAAGCTTGAGAGGCTGTCTCAGCTTGATTTTTCAGCAGTTAAACAATCCTAATGGCCATTGCTCCTCATGACAATGTCCTTCCTACTCACTAAAATGCAGAGATTCTGTTATCAAGGTGACACCTAACTGACCAGTTTGGTTCAGGACAGTGCTGTGTGCAATGGACACTTTTGAAACACTCAGAAAGTGCTGGAAACTGCCCTCCCCTGAGGCCACTGATGTAAGTCACTGCAGTCAGTAAATCTTTTTGCTCTTAATTGTTTGGGTTTCTCTTAGAAACAAATATTTACCAGCTTCTTGTTTGCACAGTCTTCTAAAGGTCACAAATGCTAGCTCCAAGGGGAGCCAGGCTATTCAACCTTAAACTATTTAACCTTGGCTTCCTGTAGCAGCCTGCACTGCCATAAAAGCAGGCATCACTATGGGACGTATGTGCAAGGATGGAGGAGTAAAGTTCTTCTCCCCTTGGCCCATTTCAGCATGTTATTTTTAAAAGCTTATATGTTCAGTGATGAAAATAGATGCCTTCATCCTGCTTATGCTTTTGGACATGTTTGATGTGTTGGATGTTAATGGTCTGCTGGGAAATTACAATTACTTTCTCATTTTAAAAATGTGGATGGAGGGAAGAGAAAAGGATTTTCTTGTGATTGTTATTAGTGGTGAGAGTTTTTATTAAGAACAAAAAAAGGTTTAGGTTTTCCAAAACAACTATAGTCCTTCTATGTCCCCTACACAACTCTGTGGGAACCTGTAGCTCCAGGAAAGCTTCAACTCATTTTAGCTACAAGTCTAATCTCAACTTCCTAAGACTATTCAGACATGAAATGATCTCTGTCAGTATTTCTTATACCTACCTTTCAATTCATCATGACCAAAAATTACAACCAGGACAATTGCTGGGGAAGCTACAATCCAACTTCGTGCCTTGACTCTTTTCACGCTGACTCTTTACATTTGACTGGCGTAATTTCTAATTACACCAACCACCTACATACTCATCTGGGCTCCTTGCTTGTGAAGATAATAAAATGTGTTCTGAGCTACACCTTCTGCATGGTGAAGAGGTTTGCGGTTTGACTTTTAAACTTTTAGCCATTTATCCTCTTCCCTTTTCTCCTTGTTTTGGTTTTGGTCTGTTCTCTAGTGGCATTAGAGAAGGTGGAGCCTCCCAGGACTGGGAACCACTAGTTCTTCTGAGTGCGATCCTTTAGCTCTTGCTTGGGTTCAGCAAGAACCAGCTCACTTTCTTTTAAGACTCATTATTTTTGTCATCTGACCTAGAAAAATCACAAGAGACCAAGGTCCCCCCTTGCATGTAGGTCAATCATGTCTTGGGAAATACAGGGTTTGCTTTCTCACCTCTGGGATGGAAATTGATAGGGTTGGCATAATTTTCCAATCTGATTGCTCTACTCAGTGTTGTATGTTTCCTGCAGAGGCATAACATGTAATATCACAAATATATGTTACATGTATGCAGCTTTAAATTCGGAAACAGTTTCTAACAGTAAAGATAACAAAAGGCTAGGACTGGTTGCCTAGGGAGGTTGTGAGGTTGCCATCATGCATGGCATCATCTTTAAAGTGTGCTGTAAAGAATATACTCCTTACAAATCTGCCTGGATGCAAGGAGATGGATTAGATGGCATTTTGAATCCCTCTGAGGTTCTACTTAAGGATCTTCTGCTTCTAATAAGCATTCAGTCACAAAGTCCTCAGGCCTTGGTGATTCACACAAGCGATTTTCTAAACAGAGGTGCTTTACTGAAAAACAAAAGCCTTAAATAGGAGAAAGCCTGGGGTGCACGCTAGTCTTTGATGCTTTGGAGACACCATAATTGCTGTTTGCAAAATTTACTAAGCATGTCAGTAAGCTGAAAATGTACAGGACAAAGGGCATGCAAAGTGTGACTGAAAGCACTGCCTCTATTCTTCCTTCTTCACAGGAAGAGCCAGTGGAAGATCAATGCCCAACATCACTGCTCTTTAAAAAGCTGCTTCCCAGGGATGTCATGATTTGAAAACTTCTGCTGAGATAGACCCATAACAAATGCATTTTTGACAACTGACTGCAGTAGTGTGGAAATGAACTCTACCACCACTGATGCCAGAGATGGTTTTTCTTGTTTTTTCCCCTACATGACATAAAGATAAATAAAACAGGTAATTTTCTTTTTTTTGATTAAATAGAGGAGAAATATCTTTTGTTCTGGATATTTGCATTTCTGGATGTCACTTTCTTCTCTCTTTTTTTGAAGAGAAGGAGCAAAGTGTGCAAAATATCAGTAAGCCAAAAAAACCAATAAGCAAGACTAACAACAGCCATATTCTTCTATCTGATTCATGCTGTACCATACCAAGTTGAAAGAGGAGCAGAAGAGAGACCCCCTTGAAGAACTGGAAGCTGCTCTTGGTAATGGTTTGCCAGATGATGCAACACCAGTGTGACTGCTGGGACACAACGAGACAAATTCTGGAGGAATAATGCCTACACATTGACATACATTGTGTTTCCCGAAATCCTGCAATGCAAAATCACTTCCACAATGTGCTGGTTCACTTGCTGCTCCAGCAGGACAGAATGACTTCACCGTGGGAAACACTGTCACACTAAAGAAGCTCATGGAGGGATGAGATAGTCCCAGCTTTGTGGGAAAGGACTAGAAATCCTGGGCACTGGGCCTTTTTGCCACAGATGTGAGGAGGTCTCTGAAGGACAGCAGGGCAGGAAGCCTCAACCAAGATGGGTGCAATCTCAGTAGAGACCAGGCTAGCAGAGCCTGGGTCCTCTGGAGGGAAGAGGAGGGAAGGAGAGGCCTCCAGTCCTCTCTCCCAGCCTCCCTGGCCTGCTTCCACCCCAGTGGCAAGGGGTTTTGGAGGCTGGGGTCCCACCTCATTTCCTGAACCAGGCTCCTCCAGAGCTCATGATCTGCTGGGCCTCTTTTTCAGGTGGAGGCTGGTGGTAAATCTGTGGTGCAAACCAGCAGAGCTTCACCTACACCTGCAGCTGACCCAGCCTTAGGGTTTAAGTCAGAACACAGCTGCTTTCAGATGCCTTGCTGGACTTGTCGCATAGGCAGAGCACGTTCCTCTCCTCTCCTTTCCTCTCAAGGACTAGGGAAGAGCCCACATGTCCCATTTGAGTCATGACTATATGAATGTGACGTTGAATGAATTTTCTCAACTATGTGGTGCCATCCAGTGTCATTTTCCCAATATCCGCAGAGCTCTTACCCCTCGCACTGCCCCACTTGATTGCTCTTAGTGTGAGGATGCTCAGTAACATTTTATTGGAGAAACAGCCATAGCAGGGAATTAGGAGGTGGCCTCATTCAGAGGTGTTTGTGGCTGAGTCACTGGGATGTCATTCAGGCATGAGGACAGACTGTGAAGGCCGTCAGATCACATGCGTGCATGACATTTAGAAGAGGTGGGTGACCTCACAGGAGATTATCTGAGAGATCTAAATTGGCCATAGAAAGTGGCATTGGAGGCCTTCATTTACCCTCGATAACCTTCAGCAATAAAAACAGAGGATGAGCATTCGGATGTGCATGCAGGGAGTATGCGAGAAGTGCCGAGAACATTGTGAAGGCCAGAGAGCTGGTAAACCATACCCCAGCTCCAGTGACATGTGTCTGTCATGGAAAGAGGGAGGAGGAGGACACTATGTGCTTCACAGGGCAGAGGACTTTATTTGTTTTATTTGATTTCGTGTGTGTGTGCGTTTGCTACCTGTCTGTGCAATAAGACATTTAAGAATTTGTGCTTTTTACCTAGTTTCTGTAAGAAAGCACAAATCTGGATATTCTCCTGACCCTTATAATTCTAGGTACAGCCACCAGGCCATGGCCAGACTTGTCAGCAACGGTAACAACAAGCAGCAACACTGAGAAGTAGAGCCCTATTTATTCAAACCCTGCCACTTCATCCATTTCTCACCAGTATCTCCAAATCAGCCCCTCAGCACACACCAAGACTGTTGGGGGGAAGCAAGGAGAAAGATGGTTTTCCTAAGTTCAGTAACATTAAGGATCCAAAGGGCTTTAAAATTTGTCCTCAAGTCTTTGGCCTCCTCTAACCATTTATCTCTCATGGTTCAGTCCAGCACATGTCTTTCACCAGCCTGCTGGACCTGCTCGGGAGAACCTGCTGAGCTATCTGTTTGAAACTTTGGGAAGAAAGAAGTGGTATGGCAGCAGGGATTTTAGAATCACAGAATCATAGGATTGTTAAGGTTGGAAAAGACGAGATCATCAAGTCCAACTCAAAACCCAGCACTGCTAAGTCCACCACTAAATAATGTCCACTGCTCTTCTCTGGACTTGCTCCAGCCCCTCAATGTCCTTCTTGTAATGAGGGGCCCAAAACTGGACACAGGATTTAAGGTATGACCTTACCAGTGCCAAGTAGAGGGGGACAATCACTGCCCTGGTCCTACTGGCCACACTATTGCTGATCCAGGCCAGGCTGCCATTGGCCTTCTTGGCCACCTGGGCACACCCTGGCTCATGTTCAGCAGCTGTTGACCCACACTCCCAGGCTGACCCTTTTACAATGCACAGCTTTCCATCCATTCTTCTCCAAGTCTGGAGCATTACCTTGGGTTGTTGCGACCCAAGTGCAGGACCTGGCAGTTCACCGTATAGAACCTCGTACAACTGGCCTCAGCCCATCAATCCAACTTGTCCATATCCCTCTGCAGAGCCTTTCTGCCCTCCAGCAGTTAAACACTCCCACCCAGGATGATGTCATCTGCAAACTGACTGAGTTGATAAAGATATTAAACAGGACTGGCCCCAAAAGTGAGCCCTTGGTTACCACTTGTGACCAGCTGTCCTCTGGAAGTCCAAGGTGGCAGTTCTGCTGACCCCCCTCCTTCTCCAAGAATCAAAAGCTTTTATCATTTCATGATGGCTTTGCCTGACACACCATCCAACCATCACATCACCCACAAGTCCTCTGGGCACAAATAACAGGCCCAGCAGGGCACCTCCCTGGGTTGGCTCACTCACCAGCTGTGTCAGGTCATCTTCCACACACTCCAGGGACCCCCTGGACTCTTTCCTCTCTGATGTGGTGTATTTCCAGCAGACAACTGGTAAGTTGAAGGCCCTCATGGGAAAAAAGGCCAGTGATCAAGAGATTTCTCCCAGCTGCTTAAAAGAATATTTCATCTGCTTTATGGGAGACCTGAAATCACTCTTCTACCTGACCTGTTTCTTAAAGCAGAAACCTACACCTAGGCTGTCTTCTGCCTCTCAGCCCTACCTTCCACATCTCATTTTCTATGAGTTCACCCCCTTTACTATCCTCCTACAGTTGATGAGTTGATTTACTGTATTGGGTTTACATGGCCTTGTTTTTGGTAGCAGGGGGGCCACAGAGATGGCTCCTGTGAGAAGCTGCTGGAAGCTTCCACCATGTCCGGCAGAGCCAATCCCTGATGGCTCTGAAGATGGACATGCCGTTGGCCAAGCCTGGGCCAGTTAGAGATGGTGGTAACACCTCTGTGATAACATATTTAAGAAGAAATCAAAACAAAAGTTGTGGCCCAGTTGTAATTTTCGACCAGAGAAGAGCAGAGTGAGAACAGGTGAAAGGAACAGCTCCGCAGACACCAAGGTCATCGGAGAAAGGAGGGGCAGGAGGTGCTCCAAGCACTGGAGCCAAGATTCCCCTGCAGCTCGTGGTACAGCCCATGGTGAAGCAGCTGTGCCCCTGCAGCCCACAGGGATCCACAGCCATGCAGAAATCCACCTGCAGCCCATGGAGGAGCCCCACACCAGAGCAGGTGGATGCCTGAGAGGAGGCTGTGACCCTGTGGGAGACCCATGGAGAGAGGTGCCCTGCTCCCAGGCTGGAGCAGCCTGTCCTTGAAGAACTGCACCCCGTGGAAGAGTGACCCACGCTGTAGCGGTTTGAGGGGGACTGTGGTCTGTGGGATGGACTCACGTTGCAGCAGTTCGCAGGGAGTTGTTGCTCATGAGGTGGACTCACATTGGAGAAGTTCATGGAGAACTGTCTCCCGTGGGAGGGACCCCACAGTGCAGCAGGGGAACGACTCCTCTCCTTGAGCAGTGGGAGAAGCCACAGGAAATGAACTGATCATAACCCTCATCCCCCATCTCCCTGCACTGCTGGGGTAGGAGGTAGAGCTGAAAGGAGGGAGGGGTGGGGGGAAGGTGTTTTTAAGGGTTTACTTTACTTCTCATTATTTATTGTTAGTAATAAATTCAATTCATATCTCTAAGTTGAGCCTGTTTTTCCCTTGATGGTATTCGATGAGTGCTTTCTCACGTTCCTCATCTCAACTCACGAACCCTTCGTTATATTTTATCTCTCTGTCCAGCTGCAGAGGAGAATGAGTGAGCAGCTTTGGTGGCTGCCTGTCAGCTGGCCAGCATCAGCCCATGACATTTACTCATATGGATCCTCCTCATGCCCAAAAAAATGTGTGAATCCTGCCCCTCATGTCCAAACTGGCCTCACATGGTCAACAGCTCTGTGATAAGGACAGAAGATACTGGGCACTGTGCCATTACAATGTTCAGTTCAGCTCCATGCTGACTTCTGCATTTCTGCTCGTGCCAGCGCTTGGATTGTCAGTCTCCTGTTGGAAGGGGAGATGTGTTATGGACCTGACCCCGCAATTGCACAACTAGGAACGTATTAGACAGAAGTGAAGAACCACTGTATTGGATGAAGATTACTCTCAACAGAAACTATTGCAATACCTGTAAAAAACATTTACTATGGATGCAGCATCTGTAAGGAAGACAAATCTAATTCCAGTTTCACTAAAGATACAGCAAAGGATTAAATCACTTTTCACGGTATGACATCCAGACAGAATCAAATTTAATTAGTTACCAGACAAGATTTACCATCCACCAGTGCTTAAGAAAACCACAGCTGGTATCAGGGCCAGAGCAGTCTCACTTCACCTGCACTTGCAGTCAGTCACCAGCCTTCTGTAGGATGTTTTGGAAGCATCCACCTCATAGATTACTGCCAAGTAATGTAGTGGGAAGTAAATATAGCATATGAATAGGTGTGCTTATTTTACAAATGGCTTGAAATTTCTTCCAAAGACACAGGAAAACTGGATTTTACCAGATTTGACTGATCTTATATCCAGCCCTCCATTTTTTTGTCTCTACAGCATATTTTTTCTTGGGGCTCCAGTATCTTTTGAGGACTGAAAAACTAGCTTTAGGGGAAGTTTTCTTTGTAATTATTCATGCACCAGCAGTACTAGGCAGTTCATATACCAAAATTAAGATCTTTCTTCCAAGCGCATTATTTAATCTGCAAAACCTCATTCAAATTAAAAATGCACACATTAGAGAAACTGGGACTTAGTCACAAGGGCAAAAGAAAATTGTTTCAATATTTTGCCCCTAAAGCTAAAGAAAAGACACAACTATTTTCCTTGGACCATCTTCTGTGATTCTCTTCTCTCAACACCAATTTTTTATAATAAAAAATGGCCAAGGTGCCAGATTTTTTTCTACCTTCTCATAAATAATTTACAGACTGCATAAAACAAGAGATAAATAACAGGACCTTCATTAGCACCCTTGTGAGTACACTGAGCACAGTCCTGGTGAGATGCCATTGAACTCAGGGAACTGTGCCTCCAGACGTTGTTTTGGGAAATTCACATCCATAAACACTGCATGTCACTACAGATGTTTTACCAATACAGTACATAAAGCAGTACAGTACTACTTTTTTTTTATTTTTTAACTACTTGCTTTTACTACTACCTTACACCATCACAGAAAAGACGAAACTGCCAGTTTAGTTCTATAATTCAAATTAATGCATAAATCCAAGCCTCCAGAGTTTTAAGACAAATAACACTATTTGCCTCAGAAATGCAGAAGCAATACAATCTTTTAACTGAAAGTGATTAAACCAGAGTAACCAATGGAGATACATTCAAACTGCCCAAAAATTTCAGGTAACAGTAATTATTATTTTACCTCTATCTTTATCTTTACCTGTAAACTAAATGTGCTTGGATTTTTCTGTGCAGATGATCAGAAAAATCGTTAGAGTGAGGTTTTGTTCAGTGGCCAGAGATTAAAACTCTCTTCCCAAATGTACTGGGGTCTTGCTGTCTCATTAGACTAAACCTTTTGCTGTGGGCACTGCATGATACCTATTTCTGTTTTTCTAACAGAACATGTTGCCACGACATCATTGAGCAATTTCTCTTAGATTAACAAAATCTCTTTTTTGGCATTAGGACAAAAAAAAAAAAAAANNNTAGGGAGTTAACAAAGGAAACTCTTCCCCCACCTTTCATGCCCAGTGCTTGGTGGCACGGGCAGTACTGTAACTTTGATTTACTCTCACACCAGCACCATACAGACACCAAGGCACAGGGATGACATTGAAATCTGGATATTTTGCTTTATATCATGGGTCCCCCCACTGAACAGGTTAGGTGTTATGGGATAGAAGGGAGCTTATCTCTCTGGTTCAGTTATGATAAGTGTTTGTTTCGGTGCAGCCATCCCTCTGGCTCCACTCTCTAGGGGTGGTCATTAGTGAGGTGTTAATTCACACCTGTCAGTGAGTTTGGCTCATACCCACAAAGACTCCCATGTGACCACAGGAAATGGGCATGATTTTAGCATGATCTGTTATTACATATTTCTGTGCTCATTCTTCATTGTAAGACTTCAATCCTTCCCTAAATTCGTCCCAAAATCTAACATCTGGGGGATAGAATTTCCCATGCCAGAAGTACTAGACTGCAGAGTTGCATGGGGCATGTTTCATTGGTCTGTGTGTGCCCTACAGTCAGACCCTTTAACGAGGCTTAGATGAAAAATCACCTCACTAGCACAAGATGGTTCAGACCAGTCATAAACGGTTTACTTGCTGAGACACAGAGAATCTTCCCAGCCTCCTTTTTTCCCAGTACTTAGTTGCTAATTTCATGTTTTATTGAGGATTTCTTGTAGTCCTAAGACTTAACTCAGGGTTCTTACTGACCCCCACTCCCCATTAGCTGTTAGTCTCAAGGAAGCTTAAAATTATAGATATTTTGAATTTTCATTTAAAATAAAAACAAAGCTCAGAAAAAGTATTCTTAGCCTTTGACTGGTTTCTCCCCACTCTGAGGACATTTCAATGGCCCATGGCAGTACCCCTCCATTGGGAAGCAAGGATTTGAAATGTGGCAAAAGAACCACACTTCTCTGTCAGGGATGGAGTTTTTTCTTTCACTTACACATTCAGGTGTGAAGACTGGGATGTGGTCCCAACTCTCTCCATCCCCTGGAATTTCCACTGCAAAGTTTCCTAACTATAAAAGAAGGCTGAAATGAGGCTTTATTCCCCAGTTCTGCGAAATTAGTATTTTTTAAGTGAGTAAAGAAAACAAAAGCCGAGGCCCGGACTCATCTCACCTTCAGTATGCTTTTGGATCAAGGGATTATGTGTTTTCTCCCTTTTATCATTTCCATACTGGTAGGAACAATGCAGTCCAATATCAGTGACTGATAATGCAGTGTTGGGGAAAATTGTTCATTTTCGATTGAACAGACATGTTAATCTCATCGGGATGTAAATGAAAGGTGCTCCTGATGCATTCCATCTCTTGACACTTCCATTTCAACCTGTCTTTCAGGGATGTTCACCTCCAAGAAATGCATTAAGGGAAATCAGAGCATATAAGGATGAAGCAGGATACTAAGCAATGTTGATATTGCATATTCAAAGTCAAAAATACAGGAACGTCATTTTAATTGAGATGCAGAGAGTACAGCTCCTTTCTAATTTCCTGTACAAAGTAATGCAAATATATGGAAACTTAAAATTCAAAAATAATTTCAGTTAGCTTTTGTATTATCTGATGGAGCAAACAAGAATTAAATGGATGTCATTGTAAGTAATATTCAACTAGAAATCTGTTTTCTAACCAGAATAATTATCTTTATTTTATTTGAATAAACAAGAGCCAGGGAGAGAGTTTCAGAGTATGTAGAATAGTTTCAATCAACATTAGAAGAATATTATTAAAAACAGCTCCTCATATCCCTTTACAGTAAGTAACATAAAAGAGACCAAGAAGACACAGTGTATTAAATTTCTCTAACAATAAGATCTCATTTCCAAAAATAGAATATGCACCAAACAGTCTTCTTTTATGTACAGTCCATATAACACAAGGATTAATCACTCTAGGTAAGAGCTGCTGTGATCATACATTCCTTTTGCCCAGCATCCATATTCCGATGTCCCCTTTTGATTTGAGCTTTTGAAGATAATGATCCTTCAAGCTATATTCATGAACACGTTCCATCAAGGCTGGATGACTGTTTATTTGAATAAAGGTTGCAGGTTTTCTGTCAGCTACCTCACATCTTGTATATTCATTGTATAAAGGTGATGCATAAGTATCAGAACAGCAGTGCATTTTAGATTCTGGAGAAAAAGAAACACTTTGTCTCTACAACAAAAGATGAATTTAGCTCGACTCACCAGAAAGACCATTGCTTTTAATATTTTCATTTCCTTTATTACACATGATACATGATTCCTCTTCTATAACCAGGAACACACAACAGGACATAAGATGTTACACTCCTCATTTTTTCTGCATTTTGTGAAGTAATTTAAAAACTCTTTTGTACACATTGACACTTTTCAAAAAGAAAGAAATCAAATTAATTGCAAATAATGATGTAATTTTTTAGAAGTATTTATTCTGCTTTTGCTCAAACTTCAAATTACACTATTCCCCATTCTCAGGTCAAAACCATCCCTGTACACACACATATTCATTGCTAGTTGCTTTGTTGTATTTTATTTCAGCAGTACTTTCCTATGTTAAACAAAATGGACAACAAGAAAGCATTGATATAAATGTACAAAGAAGATACTTCCTACGGGGTATTGAAGAGTTGAGAAGTTCATAGTCTTCATACAAATATATAAAACATTTGAGATTATCTTCATTCATTGGAATCCATTCAGTTTCACTTGTCAGACCTATGCAACAAATACAAGACCAGAAATTAGTCATTATCAGTGCACTCGTGGGTATTTTCAGATCATGCAGAAAAGCTGTGAGGGGGAGGACTCTCCCCACACCTGCAATTTTTCCTTTGCTGACAGCACTTGTTTACAGCCCAGCTCAGGGAATACAAATCTTTGTGATCCACTGGCTTTTCCCACCTACTCTCCAAATCTCTGTCTGATGAAACTTCATGATTCTGTCAAGACCTCAGGCCTTTCAAGCCTTGAGTTTTGCCTTTGGTACAGGGTGCTGGGGCTCTGCCCCACCCCATCTGCCCATCCAGCAGAGTGTGGGAGCTGGGCAGGGAGCTGGGCAGGGTCCAGCCCTACACTGACCCTGAGTGGGACTCAGCCCCAGGAAAGCCCTGCCACTGCTTCAGCAGGCACAGGAGGCAAATCCTGCCACGTGGCTCAGCAGTGTGGCCACATTGCAGGGTTTAGGGATGCACCAATTTATAAAAATCGAAGTGGTATTTAATTTTACCAGTAAATACTATTTACTGATATATACATATATGTCTGTGGATTTTAAATTTTTTTTCAACTGCTTTGGTTATCCTCTTCTCTTGCCTTTTCTGTTCTGCCCATTACAGTTTTTACAGGTGAGACTCCACCCAAACTGAAAAGTCCTGGGGAATTTTCAGCCTCTCTTCTTTTGGTAGAGTATATCTTCCTGTAACTACTTCTGTCAGAGCTCCACTTCTCCTCTATTTCTGCTTTAATCCTCTTGACTGACCAGCACTGAGGACAGTATTCTAGGCATAATAGCAAAGTATTTTCTGTGTTCTTTTCATAAATCCCACTGATTTATTTATTTATCTAAAGCAAGGTTGGGGAGGGGGCACTTAGCTTCTGCCTGGGGAGTGATGAGCAATTTCTTCTGACCTGTCACTGTCTACAGTGACTCTTTCCTGCAGAGTCACAGCTAATTTGAAGCCCAGCACAGGGCCTATTTCTGTTCTCTTTGAAGTTAAGAAATACCATGGCTGCTATTGATATCAGTGGCTCCAGACAGCTCAATATTGAAAACCTGAAAACAGGCTTTACAATTAACTTTCAAAAGATCAAGACACTAACTTTCTCAGCATATATGTTTAATCTGCTAAGATATAAGTATCTGAGGTAGAGAAATATGTCTACTTTTGGTAAATTTTATTGAACTCATGAACCTTTAACAAACGCTTAGAAAACAGAGAAAAGTCACAGGACAGAACAAAAAATGACAACCCGCTATATCTCACAATGTGTTGCATAAAGCGAGTTTTCGCTGTGCTCCTGAACACATGCAGGCTGTGCACATTTGAACAAACACTGGAGGGACATTCAAAAGGCTGGGATTGCTTAGCTTTCAGAAAAAACTCCTCCCTGGAGAAGAGAGTTGCTATTAAGAGAAATCCTGCATTGCTTACACCGACTGCTTGAAAGTGATGGCAACCTTTAAATAAAGAAGTCAAATGTTAATCAACTTGTCTTGAAAAAAAGTGAGAGGGTATCATGGCCCACAGTGAAGCAGCCACAACACCACATGTAGTGCTCCCAACACTCTCTGTGGCCATCAGCAACCAAACAACATGGCCATCTCATAGCTGGGCTCAGTAAGGCAATGCACTATTCTGTTTCAGCTGAAATTTCCTTCCCATCAGGTAATTTTAGGTGTTTCTCTTTCTGATCTCAAAAACAAAATCCAGCTTTAAGGCTGTACTTGATGGCTCCCTGGGATACACAGGCATGTGTAATCCTGTCCTATGTAATTACCTCCTGCCTACACATGCTGTCCATGTGCTTCAGCATTCAGGATTATTCTCTCTTCTCTTTCAAACTCTTCTGTGCCTGTTCCTGAGTACCACAGGGAGGCTGTTTTCAAGTGGTGTGTGAATAAAACATTGCTGGCTATGACTGAACTCAAGGGCTCAAACCTGCAATTGGGAGAAAGAGTGTGAGGGCACAGCAGGCAAATCTGAGCACAGTGTGGTCCCCGGTGTCACAAGTGTTTTCTGATCCTTCTGCTGAAAGGGGCCAGCGACAGCTTCTGCCTCCAAACACATTGTGGGTGGGTTTGTGGCATGATGGACATCTGTAATTTAGCATTCTGGGTTTTGGGATTACATGATTTTTTTTTTTTTTTTGCACCTTTCTAGCAGATTCAGCATCTTAACTTGTAAGGCTGTGTTTTCTGCAGGTGCCACCTTGGAGGAGACATCTGCCCTGCATGGGAGCTCCATGCTTATCTTCTTTAAGGAGTTTAGCCTCTCCTCACTTCCTGAGCTCCTAATGACAGCCATCCTGTGCTGGGCATATCAAGCCCCCAAGGATGGTGGTGATACAAAGAAAAGATGGGTACAAAGCCCTTGGGTACAAAAAGAATTGAGACAGACTTTCTTCACTGTGCCCAGGGACAGGATAGGAGACAACAGGCACAAATTTAAATACAGGGAATTTCATCTAAATTGGAAATAAAATTTCTTTTACCATCAGTCTGGTCAAAGACTAGTCCAGGTTGCCCGGGAAGGTTGTGGAGACTCCATTCTTGGAGATATTCAAATCCTGACTGGACATGGTCCTGAGCAATGACCTGAGCAGGGCATTGGACTGGATGTTTTCCAGAGATGGTCTCGAGGCTCAGGCATTCTGTAAATCTGAGAAGAGCCTTTGCTTGTTTCAAGGGAAGCTGTCCTCTACTCACAAGGGCCAAGGTAGATTCATGAGCCATGTGCAAGGTCCCTCTTGCCCCTGGCTGGCTGTGGAGCCATCAGTGAGTTTACAAACTAATACAGCAAGGGGTTATACACTGTATTACTGTGTTGCTAATAAACCAAGTAATCTGGTTGATGGATTACTTTTAGTCACATGCTCCATTTTTTCAAATACTTCTTTGTCCTTCTTTTGTTTGTCATTCATCTCCCATTGAAATTAATATAATTTAATACCTTTATGACCTCAGGGCTGAAAGGCCCAAACTGGCATTGTATCCCATCCAGTCAAGAAAGCATCTCTCTTCTTCCCCCCTTCCATGACACAGGTCTCTCACTAGGCAGTGGACCCACCAAAGACCTGCTGTGTCCTGTTCTTCCAGTCACAACTGAGACACAGCAGCTCCAACCAAAGGAAACCCAGCCTTCTAGGAGACAATGTGCCTACAAGAGTAGCTAATTAGCAGGAGGAGCAATAAAAACCAGAAAACATAGCTCCCAGCAACCCTGCCACTTGCCATCCAAAAGAAGCAGAAATCAAGTTGCCATCATGATAAATCTTTCCTCAGGGCTCAGGTGCTGAGGAAAATCAAGCCCACTGTTCTCAAACTTTGTCTAGAGCATGCTGCTTGCAAGTGGTGCTATTTTAACACCTGGTAATAATATTATCTTTCTCTCAGGTATACTCTGCTCTCTGGTTGCTTATAATTACTACCTGAGCTCCCTTTGCAGTCAGTGGACCTTCTATTATCTCCCTGTGATGCTCTAATCCACTCAGACCTCCCACTGGCCAGCTCCAATTCTCCCTGTCCCAGCTCCCAAAGGCACGATATTTTTAGAGCACAAACTCCTCCGGAGATCAATGGGAGCCTGTAAACTCAAAAATAGGTTGCTTATGGTACATTAATAATCCTCACAGTTATGTTCTCTGGTGATTCTTTCAGCTGCTGCAGGTTATCACCAGCCTCCCTCGCTGCTCCAATCAACCTTACATGGATCAACCCTCGGCCATTTAAAGAAAGAATATACTTGAGAGGAAATGTTTAAATGTTGTCCTGATTAAGCGTGGATGTAAGCACATGCTTAGGAGCACTTTGAATCATGGAATTAGAGGGTTTTTCAGCCCTCAAGACCTTCTCCATTCCCTGACTGAGAATTCTGCAGGGCTATAATTGCAGTCGATTGGATGCCAGTGTCAGCTTCTGCAACAAAAAAGATTGGATCCCTGAGGTTTCTAACCTCACAGAAAAAAGCAGTAGCTATTTTTATATAAGAAATTATTTAATGTATGTGCTGTTCAACACAGACGCAACTTCAAAAATAAATGCAAATAAAGGAATGAATTGCAAAATCTCACTATTTTCTTTTCTTTTTCAAAATTACAGTTTTTAATGCTGCATCTCCCTTTTATTTTCAGAAAACACCCAATTGGTTAACAGCAAGCAGATAAAAGATTTATTCTTAGAAAAGCACTAGTAATTCCATTTGTCAGTGTTTTCTGTTCTTGCAGAGCATGCTAGCTGGAAGAAGAAGAAACATGAAATCCATCCAGATTTTGGCTGTATCTCCGTATATGCAATAAAATGACCACATTTGGTGGTAATATTATATAATTAAAGACCATGCATGAATCACCCAGGCACTAAATAAATTTATTTTCATTATTTCAATAGTTTCCAGCTCTATATATTTAACCCCAAAATTCTGCTAAGGCACCCTCTTTTATAAGAAGTAACTTTACACAGGAGAAAACAGACATTAGCACTTCAGAGAAGATCAGTGATTATAGCAAGTGCACCAAGGTTCAGTAAATGCCTCCCACTCAACAAGCTTCCAAAGTGAACGACCACATGATGTTTACTCCCCACCAGAACCCATTTATAGATCTCTTACTCACCACTATCTCAGTCATAAATGCAACCCTCAAAAAGAGGCAGCAAGGAGTGCTCTATTTGGGAGCAGACAGAGAGTTTGCCGTTGGAGAACTAGCCCTTGTCTTCACAACACTGTTTAGCCAGGCTGTGGATCATGATTTAAGTCATCCACACTCTAAAGGTTCCAAACTACTGAAAGTGTTCATTGCACACCATGTGAATTGCACACAGATAACAGGTATGGCTGCTTGAAGAAAATTCTGCATGATTTGGAAAAAATTGATAAAAAGGGTTAAAAAATGCCCCTTCAAAAGTGCAAGTGGGAAATGAAGGTAATGACTTCTTATGGAATTAGGAGACCCAGGAAAGAGTTCTGTTCCCATGATGTAATTTAAAAGACATCTGGCCATTCCCAGCAAATAGCACACTGGGAATGAAAAGGGTATCAGTTACAGTAAGGTAAGAAGGGGACAGAGGTCATGAACGTCTGTTAGTCTGGAGCAGAATTAGCCTGGAATTACAAACACACTGCTCTACAGAAGGAAAATCCTGGGCAAAAGGTAAATCCAGGGACATGTCTTCTTTGATTGCTCTAGTGAATTGTCAATGTGAAATAAAGCCAGACTATCTCCTGAGACTCTCTAATTCTCCTGCACATCTGGTGAAAGCCTTGACCTTTTGGAGACAGTAACCTGGAGTGCCAGTGGATCTGCTTTAATTCCTCTCCCCTCACTTCCCTTTAATGGGCAGCACTTGCTATGATCAGCTTCTCCTGTGCCACTACTTTAATATTTATATCATATCGGGATCACTGTCCACGCAGATGCCAGGGGAAGCAGTAGGAAGTCAAACGTGCTCCAGGTTAACATATTAATACAGTGATGGCATGCCAGAGAGATGTTTTAAGTTGCAAAGGGGAGGGAGTTCATCCCTTGACTCCTTTCCAACGATGTCTGGTTGACTAAATGAAAGATTCTACTCTAAATTAAACTGTGCTTTCCTGCATGGTTTTTTGCAAATTATTTCAACACATTTGTTATATTTCTGTCAGGGTAATGAGAGCAACTCATATAGCTGAGCATATACCATATGCCTTTTAAAATATGTTTTCTCTCATTTATATTTTCTAGGCATTGTCCCCGTGAAATACTGGAAAGATAAACATTTATGCTTTTTTTTTTTTAAAAAATCATTTTTTTAACTCCAGGTGTTTTTTTGCACTTTACCTACAGTCAATAAAAATATGTAAGAAAGCAGCTGAAAATGGAAACGTAGGTTGCCCATACACATACATGCAGAGTTTCAAAATGAAAAAAAAAGGTCAAAATTTTTATTGTTTCAAGTTGTCTGACAAAGAACGGTAGGCAAAAAATATTTTCCACCAAAATGCAGGAGGAGTCTGGGTAATAACAAACTTTACCTATCTTCACTATGAAGAAATTATTGAAAGCCATATGCTCCTTTTGACATACATATGTTCTTTCTCTAATTCACATCTTAGTTCAGACAGAGTGACATGGGGACTGAAGGACAGTTTTGACCCCTTTCCCTGTTGGCAGCTTGGTAGTGCACACACAGAGGGGCTGCAGCCAAGTGCTGTGTAACAGCAGGTCTAGTCAGTCACAAGAGACCCTTTTATAAAAGACAAGAAAAGCCAGGTGGAAACATTCCTCGTGTTATATTGTTATCAAAATTTCTTGTTACCTACGCTGACACAAAGCTTTGTCACCAAAGGAACATGCAAAAGAGACACAGCTTTGCTCAGTGGTTCTGAAATGACAGTTGTCAAATAGAAGTCTTTCAGATCAATATGAATTCTAAATTTTTTTTCTCTGAAAGACCTAATATCCATAAAGACATGATACTTGTCATGTGTTATAATGCCTTTTTTTTTTTAAAGTGGAACCCAGATGCTGATGATCCACATGTATGTGGTTCCTAACAGTCCAAGATGTTACAATAAGTAGCAGTTTCAAAAGTGAAAAAACCCCCTCAGATATCAGTATTTCCAGTGAAAAATAACAAATATCCCAACATCTTGACTAGCACTAATTCAAGACGTTTGGGATTTGTAGTGTTACAAACACTACAACCTCTAGAGCATGCAAATGTGTTCTGAACTTTTAGATCTCTTTAGCCTTATTGGTTATAAATTTACTCATGTTTGGGCATCTCTTGGCTGAGATCAGAAAGCTGCCTAAAATATTATGCTGGGCTGCCAGTTATCATTTACATGAAGTAAAACCTTAATGAGCATGGGTTTTTTTAGCTTATGGATTCACTACAAACGCTGATATAAATACATTGTCTATAAAGATAAAAAACAACAATTTCTTAAAGCTGGCAAAGCATATCTTGAAGTTTATCATATCTGAGTAGCTCAAAAAGAGGCTGAATTTTAAAGGACTAATTATGCAGAACACTCTGAAATGTTATTACAAAGAAAACCCTGTGTAAATTCTGGGATACTTTCTGTTATTGGTATTACTGCTTCTGCAATGACTTTTTCTGGAGGTACTCTTAACATTTTCTCTCCATAGTGTACAGGTTTTAAAGCACAGTGGCTGTAACAGATGCTCACCTCACATTAAATTCAAGTTTTCATTTCAATTTTCTGCTTTTAATTAACATTTTCACTACAAATTCTCATAACTTAAAGTGTCACCTCTATAAAAAGATTTTGCAGACCCATCTTCAGTTGCTTTGGGACTGCAAGAGGTCATTTGTGATTCATAATGGCTAGCACAGATTAAGTAGTATATACCATATGCCGTGATTAAAGTTGTTCATAAGGAGCTGCAGAGGCACTTTCTACCTCTGTTAATGAGAACTATGCTATAGCACTTTCTACCTCTTAAATTAGTGTCTTCTGAAGGAAAAAAAATTTTCCTCCCTAGCACTTTAGTCAGCTCTGCCAAGTCCATGCAGGTGTGTGCCTATAATTATTATTCTTGGCAATTATTTATCAATATAGGGAAAAATTGTTCTCTGAGTTTATGTTAAGTGGTTCTCATTCACCTATACAATCTCTGCTCTAAAAAGCATTTGATTTCCAGTGTAGCCCTCACTCAAGAGCTTGGTCCCCATTGTAAGGTATCATCCTGACCATATTAGCAAGTACACCCAAATAGTCTGTTAATGAAGCCAAATGACTTAAACAGCTTAAGTGGCAAAAAGTTCATGTTGGTTAGAGAAGGATTTCTTGGACAGTTTAGTTGCATTTCATTTTCATTCCCCATAAGAGCAGACAGTGAAACTTCAGGAATTATCGTTGTAGCAAATTCATCAGTAAGGAAGCCAAGGCCTAATGGCTGATCCAGCAAAGTGTTTATTGCCTCCTTTGAGGTGCAACAAATCCTACTGATTTCTCCTATGATAACCAAAACCACTCAGCTGCTTGCAGGCACGGGGTGGAAAATAGCCAGTGGCAATGCACCTGGGTGGTGGCGTAGCATGAAAAAGAAAAGAGGTTGCTAGGAGCCCTTACGGATTGGTAATCGTGATGCCTACAAGATAAAGATCTATACAGAAGGGACCAGACAAAGCACTGTCACAAATAAAATAATGATTGGTAAAATATTCAGTACAGAGAAAAAAAACCCAAACCAAACAATAAAAATATTAGAAGAGGAAGTCAAAAAAAGCTGTGACATTTAAAACAATGGGACATCTTTCTTGTACTGAGAGCGGTGATGCAGTATGAAATGCACCCTCTGAGAGTTAATTGCATGACTGGGGTTTCTCAGCCAGGGAATGTCTCTGAAAACAAAGCTCCCAGCTAGGAGAAAATGTATATGGTGGTGAGTGCTCTTGCTGCAGAGGCTCCCTGCAGTCAGCACTTGGCAGCCACCACAGAGATGGCTTGGGGAAAATGCCTCAGAGGTGTCTGCAGCTAAAGTACAAAGGCAAGAACACGATTACTGGTACTGAACTCTGTAACCTGGATTAAAGCTAAAACACAGAATTCCTGGATTGCTTCAAAAATGACTTGTGAGTGTGGGGGCCACAGCCTTCGGGCTGGATTGTGAGGGAACCCACCAGAAGCATTACAGCTCCAAAAAGCCAAAGCCTCTCACGTCCCACGGAGGGCAGCACGATCAGGGGGACCAAAGCCATTTTGCACCTCTCAAACCCCTGCTGCTGCTCTCGGGGCAGCCCCACTCACTGCAGTGGAAGCCTCACCCCAGCAGCCCCGCACGTGCCTTGGCCAGACACTCAGCACACGGAGACCCAACAGCAGGAGCTGTGCCTGGCAGTGAGGGAGAAGTTTGGCGAGACATCTCCCAGCCTTGTAAATCCTCACTCAGTAGCTTAGACTGTAAAATTTCATAATGATTTTAATGGCTTGTGTCTGCACCAGCCCCATAGCATCAAGGGTTTGAAGCTGCTGAACAACAGCTCTTGGAAGTACTTAGAAATGTTATTTGAGGTGGACAGGGAGCTGGAAATGTAACAAATCAAAGTTTCTTGACAAAAGCGCCTGATTTAGTTTAAAAATTTGGATTCATTCTCAGGAAATTGAAAATCCCCAGATATTCTGTGCTTTTCTGGGAAAACTCAGGCCACCCAGTTCTGTTTTTCTAGAAAACTATTCGATCTGGGGAGGCTGAAATTTGGAGAAAGATGATGTTATTTTTACTGACATTTTTATGGTAGGGTAAAGACTCTTCCAGGTGAATGTTTTTGGCAGTCCTATTGTAATCCTTCAAACAGTGCAATAAAAGCCACTGTAAGGGTGGGCTACCACCTTCAAAATTGTGCTGCCTCATGCCATATGAACTCTAAAATGCACAGCCGTGCAACATAATTAAATTATGAACAACGATTTTCAAGTTGTTTTGCACAAAAGAGATTCTGGAGGAAGGCACTGGACTTGGACTTCTTTTACTCTGGCACTTCATTTGTGATGGCTCTCCAATCAAATATTAAAGCTTTACCCTAAATTATGTACGAAACATTCTCACAAATCTTAATGCAACATATCACACAGCAAAATGCTGCTGCTGGAAAGGCTCTATGATTTCACACCTGAATGCTCATGTCTTTTGCTATTGTCATGCTGGCTGCCACTTAAAACTCCTGATAAGCTGGCATTTTCTCCAGAGACACATACCCAGTGCTAAGCAACACTGCCTGGTGTCTGCATGGTTTTCACATACAGAGAAGGGTTTAAAAACTATTTGTTTTATTTGTGCTATTGCATTTTTTAAATTTAAAAATGGTAAGCAAAAGATTAAGAATTTTTATTTTGCATAGATGGTAGAGCTACAGGGATGAAGACTGTGGAAAGTGAAATATTTGGCACACTGCTGATTCCTACGGAGTCCCTCACTAATGGCATTTCTAAAGTGCCATTGATCTTTGTTGACAGCTGACTTTTGTGGAGCCAATGGCTTTTTCCTTTTCAAAAAAATTGAGGAACTTAACGATAAAAAGCACACATTAAAATAATATCGAGTTGATAAATGACTCACATAGGCATCAGTTAATCAGTCAAGACTGAACATGAAGCCTAATAGTGGTTATTCATATTCAAATATTAAGATATCAATACCAAGTTTTCTTTCCCCTATACTTAAAGTGAGGTAGGCTGCTTCAGAGACTTACTGGTACGTAGAAAAGATGATTCAGCATTGCTGTGCTTGTTTTTTAACCACACATAATTTTGTAGATATGAGATGGTATGAGGGAAATTGTTATGAATCATAAAATTCAGGCAACACAATATAAAGCAGACTGTACAGTATGTTAATTCATGTGCAATGACTAACACATAAACACTCACCCTTGGCTTCCATACTGCCTGATTTTTCACTTCCTATCAGACTTCAATATTGTCTGAAGATTTTTATTTCATTACCCATAAGAATTCACATATTGTCCAGGATCCTAGCTCTGCCATTCATTTTTTATTGCAAATACTTTCCATTTTCGTGCAACTTTAATGGCTGAGGAGAAAGGTCTAAGCACTGGGTGTTGACTGGTTAGACTTTCAAAAGCCATGTGTTCAAACTTTGGCAAAGCAGACTGTTGTCTTACGTTTGTCTCTGAAAAATAATGTTGATTTTAGAAATGACTACATTAAGAAAAATGTTTTATGAAACAAAGTCTGATCATGTGTATCCTGAAGGTGATTGATTTTTGGGGTTGCTTTATATGCTTACTTTGGGATTAAAATTATATATACATCATGACTTTTTATGAATTTCAAGTTCCAGGGCAATGAAATTGGAAGCAAACAGCATCTTGGTGTACTGCAAACACGCCCTTTCTTCCTTCCATGAAGCAAAAGGGTGAAATGACAAGAGAATTATCAGGTTGGATAATTACTGGAGAAAAAGCCGAGTTTGCTTGATTTGTTGCTTGAGAGTTGGCATGGGCTGAGGCTGCTGAAATTTATTTAAAATGCAATGAGTTTTTGTACCTTAGAGTATGCCAAGAGTCAAAATGGTCCAACATTTTTCTGATGGAACATTTCTCCACTGGGAAAGTTTTGTGCTTTGAAAATGTAACTTTTTATGGAAACGTTCTGCTTTCAGCAATTCTCCTGATGCAACATGGAACATTGAGCATGACTGATCTGGCCGGTTTTTTATCCCAGCAGCTGCCCAGGGGGCTGGTGCTGCCCTTTGACTTTGGGGGCTTCCAAGGGTCAACAACTTCAAGTCTGACAGACTCGATAACCCTAATCCCTGCTCAACACTCCTAACACTCAGAAGTTGCTGGAGAGAGCTTCTCAAATAAGTGGAGAAATACCTTATTTTTTAAAACTGAAAAGAGTATGGTTTAACCCCAGCTATTCCTGCTCCTTTGTGGTTCAGCTGAGGGCAAGGCCCAAATCTGCAGTGTAACATAAAATTGGCATTCACAAACTGGTTCCACAGCCCCTGCCTCATCTCAGCCTCCTGCTGCACTGATTGCACCTTCATTCAGGTGTGTGATGCCAAACACTTTAATGCTGCCCTTCAAGATGCATTTTGACAACTACAAGCTCTAAAAATGATACTGTATACCCAGTTTCCCCCAGACTCAAAGGCTGGCCCATAAGAAGTCAAAAATTATTTTTCTGAATGGGTCAGAAGCCAAGCCCCATGTAGATGCCAAGCAGTACTCACAGTATAACAATAATGGTAACAATAATAATAAAACCCTATTTGGCCCAAAGTGATTTCTAGTACACAATAAGACACAATTCATGGCACAAAAATTTGAGACAAAGGGAGGGATTGGAAAATGACAACTCAGTTATACTGGGTATAATAATCAGCAGACTTAAAATAGGAGCTGCTTGACTGCTGACACACAGCAATGACTATTATTTTTATGCAGCAGGCTTCCTGAGCCCTCCCAGGGCAGTATTTTGAAAGCATTAAGCTGATTAAACATGCAAGCCCCTAGGAGTGAGGCACTTAGTGTTTCTTTGGGAAGCTGAGGAGATACCTAATTGCAGGTTTACAGAGCTTGAAGTACTTTAGAAGCTTGCCCTCTAGTTTCCCTTAAGAGTTACTGCCACAATACAGTATTTACTGATATGTTTTGACTGGGATGTAGCTCACTGTAACAGTTATTTCCCCTTTTTTTCTGCGAAAAAAAAAAAAAAAAATCCCAAACCCAGATCCTACCAACAATCAACAGTGTAAATAAACTAGATTCACCATTAGCCCTTTGGGCAATGTTCTGTACTAAACCATTATATAAATAGAGTTGACAAAACCATGATTCATTTGAAAGCTAGTGCTTGGGAAAAAAACCAGTCTTTGTTAATGGCAAACCCAGAAGCACAAGAAAACAAAAGACTGTCAGAAAAGAGTCTTCTGCATTTTTAGCACTTCAGGTTGCTGAAGCAGCTGAAGGACACACTGTAATACCTTTACATTACTATTGAGAAGAGGCTGGGGAAAGTAAAACAACCACATTTCTGTGGTAGCCAGGGAAACACAGAAGGGCAGCAGCACAACCTACCTGCTTCTGCTGGTGGAGTTAAAGGGAAAAAATGCAGCACCGTAACCTCTACAGACCCTCTTTGAACAGAGGGCTGCTGCCCCTTGACCTACCACCCCAGGGAACAGGGATCGTCCTCCAGATGCTCCCCTGCTGCTGCCTGATGTGCTTCTCACTTTAAAACTAAACTGCAATTAAAGTTACAATGAGAATTTTCCCACTTCACTTCAGAAGCTTCCTAGAGCTAAACACTAGAGAGGGCTTTATCAGGATCTGTGTTTGTTTGGAAGCCTCAGCAAATGGACATAGCTCTGTTCTAATTTCTGCTCTTTCAGGACTCCTCAGGGATATCATGGGCACTTGGACAGTTTGACGCTCTGTGAGTGTGTGTTGCTCTGCTCCTGAAAGACAAGATGTGCCCAGAGATCCCAGTCAGCTGAAGCGACATTTAGTGGTCCTTGCTGGGCTGTGAAGGCAGGGGAGGTTACTCCTTCTCAGCTGTGAGGCTGGTGTGGAGCCAGGTGGCTCCTCAGAACAGCTCCACTGCAGGAACAAGGATGGGCAGCATGGCAGGGCTGGGGCTGGGGCTGGGGCCAGCCAAGTGCTGCTGAACCTGAAGCAATCCCTATCCCCACGCTCTCTCAAACTGATTTCTTTGCTCTCAATGCATTAGCAGCAAGCTCTGTGATCTTGAAGATAGTGAGAAGAGGCTCCTCTCCAAGAAAGAAAATAGAAATCTCAGCTATCTCTATTCGGGCAGCAATATCCAATTTATTCATCATGAATTCTGCCTCTTCTGCCACCTTACCCAGTCTGTACTGCAAATAACCCACATTTGACTCTCTGTGCTAGTTACAGTTTCTAAAAATGCTACTTTCTCCTGGTCATATGGCTTCTTCTCACAGAATTCATAATGTTAGTGTTGTTCCATATAAATATAGTGTTCATCTGATATGCCTACAGATAATATCACAGCACAACTGAACTGTGATTAATCGTGGTACTAATCATCCACCTGTTTTCTTTCAATATAACTCTGGCACGTGCAATAAAAAGAGAGAGTCTGGGAGAATGGTCACATCCCTGCAAATATAGTCACAGATGAGACAGAAGCTGGCTATGGTTTTATTTTCAATACATTTAAATCGAGACTCTTAGTGGTCTCTGTGCACTTTGCAAATACTTTTCCTGAAATTCTTAGCACTTCGTATGAAGCAAAATATATTGAAAAAATATAGCAAATGGGAGGAAAAGGAAAGGGTGGTAAGAAAATGATTGCCAACTCAAAACCCAACACAGTTTTTCCACAACCCACATTTTCCATAACCCACATTCTCTGTAGCCTCCTCTGCATATTTAACTCTCATCCTAGGTTTTACGGCCCCTTTGCTATGGAAAAGTAGGAGTTCTTAATCAGCTTGGGAAATTTGACAGCCGTCTTGCACCTAACCCAGAGGATCTCCTCAGAGATGGAAAAGCATGAAGCCAAGATATCATATACAGGCTGCTAATTTAACTTGGCATGTTACTGACTGCATTAGAAAACTGTGTATTCTGACATCTGGTCCATGCAGGATATGCTTAATTCTTCACATTATCTCGCTTCTTCAAAGCTACTGCAGGTAGTGGGACAGTTTGTCTCTGTCCATTGACAAATTGCTTAATATTTGATACATAAATCTACACTGCATGTATAGTTCTTTCACATCAGTAACCCATATACATGCATATATATATATGTATATGCACATATATGTTGTGTTTATAGGATTTTGTCATTTATTAGAGTTTCAAATATAAGCCCATCTTTTGCCAAGGAATAGACAGGTTTCTTCAAAACATAAATGAGAGTGTTACAACATGTTGCCTGTCCTGTTAATACTTGATTTGCAATCTGTGAAAGGTGAGCATTTAGAAATAAGTTATTAGGATTGACTGGAAGACACATGGGAGAACTAAACTTTCTCAGGGCACCGTGTTTCAAAACACAAAATTGTTTTTTGACTAAACAAATTGAAAACAAAAAAAATGCGTTTCCACAGAGAGATAGAAGGAAAAGGTGAGAGGAATTGCCCGCTGTTAAAAAACAGGCACCAGAGACCAATTATATCTTGGTTTTGAATTTGCACAGCCATGATCTACAGTTCCCGTGGAAAAGATTTCTTTTGCTCAGCAGGGCAGAAATGCTCCTCTCAGAACCTGTGTGCAGCAGCTCCTGCTGGAGCACTCGCACAGCTGTACCAGCACAGGTGCTGCATCTGACTGCAGCGAGACACAGAGCCCCATTCACTCTTAGCAGTGAGCAATATGCAATCTGAAGATTCAAATTAGAGTATGATTTTGAGATGCACTTAAGTGATTTATGACCACGGTTCTCACTGAGTGGCCTTGGGGTTGAGCTCCTTACCACTGGAGGACAGCCCCAGAAATTTGGATGCCTAAAGTGCAAATGGGATGCCGGTACTTAAATCCAAAATTGTGGTCCTCAAAACCACGATCCAACTAACAGCATATCTCAAACTGTGCTCATGCCCATCTAAAATTACCTGAGTTTAAATAACCCTGCTCATCTGAGTACCAGGGAGATGTATAAACCTGAGCAGCACCCAGAAGCTTGGTGGCTTTCCACAGGGACTTTCCTCCTCAGCACCTACACAATTGCGTCAGACTTTGTACAAAGACACAGCAGCAGCCACCCTGGTTTCTTTCAAATCACAGCTTGAGGAGGCTGTTGCTACACAAATTAGCTTTTAGACATGGTACACAGCAATCCACAGGCTAAGGCACATGGAAGCAAGTTTCCTTACTGCCAGTTGAGCTCCACATTGCTAAGCTGCCATCAGGCTCACTTGTCTACAGATTAATTTTAATTCATTTCTGCACAGCAGCCGAGCTTTCGTTCAAAGTCTAGAAAGGGCCCCCCTGCCAAGGTAGTCTGCAGTCTCCAGGGAAGCAAGAATTGTGGGTTTTAATCCTTGTGAGGCAAAGAAGAACCTGACCTGCTTTATTCATGCTTCCTGGCTGGGTATGTGTGATAATCACTGAGCCAAGGCAGAAGGGAGGGGCCACCAGCACATCCCTTCTCTCGCATGTTTGCGAATTTTTCTACTTGCTTTTAAAAAAGTTGGAGCATGTCTGGAGGAGACAGTTCACACTGTAAATCCAGGGTGACAGGAAATGTCTCCTAGTTTCACTGAGGACATTGCTGAAGGCCCAGGGGAAAAAATCAGATTGTTTCCAATTTTTTTCTGTTAGCCATGTCTAAACAGCTCTCCACAGAAGCTTCACCATGCTGCTTGCAGAAGTGTCTCAAGAATTCTTAACAGCATATGCAAAACCATCTTCTTGAGATGACAGAAGTGTGAGTTTCTGTAGGGCAGAAAGTTTCTGAAGAGACCTGTGTGATCAGAGACACTGAGGACGATGGGTGAGACAGGACCCTCTTACTCCATTTTCCTCTCTCTTTAACCTTGTACGTCTCTTTACAGTTGATTTCCTCTTGGGAGGAGCCAGGACTTGTCCCTGAGAAATGCTAGAGCACCCTGGCAGGGGAGGACGATGCTGGCCTTCATCCATCCCTTGGGATACAGAAATCAAGGCAGAAGGCAGTGTCATAGAGTGGGCCAGCTGTTCTCCACTCCTGCCTGCCTGCCCTCAGGGTCTGAGGCACTTCAGCTCCCCTCTTGAGTGATGCAGCCAGCCAGCCAGTAGGTGTTTACAGAAGCTGGAGTCCAGGCAGTTGTTCCCTCTGATAAGAGGATCACCTCCATGGCAAAGAGGGGCACCAGGAGACATGGAGATGAAGTGTCCCTCTGAGGCAGATGAGAACAGAGCAGTGCAATGTGTTGTTCTGCCATCTTTGATGGCTACCTGAAGCTGCCTGCATCGCTGCCCAGCATGGATCTGGTCCCTGTGCTGTTAATAAAATTCCAGACACTGCTGAGAGCTGTGAAGGAATACTCCATTGGCTCAAGGTACTCTAATGCCATTGCACATGATTTTAATACCATGACCTTGCCTTGATGAAAATGGTTAAGATGCCAAAAATCTCACTGCAGATGGAGACCTAAGGACTTGACTTTGCTGAAAGATAGTCAATCTTTAGCTCAAAAATCAGGCTTTTAGCCCCAGGTCAGCAGAAGCTTCTCTGAAAGCCAGCCTCCACTCACCTCTATCGTGTCTATTAAAGAAAGGCACTGAAGAAGTTGGAGCTGATCGCTCTATTTGTCATCCTGCCCTAGGGAAACAGGTTTTTTTAATTTCATCCAAACTGCAGATAACTTCACACTTGGACATGGCCCAGCAAGCTACTGCTTGTCAACTGAGCTGTGGTGTTCAGCCAGGTTTAACACAGGTTTGGCCAGGTTCTTGTTCTCTACACATGTAAGGCAGAACACAAATGTGGTTTGTGACAGACTTTGAAGCTCAACAGTGGCCCAGGTGTTGTCTACTAATGTGTTAAGCTGTAGTAACTGGAGACAGACAACTGCAGAATTAATTTGCCCCAGAGTAATTATTCACATATATGATAGCATATCTATTCTAGATAGCATATCTAGAATAAAAATTTTAAAAGCATATAAAAAGCAGAAAGGGTTGCAATACTACATTATTGCCTGATTCGTTGCTTTTTTAATGAAGAGCTTAATCTAAAAAAATGGTACATGTGTGATATACCCATCTGGACTCACTTTACTTTCAGCAAAATGGACTGAAAAACTGAAAATATGCCTCTTTTCTTCACAGAGAGCTCTTCTGGTCTTGAGAACTAAAAGAGAGAAATATTACATATTTTTCCAAAGTAAATGCTTCCATTCAAAGCCTGAAGAGACAGATCAATTCAAATATTTTCAGACAAAACCATAAAACCAAGGAAATAGAGAAATTCAAAATTAAAAGGTTTGAGATCCTTCATTAAGTATTTAATGGAGGTCTGAGATCCTTCATTAATTTTAGCAGAGGATGTACTCTATCCTGTCTTTAACAATCTTTGGAAGGGATACTGCACTCAAGAGCAGCATGAGTTGTAAACACAGAAAAACCGAAGGTGTTCTTTTCTCTGTATTCTGCCTATTTCAGCTCAAATATTTGGTTTCAAGTCTTCAGATACGCATTTTCTTCCATTTCAGTACATACTTTGTGCTGGTTTCATCTTCTATATAAAGGCAGCACATTTCAAAGCTTTGAAACAGCAATATCCAGTTACTGTCATCATCCTCCCCTCAGAACAGGAGCAGTTTGGCTTTGGGGGAAGCTTTTTGTTCTTTGATGTTTCCTCAGTAAAAGCAATTTCAGCGGCCCTGCTCTCCCTTTGTGCACAGCAGCAGTTCTGCTGCCACGGCTGCGGAAGGCGCTGCCAGGGCAGCGGGCACAGCCCCGCTTCTCCCGGGGTTCATTCGTGGGAAGCAGGGCAAGCACGGCCAGCGCCCTCTCCCTCCCTGAGTGCATTCAGGGCCACAGCCATTATTTGCTCCGAGATTGCATTTCTGTGCCCTGAAAGGCTCTGTGAGTTCACGTAGGAGTAAGAGCAATTTTAAGACAAGGTGTGCTCCAAGGCAACAAATGAGAACAAAGACTCAGGAGAGCTAAAAGCTGAAGGACTCAACTTATTTTTTTTATCCATTGAATAATTGAATTACTGAATTAAAAGCAATGCTACATCAACTTTACCAAGGTGGGGGAGTAAGTTCTGAACACCAAGACTGAGGGCTTTATTCTGCTTTTATGGAATCCATGTCTGTACATGAACCGCAGTCATTTGTGGTCAGAAGCAAATACAGCCACACTGTTATAACCAGTAAAGAGCAGGACAGAAAACCAGGCATTATACTTGTTCCCAAGCTGAAGTGAAGGTTAGCTCAGCTGAGTCCCCTTTCAGCCAGCTACAACCTGCAGCAAATCACATTTGTAAGCTTTTGACCAACACTGAAAGTAAAACTAATATATATTTCTGCTGGAAAATGCTCATTTCTACTGTGTCATTTGTTTTCTTAACACATGGAAATACAGTGTATTTGAGAGCGCTGTGGCAAATCAAAGGGGAATTAGGAGGTTAAAACAGCAGCAGATCAGGACAGCAAAACCCAACAACATTGCAAGCTTAGTATTTGCTCAGTAGTGTTCCCCATGGGGCAAGGGATGTTGGGATCAGAGGTGAGCTCTACCTACATGTGATGTTCCACCCACATACAGTGAGCTCAAACACTACAAAATGTTATCCTCAGAAGGAATTTGGAAACAAGCGTGAAATACAGGTAGCCTTGGCACTAGAAGAGTTACATTTCTCAAAAGATGGCACACCAGGAGCAATTTGGTGGCTGAAGCACGTGTGGTCCTGAGCTTGTGACACTTGTAGTTGGCCTGCTCCTGGACAAGGGTCACAAGGCTCATGCCACACTGAGCCAGTTCTGCAAGAGATGACAAAGTACAGTGATGCAGTAATTTATGTGGTTTTTGAGCACAAGGCTGTGAGAACATAATTAGGTAGTCTTCTATCAAATGAAATGAATAAAAACTATAAAACAAAATGATGAGGCACTAAATTTAGAAGAAAATTCATTTGATTATCACATCAGAGCTGCGATATTTTAGATCATACTGTCAGCATAATTGGCTACAATTTATGTAGATTTGATAAAACTATCTGAGCTGTTACTAACGTGGGAAGTCACACTTCATGTATTCCAAAGCAGTCAGCCTTTTCACTCTGATGTAGCACTTGAAAACCTTGTGCTGAATACATTTTGAACTGTATAAGGTTGGAATGACTGGAATTGCTTATTATTTTGTGTTTCTGATGATGTCTGTCATGACAGTGTCTGGTTGCTCCAAGCATACCTAACACTGGCAGGACAGTTCCCAGGAACAGAGAAACAGCATCGCTCTCACCTCACTGATAACCCTCTGACAGTGATCAGTATGATCTTGTTCCTGCTCCCCAGTTCCTAATGCAGACAGTTCCCTCATTGCAACTAGTTCTGCATGGATTTATATGCATATGACTTGGGATAGGTGTCTTTTAAGTCACAGGACCTTCTCCTAAATTCTTGGACCTGTTCACACAGCAAATAACTGAAGTTATAGGGATGCTTGATACCCTCTTTTGACATTTCCAAGAGGAATACATTCCAGTGGTACTTGTTTGATGCTGTAGTTTATGTGCTAACTCTTAAAACATGTAGCAGAGACAAGCAAGATAAAGCCTGTTGACTGTATTCCATCTTCACACTTCATTGATCCCGCCACATCTGGTATCTTCAGGAGGCCTCCTGCCTTTCTAAGCTTGTTTTGAGGGATGTCACCCCAGAAATTGCAACTCAGGAAATTGAGTGTAAAGTTTAGTTTTTATGAAAATCTGTCATGAACAGCACCAATGGAAAGAGAGGGGTTACTTTACAAAAGAGTCTAAAAAAAGTTCAAGACCAAGTAATCAACAGATTGACCACAGGGAAGCAGTTATTAAATATCAGTGACTTTTTTTTTGCTTTAATGAAAATGTTCAGCTTTCAAACAAAACTCTTGGACCTTTCTTCCAGAAATGGTTCTCACTTGAGAATGGAGAAGAGACTCGTGGGTCGACGCTGCTAGAATTAGAAGTATTTTGTTACTTTAAGGGCATTAATGTTTCAAAGGGAGAGGCTCAATGAAGACATTTCTCCTGTCTGTGTGTAGAGGCCTGTTCATCTCCACATGTCTGCAAACTCTCTTGTGTATTGTGTAGATAGAGCAGTAAGCAACATGCTCATGTTCTAAAAATTAGGAGAGACTTCTTCAAGTTATTACTTTGTGCTTGTCTCTTCCAGTAATAAAAAAAAAAGCTCTGCTTGAACACACAGTTTGGAAATAAAAGACTTTTTTTCCATATTTTTGTTTTGAAAAAATACAAGGATCTGTTCTTGTAGTTTACTTTGAAGTAAAATGTTTTCTGATTCTTCAGTGTTTGTTTTGAAGTTATTAGTCAGTTTTCAAAACCACAAGGCATAATCTTTTCCTAAGTAGTTTATGTAGAAGCATTTGTGGTTTATAAGAATATGCCCTGTTCTTTACTTGGGAATATTAACATCCTAACACATACCTTCAAGCTTTCTTAGGCAATTAGAGAGCAGACTCTCTGCAGTCTGTTCTCCCCTCTCTCTTCCACTATTCCAACTAGAGAACGAGAAGGAAATCTCTCCTTGATTTGCAAAGGTCTGAGGAATGACGTGCTGGGGCTTACCACAGCATTGTGTTGGGGGGAGAGACTCAACTCAGGATGGACAGCTGCAGGCCATGTTAGAGACAGTTGTGCTGGGTTTGGCTGGGGTGGAGTTAATTTTCTTCACAGTGGCTGGTATGGGGCTAAATTTTGGCTTTATGCTGAACACAGGGTTGATAATACAGAGATGTTTTTGTTACTGGTGAGCAGGGCTTACACAGAGCCGAGGCCTTTTCTGCTTTTCATACTGCCACACTGGCGAGGGGACTGGGGGTGTGTGGAAGGTTGGGAGGAGACACAGCTGGGACAGGTGACCCCAGCTGACCAAAGGGATATTCCAGACTGTATGGCATCGTCCTCAGAATACAGTGGGGGGAAGGAGGAGGAAGAGAAGATGTTTGGAGTGATGGTATTTGTCTTCCCAAGTCACTGACACATGCGATGGGGCCCGGCTCTCCTGGGATGACTCAGCTCCTGCCTGCCCTTGGGAAGCAGTGAATTAATTCTATGTTTTGTTTTGCTTGTGTGCATGGCTTTTGCTTTCCCTATTAAACTCTCTTTATATCAACCCATGAGTTTTCTCACTTTTACCATTCCAATTCTCTTTCCCCCAACACTGGTGGGTACCTGGTGGCTGGCTGGGGTTAAACCATGATAACTCAATTTTTTCTTCTGAGCACAGAAACGCTGGGAAACAAAAACAGGAATTACTTTTTTTTTGCTCGAAGAGGTAACAGGATTGCAAAGATTCCTTTGATATTAAATTATGTCCTGGATATTCCATTTTTCTCTTTGAAAATAAATTTCTAGCTCTTCTGTTTCAAAGTCTGAAAGCACATCATAAGTAGACTTAAAAAAACCTGGAAGGCAAACTAAAAGAACTTTAAATATGCTATTAAAAAATCCTGTAAGCCTTCAACTACCTAGTTTCTTAGGACACTTTTACGAGAATGGACCTGAAAAAATTGATGGCTGGCCACGAAACCCTCGAGTGCTTCTGGTCTGGGAGTTCTGAATCAAAGACAGCAGGATGGTAGGAAACCATGGATAGAAGAAGACAAGAAGCACTTTGAAATTAACAGAGGCCACACAGTGGCTATGTTGGGGGATGTCCAGTCACTGGGCACCACTGAGAAGAGTCTGGCTCTGTCCTCTTTGCACCCTGACTTTAGGTACTTGTGCACACCGAGGAGATCCCCCCACGACCCCTCTGACTTTGGCAGGAGAGTCCTGAAGAAATTCTTGATGCACATGCTCCTTCTTCACCCCATAGTTCCCACTCCAGGAGATCTTATCTCCTGACCTACCTCAGCATCCTCTGGATGCAGGATTCCCTTCTCTCACACAAGTTCTGGCTGCTGGGACTCAATCAAATGAATACATTTTCCTAAAACTGCAGCGCTCGTTCAAGAGCTCACAGCATGTCAGAGTTCCTCTACTAGCAAAGCACTGTTGTGTTTCTGGAGAAAAAAGCAATAACTGTACTGCAGTTTAACTGTAGCCCTCTGATCCATGTGAGCACAGGAATGAGATGCAAACACCAAACTGTGTGTCAGAGCAGGGACACCAGGAGAGGTAAATGGCTGCTGCTAACTGAGGTGCAGCTTAAGAGCAGTATGCAGCAGGAAACTATAAGTAAATCCTCAGTGGGCAAAGTTATAATGTGCATTTTAGCCTGGGGTAATCAACAAATTTTTTATGTAAATAATTAATAGCAACACCAAGGAACATCTTGTTTGTATGGATATAAGACCTTTATTCCCTAAGGGACTTCTTCTGGGGTTTTTTCCTCTTCCTTTCTTCCCTGAGTGATCCCAATCTCAGAGGCTGCTCTGCTGACAGGATTTCTCATTTAATGCAGGGCAGAATTCCCTGCACAATGCAAAGGCTAAGCTGCCCTAGGAAGTTTTGCTAGCTCTTCAGCCTTCAAAACAGTTCCCTTGCTTCTGTAACCTGACAACAGAACTACCTTCTGTAATCAAACCACCCTCCCCAGTAGAGCTCCAGGTAAAGACAACAGTTTATCTACAAGTACTGCATCAGATGGTGAGAAACCATCTCATTGGCACTGTGATGGGGAGCCTGACAATCCCTTTCTCCAAACACAACCAGAACACAGTGCTGGGAGTGCTGCCCCTATATCCATGAAAGACTCTTTTGTACCTTCAAGACAGTAAATTTCCCTTTTTGCCTTTTGAGTTCTTCCACTAAGAAAGTCATCTTCAAGAGGAAAGGACTAGACCACTTTAGTTGAAAGGTTAGGTCCTCTGAAACCAAAGCCCAGCATTTAGACTCCATGGCCCTTCACTGTAAAAAGATTTGTTACAGAGCTCTCTCCACTTCAGGACACAAAATATGAAGGGATACAGAATGAAGAATGAGCAAGAGCTGCAGAAGTAACTGGCTGCCATTATCTATATTCTCTGGTGAAATGCCAGTTTGTACTCAGGCCCATTTTCAGGTACAATCACCATGCTAGTTATCACATGAGATATCACAAAAATCAGCAATAAATCTCAGCCACAGCAGGCTCCATTTGTCACAAATGAAATGCTTCCTACCATTACTTATTCAATAGGGCATGTATTTTTAGTGTTTTATATTTTGATACTATTTTATTTTGCATATGCTTCACTCCTGCGCATGTAGAAATGTGCAGGTGTGAAGGGGGCAGAAAAAAAACCTGTAGATGGAGAAAAGGGAAATGAATCATAACTCACGTTGTATATTAAAACTAGCTGCATCTAACACATCATCTGCAGGTGTGGAAGAAAAAAATCTTTATGACAAAGTAGAGTATGCTAATTAGCTAATTATAGATGATAGACCAGATCCACATCAGGAGGTAGCTACAGGAATATCTTAACTTAGGAGCACTTGATGACCTTCAGTGGATCCAGCTTCATGACATCTCCCTAATTACGTTCCTCCCACAAACTGTTATACTCACAGCTATGATCTTAGCAAGCCTATTCATGGTTCCTAATTGGGCAAAGAGCAACACCAAGGATATTTAACAGAAGTTACTCTAAAGTGCAAATTATGTAGGAATGGGTTTGCAAATAATGAACCAACCTACTGCTTTGCAGGTTTCTTATTTTTGCTGCTGGGTTTGTATGCTGTTAAACTGAGCAAGAAAACATGGATCAAAATTAAAACAAAATTAATCATGTTAGCTTGCAATTCACTGAAACTAACCATGAAATATGACAATACAGGAGGTAAAGCTGGAAATAACTGCTGTGGATGTAAAAGCTTTGATATTTGTGACACGTGAAAGTGTACTTTTGATATTTTTTTATTGTATCTTATTATAGGATCACAGAATAATGGAAATGATCCAGAGTATTTGGAGTTGTTCTGTTTCAAGTAGGTATTTCCTACAGAGTACCACAAGAAAGACAAAAATAATATCAAAGGGAAATCCCTCAACAGTGAATATCTGAGAAGATTATAGTACTGATGTAAGAGAGAATTAATTTCCAAACTGTGAAAACCAAAGAACACCCTCATCTACCAGTACACACTCTGCACAGGCAAATTCTATTGACCAGTCAGTTCACCATTCTTTTGAGATCATCACATCCAAAGGATGATCTGTAACCCCTTCTTGTAGATGGAGCAAAGTATAAGACACATGTGAGTGTGTATTTCTTGCAGACTAAGATAATCTTCACTGGATTTGCATGATCAATCATAAAACAGCTCTCTGACTACATCACATTTTATACAAGGCTGCAGGCCACGACTAAAACACTGTAACTGATTAACGTCCTCTTCTAGGGGACAGTCCTTAGATTTAATATCATTCAAGGCTGCTGGATGTGGCACGTGATTAATTTACATCTCAGTTTTATGTGGAATTCATGCACATGCTTAGTTCTGCACAACATCCAAACCCAAATTCCCAGGCTCCAGTGAGTACTGGACCTGCAACTCATGTAGAAACTAAGTTTTCAGATATGACCTGTGACTGCACTACCCAAAACCTCGAAATCTGTATCACTGTCAGAACCTGATAACCAATACATCAAAAGAAAGACAGAGACAGAAATGACTTCGTAATAACCTCACTGCTTTCAAGATGCCCTTTACTTTGCTGACCTTTCTGTAGAAAACTCTTCTTTAGAGTGAACATCTGAGCACACCCTAAATGTTTGTCAGATTCTCAGTAAGGTAAATTAAAAAAACCTTTTAAATGTTAAAAACAGCAATCATCTGAGAATAAATATGGGGCTAAATTTATGTTGAAATATCTCTTACAGGAAAAAGCCTCTTTAAAGCCTCACATTAAAAATTCATATTTCTCTGGGCAGTGCTTTAGTGAAATGACTAAAATGTTACATTTTACAAAATGTTATTTTTTCCCCCCAAGTTTCCTGAAGAGAAAGACTCCATTGCTTCTTTAAAATATCAGGAACATTATGACACAGCAGGGGAAAAGCAAGAAAAAACTAAACGCTCTTTCCTTCCAAAGGCGTATTTATGCCGTACATAAAAAATAAGCTAATGATGCAGTGTGCACTGGGGCAATTCACTCAAATTATATACCATTTCTTTTAAGATTCCTGGTCCTTAGCACTTCTGCATTCCCAGAACCCCCTTGCATTGTTTTCTGTTTTCCTCTGTTCTTCATTTATGTTTCTGTGCAGTAAATTCCAGATTATTTTCTCCCGCTCAACTCCTCTGCCTCTCTTCAGGATAAAAAGGATTTATCAGTCAATATATACAACTAGCAATTCAGGTGACTATTATGTGACACAACTATCCTTTTCTTACTTTTGCCAGTGTGGGTTTTTGTTGTTTTTTTTTTTGTATTGAAACTTCTCTGCACATCTGAGTTTTCATTGTAATTGCCTGATGCATCTTTACTGACTCAGGCTTTTCAAAGGAAATCAGAGGATAATTTCATGGACAGAAATTACCATTAATTGCTTTAAGGTTCAGAATGCAGAACAACAGAGGCATACGGGTCTTGTTTGAAATCAGATGTAAATTATTCTGAAGTTGGCACTGAAGTGCTGAGTATTTCCTTTTAAATAAAATGATCATAGAATCATAGAATGGTTTGGGTTGGAAGGGATCTTTAAAGGACATCTAGTCCAACCCCTCAGCAATAAGCAGAGTCATTTTCCACTAGACCAGGTTGCTCAGAGCCTCATCCAGCCTGATCTTCAATGTTTACGAGGATGGGGCATTTACCATCTGGGAAACCTGGTCCAGTGTTTCATCACCCTCATAGTAAAAAACTTCTTCCTTACGTCTAGTCTGAATCTAATGTCCTCAAGTTTAAAACCATTACTCATTATCCTATGACAACAAGACCTACTAGAAATTCTGTCCCCATCTTTTCTATAAGCCCTCTTTAAGTACTGAAAGGCCACAGTGAGGTCTGCCCAGAGCCTTCTCTTCTCCAGACTGAACAACCTCACTCTCTCACTCCGTCTTTCATAAAGAGATGCTCCTGCCCTCTGATCACCTTTGTGACCCTCCCCTGGATTCACTACAACAGGTCCATGTCCTTCCTGTGCTGGACTACAGCAAGTCCTTGGGCGCCACAAATAGCACTGGGTATGTTTGTGTGATCAAATACATGGAACCATTAGCATGTCAATTTTGAATTACATAAATAAATTAATATCAAATAACTAATGTTCCAAAGGAGCTTTTTAAAAATACTGACCTACTTGTCCATCACTGCAATAAATTTATTTGCACTGTAAAACATTCATTTGTAGTTAGATTGTAAAAATACAAGTCCTATATTTTGCAAAACTGGAACTTGTGCTTTTGAAGCAATATGTTTTTTTAAGGTGGCTTTGATATTCCAAATACACTGAATTCTTAATATGCTGAACAGACTACTTGTTAGGCTGGTTGATGGGTGCCATACGTCATTGCCAACATGACCTATGTTTGAAATAACAGAAAATCCCAAGGATTATGACTTCTTATATTTTGTCTTTGAATTATGGGGTGCGACTCCAGGTCCATTGAAATAATTGAAAAGCCATCTTTTTACTTAGAGAGGTTTCTGGATCAGCCTGCTTCTCCTAGAGCCATGCAAAGAACCTCTCTTTTACTCACCTGCTTCTTCCAGCTACTGTTCAGCTTTGGGGACATATTTCAGCTCACTCTTTATGTTCTGAATCTCTGACAAGTTGACAGCAGGACCTGGAAGTTTCTTAGCTCCTGGGAGGCGTTTCTTCTCTTTCTCCTCCTCTGTTGAAGCAGGAACATTCTGCACAAAAGGACACCAGTAACCTTCCTGCTGCAATAGCAATCTCTTGAACATGAGCATAGATCAGTTATTTGAAAAAGAGGAAAGGATATTTTTATACTAAAGGCAATCCCAGTGGAAACTGGGGTGGAGGCAGGAAGAAATATGTTATTTTGTTGTTTTTCATCTAAAATGTCTAAAAACATTCTAAAAAGAATAGAAGACGCTCAGTGTAGAGGAATGTGCATAAGAATGGGTAAGAATTTACAATGCCAGACCATTAGTAGAAAATAACTGACTGGAGAGTTAAAGGTTACTCCAAGTCCTTCATATTTTAGATGACAAAAAGTAAAAGAACCGTTTTTATCATCTAATTCTTTTGAGAGTTTCATAGTTGCCAGACAGTTGGAGAGGAAAACCATTATGGGCTTCTGCAGCTCTGGAGAAGAGCTGTGATAAGAGGTTATGGACCCCAAAAGCTCCATGCAAGATCACCGTGAGTTGAAATTTAACTTTTCATAACCTCAGTTGCAAGACCAGAAAAGTTTTTGTCATTTTATGTTTGAATTAGGGTAATGCTACATGGCTATTCTGCTGACACTGTAAAAATACCAGTTAAATAACAGCACTTGCATAATGGTGAGCAACTCAGATAATTTCCCAATGGACCAGAGTATTTCAGCCTTTGGTACTTCCTCATCTGTACTATTGCTTCTAGGTGAGTAGAGCAGGTATTTTAGACCATTTCTACTCTAGACTGGGTTATGTTTTGAAGGAGTAGATTTCCAGACAGGAGTTTACTGTTGTTCCAGCCTGGGGTGAATTTTATAAAGCTGGCATACAGGAAGAATCAAGTACATTTATAGATTAATTTATATTTTACTGCAAATAATTTCATGATGAAAATATTTTTTCATTTTTGATTACTCTATGAAAGTCCTCTTGTGATAGGCTTTTTGGAGTTCAATCACTATTTAGATTTATTAGCCACCCTTTTTGAAAAGGTGTATTGACTGTAAACAGTCAATTCTTAATATTCAAGTTCATTTTTTAAATTCCAACATTACTTGTCAAATATTATTGGCCAGTAAACCCCTCTTTTTTTTCCCTGTTGACTAATGGACTACATGCTAATCAGGAAGGAGAGTTTGCAATGTCAAGTAGCAAACAAACAAGGTATTGTAGAAAACTGACATTTTCTTCCTATCTGATCTTTAAGGACTTTCTTAAGATCACTACATGTAAGAAAACTGAAGTGATAATTACATTGCCTGGCTTGGTAGACTTGTATTATCTTTTCGCACATTTTAGCCAATACACTATTAGTTATTACAAGATAATACTAATAATATTTTGCTACTGTTTTTGCTAGATCATTTCAAATCTCAGCCAGTAATTCAGCCCCAGGTACTGCATGTACTGTCTGATATCTGGCTTAAAAATCCAACATCCTGAAACAGTAGCAAAGCACAGCAAGAGAATAAGTAAATTGACACAGAAGCTATTTGGAAGGATGCACAAAATTGTATCAGTAGTCAAAGATGCCATGAACTTGTATTGTTTCCTTTGACAGTTTTCCTAGCTAATCTGAATAATCAGGGGAAACAACCACTCCCTCAACCCCGTAGTTCGTATTAGTCCATAGCAGAGACTATGTAAAAAATACCATTTCAAGTCATGTGCAATACCATTCCCCTTGTAGAACAAATGGTGCAAGCTTTGCCCATGTTTTGGAGACTCTGTGCTCCATAAATTGCTGTCAGCTTTCTCTTCCAGCCTCAGGTGTGTGCTATTTATGACTTCACCCCTCCCTATATCACTCACTCCATGTGCAACGCACAGCTGAGATTACACTATGGCCTTCAGTTTTATGGAAGGAAGCCTGAAGAGTGACCTAGATATACAACAAGGGTTAACAAATACAAGCATGGCAATTCTCTGACTAAAGAAATGTTATTTTCTGTAATTCCCACCCTCCATTTCTTTTCATGTTAACATGTCTGCTCCATTGACCTTCAAAAATACACATTCCCATCTGACTCTGCCATCCCTTTGAGTAAGATCCATATTCTCCTCATCTCCTTTGTCAAGGCTTTAAAATACAGTGGAAAATATTATGTATTATTAGCAAAAGTTGCATTTGTCTAAAACTGCTCTGAAAAATCATGAGCTGTATGGCAAAACTTAAGAAGATGAGACAACTGAAATGACAAGTTCACTGGTAGCATTTTTATTCTATTCCTATAACAAGATATGTCTCTGTAGTGTTTACTCCCATTGGTTTGTTGAGTACTGGCCATAAAACCTGAGCCAAGAACTTCCATGTCTGTCTCACACACAGTATTCACATAGCTGAGAAGCAAAGCAACATTCAATTACCCAAACAAATGTAATTATCAGCACAGTCATTTATTTTATTTCTCAAACACTACTAGAATTCACACATTCTATATTAGTTTCTGGTTAATAACATGCACTCCTTCACCAGTTTAATTACTACAGAGAGAATATGCTTTGATTTCTTTCCAAGGGAGAACGCCACAATATATGTTCAAGGTCATTTTGTATGTTTGTTTATTTAAAATCTACTTAAGAGCTAAGTCAGCCTGGGTTTGATTACTTCAGGAAAGTTCTCTGTAAACAGAGCACTGTTTATATCAAAATATGGTAACATTCAGAAAAAAAATCTGACTGAGACAGAAAAGGAAGAATTAGCTCTTACATTGCCTTTCCTCCCCTTGGCTGTGAGGAGCATTGGGAGCTCTGGCCCAGCAGGATGAGTTGTCATGTGGGGATTATGAATCCTAACTAAGCAAACTGGCCAGGAAACCAGGGGAACCCATCTTTTTAATCTTGTTTGGAGTATCTACCACTACCATTTCTTCCAACGTTGGTTTTAGGTCTCATTTATTATAAAAGTTAATGGTAAATAAGATGCTTTAATATCATCCAGAAATATGATATCTGTGCTTAATCAAAACCTTTGTGATCAATGTTAGTTAAGGAATATATTGAACTTTATATTCAAAACTCAGTGTTAAACACTCCCTGTAAAATACAAGCATGAAAATATAGAATTCAGTCTAAAATGGAGTATTTTCAGCCCTGGGCAGGTAAATGGGTTCGGAATTTCTGTTTTAACTTGGAAGCGTCTTCAGATTCAACTTCTTTTCATTGATAAACCTTCCAAAAAGCGTTGTGTTTGAAAACCTGTTCTAATATTGTCAAGCTGTAACAATAAATCACACCACAGGGCGGCAGGCAGCAGCAAAGTCTTCCAAAGCCTTGCTATAACTTTTCCTGCTGTATCTCATCAGCTCCCATCTAGACAAATGCTGCTGGTGAAATCCTGACTCCCTCTCCTGACAGCAGGTATCATCCTGCTGTGGACGCAGAGCTACACACCTTTGAAACAGTTTATATTCCTATATGTGCCTTGGCACCCAAAGCAGAACTATTTATACATGAAGTGTTAGTAAGTGGCCATTTATTTTCATGAATGATCAGTGCATCTTCAACTGTGGTACCTAAGATTGGTGTGCAGAGCTTTAAGATCACTTCAAAGGCTTTTTACCATTTTATGGCAGGGATTGTCCTCAGGAAAAAAAAATTTAAAAATCTTTTTTGCTTACCTCCTCCACTTCTTCAGGTGTAAATTCTTTTCTTTTATGAGGGTGGCCCGCACCAGGTCGAAATGCTCCCATTGGGATGTTAATATTAGCCTGTGAGAAGGAAATTGTGATGCATATAATAGTGACTGATAAATAAACATACAGTAGGTAAATGGCAAAGTTCAGAAGGAGTGGGACAAGCATATAGACATTATCATGGTTTCCAAGCATTTATTCCTTCAATGTGTGCATCATCACACCACTCCTGGGAAAGAGAAGTGCTTTCATCTCCATTTTAAAGACAAAAAGTAAAAAACAAACTAGAAAGCTTTTGAAGTTCTGCATTTTAGACTAACACTTCCTGATTTCATTGGACTTTAAACAAACGAATACTGGACACTAAAGTGTCTTTAGACACCTGGGTCTGCTTCAGTTTGGTCAAGGTCAAACAGCAAGTGAGTGCCAAAAGCAACATTTAAGTGTAAATCACGCAAATCCTTCAATAACACCCGATCACTGGACCACTCTCCATTCTCCAATGGCACCAGTTTTCATCTCACTTAATCACAGGTAGCTCAGAAGGGAAGCCTGCCCTGAGTCAGCTTAAGCCATAAGTGTTTTAAGTATGATTTAACCAACAAACTTTACCCACGGGTGCTATGAACTGCAAATAGTTGAACCAGCTCCAACACTGGGCAGAACACCGGCCCCCAGCTTCAGCAAACTCCCTCCAGAATGATACCCACACAACTGCATCCACCTGATCTTTTATCTGGGGCAGAAAGCTAGCAGCCATAATATAATTGGGGCTGATAATAGATACCTTAAAGTAAAGATTTTGGGGAATAGAATGGTACAAAACACTGCTCAGGAAAGAGCAGCTGAAAAGTATCCATTTCCCAATGTGACCCAGCCCAGATTATTTTAAAAGTCAAATGGCATGATCAACTAAATGCACAATTTATCCTTATTCTTATCTCGTGATCTCAGAAGAGAAGCTGCTCCTAGGAAATGTCATCAAAATACCATGACTCCCACTGGTAAAACCAGGGGGTGAGTCGGTAATGTTACGGAGCGGAAGCGGAGAACCTTCTAACAGCGAGCTCTGTTCCTCTCCTTTACCATCTGACTGATCTGCACTAAATGGAGATGAATAATCCCATCCTTCTGCTCAAGTTATGATCTTGCAGATCATGCCCCGCTTGGGCAACTACAGGAAAACAGTCCACGGTTTTCAGTAACAACTGTTCTGACAGCTGTAATCAAATGATGAGCAAATTAAGAATCCATCTGCCAAGAAATGAGTGTTTTTCCCTGTATTCTACTTACGTGTTTCCCATTATCTTATTTATGCAAGATGATGCTTCAGTGGGGCATCTAGCTTGTAATTTCAGTGGGGCCACCAAGTATCTGCAGGGTCACAGACAACCAGGTATTTGTTTCATAAAGCTTTTTCTCTGAGCATTAGTTTAGATATTGTGAAACTTTTCCCCTGCACTTTGTAAGTTCCCAGGTGACAGGGCATTTTCAGTCTCACAGTTCTTAACCCATTATTTCATTTATGGATGGAAAAAAACCAGCTTTGCCATTTCTAATTTTAAGTAACTGCCCCGCCAAGCTCTGTTATCTCCAGACAGCTTCCATTTTTGGAATGGGAAACTTCTCTGCATTAGAGAAGTCATGGTCATACAGGTTTGCAGAGTTGAAACTTTTAGAGATATCTCTCCTTTCAGTGCTCATCCTGAATTTGGACATTCCTTCCCCTTGGAGACAGTCAAAGCAGAACCATTCTCCCACGGCACACTATAGCCCTTGCATTTCCCACCGCGACTGACAGACCAACTGTGACTAAAAATCATTCAGAAAACAAAAATTAACCACTAAGTCCCAGGCTGCAAATAAAATTCAATAAACCACTCTTTGGTCTGCTTCAGCATCTTCCCAGTAATCTGTGTCACATGAAAGCAGTTTGTACTTTTTTATCTGCAGTAAGGACATTCACGTCAGAGTTCGGGCAAGAGCTACACAGTCATGACATAATAACTTGGTAAAATGAGCATCCTTTAAGATGTAGCTAAAAACTGTCTGGACCTGATAACACATACTGTAAATGAAATATATTTCCAGTATGAAATGAAATTATGACATTTCCAAACAATTCCTGAGCAGAGGTACCAAAGTCCTGAGCTGCAAATCTCTCTTAATCCAGTGCTGGTCCTGTCTGGCAGATGAGCAGCTGTGCAATGAGTGGGCAAAATTCTGTACACCAGCATAGCTCTGCAAAGAGTCGTGCTGTGATCAGCACAAATCCACAATTTTGTTTTAAAAATACATTTCAAGGCTTTTGTCACCTGTAAGCAGAGATGGAGATATAACCCCTGGGGATCTCCATCCAGTAAAATGTTAAATACGAAATTTTCTGTTCTAGACTCCTGAAATCCTAAATTATGATTGCTTTAGACAGACTTTCTAGGTGTGATTGTTATGTTTAACCACCCTAATTATGAAAACTACTGAGTTTGCCTCTTCCTTTGCTTGAAAGGCCTACCACACTGTGTGCCATTGCAGTTTTTGCAATGAGTAGGTAGGTATGTGCACTGATGTACTCTACCAGGGTCATTCTGAACAGAACAAAGGAAAAATACCTGTAAGAATGACATACTAATATATTGCTGGTTTGACTCAACTGAACTGGTATTTAGAGATTTTTTTTGTGTGTGTGCTCTTCTTTCTGTTTAGTAGAGAGAGGGTATTAAGGTTAGGATACAACTGATGCAGCTGTGCATGACTTGAGGACTGTGATGGGTAAGTCCCTCACAGCACCACAGCCTTTCCTGGATGTCCAAATGGATGACTGAGTAATCTGGAAAGACACTTCTGAATAAACATATTTAATTTAAAAAAAAGAAAGAAGAACGAAAGAAGGAAGGAAAGAAGAAAGAAAGAAAGAAAGAAAGAAAGAAAGAAAGAAAGAAAGAAAGAAAGAAAGAAAGAAAGAAAGAAAGAAAGAAAGAAAGAAAGAAAGAAACTGTAGAGAAAACTGAATAAAATCCAGAAACAAACAAACAACAAAAGCAAAACAAACAACAGCAACAAAAAACCCAGGAACCTCCTCACCCTTACCTCTGGGGAAAGTCAAGAGTGCTTAAAGATAGAATAATTTTCAGTCAGAGCTGTTCACAGCCTTTTACACACTGAGAAGGGGAGGTCAGCAGTTGTTTTCAGGAATTAACAGTACTTTGGCACTCTATTGCCCCAAACTACTCTTGGGAACCAGCTGCTGCCTTTAACTCTCACACATCTGTATTCAGTAGCTATTGGCAAGTGAACATTTTTGTCTACATCTTGTACAGTCAGAAAAAAGACATTTCAGACACATGAAATGCTTCAGTTAATAAGGTGCCATTACATTCCCATTGCTGCAGCATGATGGAAGTCAGTCCTATTATACCAGCACACAATAGCAAAGGATTATAATATATGAATCACAATGTATAAAAGTAATGTGACATTTTGAGTCATGGTTCTTAGAGTGCTCAAAGCATAATAAGCATCAATTCAAGTGCAAGTCTCCCTACTAGAACCACCTTTGACACAATGCTTAACAGATATATTTTAAAATTTGTGCTGTCATTTTCTATGATTCAAATTACCTTTGCAAAAATTAAAGTTTCTTAAAATATTAAACTGAGTGCTTAAATTTAATGCATTTTTAAAATGAACAACCTAGGAGCATTGTTTACATTTACAAGTCAGAAAGTCATCCTAAAAATAAAATGCAGCCTATCATTACATCTTTAAGAAAAAAATGTAAACCAATTAATTCCTTAAAAATGTTTGCATGTGCCTATGGAGTTTAAATGTAAAACAGAAATAAATATTTTTGAGCTATTCAATATCTGTATATTTTCATCAATCATACAAACATTTCTATAGTCACTGTAAAAGAGGGATGAAAATTTGAACTGAGTGAAATCAAAATTCTGGCAAAATGGCAAATTTTTTCTAGTTTCAACAGAATTAGAGTACAGTAGTCTGCATGCCTGTTTCAGTAGAATTGATGATGATAATCTGCATTTTTACAGTGCCTTGCATCTTCAGTATGCTGCCTAGCCCCTGGGTAATTAATCTTGATACTCCAATCCATTGCTTTCGTATTATCTCAAGGAAACAGAGAACAGAGCAGGCTTTAGAAATTCCATTTTGTGTTTCTTAGGTAAGGCAACCTGAACTCGTGGCAACATTTTATTGGAAGTACATTTTACAAAATACATGAGAACTCTGTAAGATTCTTCAGTTCAGAAGATATTTTGGCCTTTTGACAAGAATCACTGATATAACATGAACTAATCACATTCTTCATGACGCTCCTTCATTATGATGTTGGGATAATTCTCCAGCTGTTTCATTTACAAGTATGCAACAATTGACTTCATCCTTATAATCATATACCATTGAAGAGGTATGCCACAAACAGGAATCCTTCAAATTGAAAGACCAACATTTCTCTCATTTTACTTCAGCTTTTAAATAAAATGCTTCGTAATTATTCAAAGTTGAGGGTTTTTCTCCTTAAGGAATGCGGACATGAAAAACTTCACAATACCCATGCCATCTTTTTAGCCTATAATTCTCCCAGCATTATGTTGACTTTGTGGAAAATCTAATGGTTGCAGGAATTATTTTTACTTAACTTAACAGTTATGCAGATGCAGTACCATGTTTTGCTTAGATTATCCTCCAATAGCCATAACCCCACACTGGAAAGACCATGCAAACAAGTGATTAACGAACCTATCTGATCCAGTTTTTTTATCAGCTCAGCTCAAAAGATGATCTCCAGGTCATCTTCTCAGTGCTTTCATATCTACTAAGCTTTCCACTTTAACAGAATAACCCCAGATAGCACTCCTATGGTGCTTTGTCTGAGTAAAAATGCAGTCTGCCAAGCAATGGAGGTTGAGATTTATTATTTTATTATATTAAAAACATAAGTACTATCTCTTACCTGAATGGCTTTGACATGTGATGCTGGTTGTTTTGACATTTTTACGACAGAGGCTTATCCCTGCAAGCAAAATTGGAAAGTGTTACAGGCTCTGACATTCTGATAGCTATGGAAGATAAGCTAGAACTTAACCCATGCTGCCTCTTGACAGGCATCCATTTCATCTGTCCAGCTCCTGTTTCCATCTCAGTTTCCAAGCTGCTTAGTTATTCCTTCTGAATATCAGAAGGAGACAGAACACCTGAGCTTCTCCAATTAATCTTTCATAGCCACAAATGAAGCTATCTCTTTCACATTAAAAACAATAATGAGTAGAGATAAGGAATCTCAAACCTTAGCAGCACTGTAAAATGAGTAAGAATTAAGGGAAGCATTTGAGGATAAACAATGTATGATTAGCCCTGTCACAGTATGTATGTGGGAATTATTAGAACTTTCAGTTTAAGCCTTCTCTCAAATAAAGAATAACTTGTTAGAAAATATTGATAAATGCAGACATAACCATTTTCTGACTCACAAATCCTTGCAAACCTTTAATGCCTGTGGACTGAAAGTGATCAAGGTGGTCAAATGGAAAAGTTCTCCTTGACAATTGCTAGTGCACAAAGTAGCCCCTTTTCAAAGTTTTAGATCATATAGATTCATCAATTTTCTTTAGCAATAAGACCAAAAATAACATATTTTTCCATATAATTTTATACAGGCAGAGAAATATGGACTAATACAGTATTAATATACAATAGCAAAGGGAAATACACCAAAGTAAAAGGGAAGAAATTTTATTAGCAAATTATTTGAAACACCATCTCAGCCTTTTATTCTCTTACTGAGAAGTTATATTTTAACTGGACTAGACTTTCACCAAAGTCTAGTTATTTAACTATTGTAATACAAACTAAGGTAGTAATTCTAAAAGCTGAGAAATTAATTCACCAGAGAACTCACTGATCACCACCAAACAACCGCACATTTTTGATACTGTATTTAACCTTAGATAGGAAGGGAAGTAGTGAGAATAGAAATAAATGACATAGGAGACAATAGCAGAATTACATTGAGAAATTTAAAGTGTGTCAAAGTCTTGGGTACTCCAAACAGTATAACTGTCACATGAGGCAGTATCAAAAAAAAATATAGACGAGCTGTACGTTGGCTTCAACTTGGAATATCAGCCTGATTGTATTGCTGGGACTGACTGGAAAACTCTCTCCTGCATATTCTCACATTGGTTCTAAATCTGTGTACAATGCTGAGCAGAATTAAAAGTACAAATGACCTGCCATTAGAGGTCTCCCTCTGGTCGCACGCTCAGCTGCAAAAAGTGCTGTCCAAACCAACACAGCATTCAGTCAGAGGACAATCATGGTCATAAATTGCTTCAGGTTTAAAATGTTTCCTCTAAATTAATAAATCAGAAAAATCCCATTGTGCAAAATAAAACCATCATTCTTTCAATGAGTTTTATATTGTGGTTTTACATATACAATCTTAAACTGAGAGGGAGTTTAAAAAACTTCAGAATTCACTTTAGGGGATGCAATCTCAGCCACTGACGTTCATGACAAAATTCAAACAGATTCCAAAAACACAAAAGGATTTACTACACTCTGTCTCCTTTCTTTTCGAAAATCTTTATTATGTGAATAAATAACTGTTCTGTTGATCAATTACTGTATTCCAAAATAAACACAAAACAATCCCCCAACTGATGGGGAAGATATGAGTCATAATACGAATGTTTAATTAATTTTTCTTATCAACTTCTCATTTTTCTAATAAGAATGAAAAATGGAAACAAAAGCACAGGAAAATAACTAAACATTTTAAAACACAGTGGAACTACTTCCCAAGCACTGTCACAAAGAAATTTTTGCTCAGATGTACTTCATCTTGCATGCCCGTGCATCGCAAAAACACCCATACACACCTCTTGGGCCACTTAGAGATAAACGGCAAGGATTTACCCTGAACCTCAGCTTTAAAACAAGCACAGCAGTAGTGCTTCCCAGTGAGGTGCTCTGGGTTCACAAGCAGTCAGTGCTCGGAATTGCTGCAATCAGACACCAGTTCCTAAAGACGGGTGCATGATACAATTGTGTAGGACTGCTTTTGGAGGAGGTGATTTTCCTACCAGATCGTGCTGTCCTCATTACCGCCAGAGAAATCAGGACAACAGCACACTACTGAGTAAAAATAGATCTCTGGCTCTTTCCCCTTCCCTCCCTTCCCTGAATTTCCTCACAGAGCAATACTGACCATCAATCACAGGAAAATAAACCTTAGATTACAGAAGCATCCATTACAGAAGTGGTTAATTTTAATAAATTCCTTTGTTCTTTCACCGTGTGTCTCAGAGAGTCAAGAGTGCTGCACTGATTGTATTAAGTTATTTCTGGTATTCCAATCAGCTCTGCAAACTTGAAAAAATCCCACTTCACCCTCATTTCCACAGCAGGATTTCACATCTCTGGCAGGCAGAGAAACCGAGACATGCAGCCTGTATTCCCCGGTGTCTTTTCGGCCTCCCCACACCTTACCTTTTACCTTTTATGGGCTGCATGCTGAGCCAAACTTAGAAAGGAATGGCAACATTAGTTCAATCTGAAGCTGGTTTATGGCAGACTTCCCTTTCAAATTCCCTTGATTTGCAGTGAAAGTACTCATGAGCAGGACTACTTGCGAAATAAAGGACTACTGCAGTGAAATAAATGAGTGTTTTGAAGTGAAACTTTGTAAAACAAAGGAACCTATCTTCTGTCTCTCTGCTAAAAATAATTTCTGACAGGGCTGCAGCAAGATAATAAGCTGATTTATTCAATTTGCTTTAAATATGATGAGATACCATAATGCCATCTTTTGTAATGCACACAAGAGATGTACAGTAGCACACAGACAACAGCAAGAGCCCTCCCCCTGCCCCAGCTGGAAGCTGTCCTCTCCCCCCGCCGCATGCACGGCATCAAGCACAACGGGTATTTTGGAGACAGAACTGCAGTGTATAATCTTATTAAAAGGCTTTGACAGGAACTACACTACTGTGAGACCCAGCCACTACAATGAAAGAAGAAAAACCCCTACTCTGCATCTTTCAGCCTGTTACACGAAAACTTACTACAAGCTCTAGGCAAATGTGGTCACATTTTCTGTAATACATCACAATAATCTTCACTACAGTTGCCTGTTAGGAATAGTGAAAGAAACCTCTCTTACATCAAAACCATAATGTAGTATTTCACTAACTATAACAAACATATACAAAACAATAACCATCTGCCTATGTACTACAGTATTCAAGCTCATACACAGTTCTTATGAGTCACGAGGTATTTAAGTGACTTTCTGTTTAAAATCTTTAAAGATCCCCACAGACGATGAAGCCATAGCAATCTGCTCTGAATACTCTGATACACTGCACGAGACATTAAAACAGGCAGAAACCCACAACTATTGTAGTAAACTCACAGCACTTACTAAAGAGTTTTCATAAGGGTCTTTCAAGATTTTAATTGACCCCTTCAAGATTAGCTAATTTATTTACTTATATAAAAAAAGTTCCAAACCGTCAAGTGAGTATGCACACCTCCTTCTGATGCTGAAAGAGGTACCTTCTTCTACCAGCTGAGGTATTGACTGTGACCCTTTTAATGTGTCCAAAATAGCTCCGATGCTTTCAGCCTGGACGGCACTGAGTGCTGCTCCAGGCTGGAGTGGGACTCAGCAGAGAAGCGAAGTGTAAAAGGGAATTCCTGTCATAGCTTCCAGTTGTTCTTCCTAAATATAGAGTTTGATTCACCCTGTAACTTGGTCCCCTGTGACACTTGACCATGGTAAAAGCAGGGCTCAACTGTCAAGCAGGAGGTGTTGAAGGAACACACCTTTAGGTCCTGTTCCTGCCCTCCCTCTCCCTGTCATTCCAGGCTTTTCCCAAGTGCCAGGCATACAGCGGCAGTAGGCAAAGCACAACTCCTCGCACGGCATTTGGGGCAGTGTGTGCCTCCCTGCACCACATCAGAGAAGGAAATAATTATGGAGACGTAATTATGAAGAAGTCACCTCAGAGGAACTATCTAGAGGAGGTAAATGACACACCAACGTGACCGTGCTGCTGCTGCTTTGGGAGCAAACTCACACAGCAGCTGCCCTGGGGTGTCGGCAGAGCCTTCCCCCATGCAGGACAGCCCTGCTCACAGGGCAGGGCTCCTGAGCATGCGGGGCCAAAACGAGCAGCTACTGAGCCTGTGGGTATGGGGATGAAGAAAAGCCAAAGGAAGAGCATATGCGTGTGTGCGTGTGCATGTGTGCGTGTGTGCGTGCGTGTGTGTGTGTGTGCGTGCGTGTGTGTGTGCGTGCGTGTGTGTGCGTGTGTGTGTGTGTGCGTGTGTGTGTGAGAGAGAGCGAGAGAGAGAAAGAGAGAGTGAGAGTTGCTATAGCTCATGAGGGAAGTAAAACATTACACAGCTGTGCTCGTGCTGGCTGGAGTATTGTCTTAGTGAGGGCTACTGATGGAGATCTCACAAGTCATGTGCAGGGCATATCCTCAGGTTTCCACTTGCAGAAGTGCAGATTCCTGGTCATCTGTGCATCTTCACAAGAATGAATTTTCCTCTTCCTCACTCCTCTGCTGGACCTGTTCTCCACTGGACCCACAACAGTAATGGTGACAAGAGCAGTGTCATCATGGGCAATAACTGTCAAGGATCTCCCTTGACTTTAACTCATTTGACCAATGACTCTTTTCATTTCAAGTATCTCAAAGAGGAAGATGACCAAGCAGGCTGCTTCATTAAGCCTGTGACTCACTCTCCACTGCCCTCTTTCCCAAAAATGTGGTCATCTGGAAGCTGATAGAGCTGATGACTTGCTGTGGGAGACTGCTGACTCCTTATAGCCACCCCCTTCCCAAGCAGCCACAACAAGATGGACAACATGGAACTAGACACGCAACCAGCACATGCATTTGTGTAGGTCAGGACAGATGGACGTACACACAGCAATCAGCTTGTTCCAGGGAGACCTCCATTCCTCAGAAAGGCTGATTACAGCTGCTGTCAAACATTTTGAGGCATGAGAGGACTACTGTGCTTGAAACGTGGTGGAGTTCACAACAGGGCTCACAGAGCTGTTCTTTGGCTAGAATAGAGGAGCTCGCAGTCAGTCAAAGGCCCTGCCTTCCAGGGGGTTGAGACCACATTAAAACAAAGCCAGAAACAGATAAGTGATTTTACATACCTCCTTCTGAAGGTTCATATTTACAACAAAAGTACCAGAAGGCAATGGAAGAGGCAATAAATTTTTGTAACATGGTCTTGTACATTAACTTATTTCAATTTATATTACAACAGTAATATTACAAACTAGCTCTTGAATATACAGTTCTTTCTTCCATGTGTTGTCAATTTAGCAAAGGTAGGCCATTGTTTAGGTTTCATAATCTCTTCATCTTGCAAATATGTCTAAGAAATATCAGCTCAACACTGTTCCCTTCAACAAATTTTCATATTTGAGCAACAAGTAATTTAATAGTCTTAGTGACGTGCAAACAAGAAAAGTCTGCCACCTACCTACCACGCAGTAACTATCACACCTGTACTGTATTAAATTGTGAGGATAAAAGGAGTAAACTCAAATTTTATCACTAGTATCAGAAAATGCAGATCTGAGTAGATTTTGAAGGGAAAAATAGTCACTCTTAGCATTACTTCGCAGCATATCATTGCCTTTGAATAACCTCTGGGATGCATAGCCCCGTGACTTGCAGAGTCATCTGCTAAATACATGCAGCAGATGACTTAGTAAGTAAATAATGAGGCATATGTGCATTTCAGATGATGGATTCAGTGTCTGGCAAGTTAGGGCCCTGTACATTGACACACATGGCATAAAATTATTATGTCTCGTGTACAGAGATCCAAAAGACATAGTAGAAATGCATTTATTTGAAGTGTAAAATCCCAGTATAGTTAAAAATAGACTTTTGTGGTATTGCTAGAAGCTTGTCTAATTAATATGCTTCCTGGCACAACTTACTAGTTTTGAAAGTGAAGTTGATGGTTAGCAGAAATGTGTATGTGTCTTACTTCTCCACTGAGATATTCCACTGCATAATGTCAGAACTGTTTTTTAAACCTGTCACTACTTAATACACTCACTTAAATGTTTTGCTTTTTGAGAAACCTCATGAGCACAGATAAAACTTCCCTGAGCTTCCCAAAAGAATTTTTTTTTCTGTTGTAGTCCACAATGTTTTAGTGTAATGCAAACAGTGTAATACAGTTTAAAATGCAAGTCCACACGTAAGAAGTCACAACCTCAGCTCACTTGAAATAAGACTTCTTTGAAGTAAAAAGTTAAAAAATATATTTCTGGAGTTTTGCTTTAAATTACCATGTAGTAGCAACATATTATAGACCTTTAGCAATGCTAAACTTTGCTTCTCTGTCTTAATCTTAGCTCTATCAATTACAGCTTGTTATCAGGTAAGAATAGTAGGTCCACAATATTAAGTATTTGGCTAATTAATTCCTATCTTTACTTTCATTTGAATTTTTTTGCTGAAGAATATGAAACCCAAAGTTGCAGTGTAACTAGTATAACTATTCTCTTCATTCAACACACCTAAATTACTAACATGTAAAAATAATAAACCTGCTATCAGGCAGGCTTATCAGAGGACTAATGCAGAGGGATCCTGAAAAAAACCCTGAACTCACAATCCAATTTCTAACTCACTCTGGTTTTATTTGTATTTTTGGGCTCTTTCCCCTTAGTAAAGATGCATCCATGTAACAATGACTTGGCACATAAGCTTGATGAAAGGCAGAGACTTTTAGCAATGGTACCCAGTCACATGCAGTCAGACAGAACTACAGAAATTTAAAATACAGCGGAGCTATCAATTTTACTAGGCATCAGAAACCTTTCCTATGCTTGGTTTTAACAGAAAACAACTTTGAATCCTAGATTGCAGAAAGAGTATCAAACCTCAGCGATTTCGTCAGAAAAAAAATTGCTTGAGGAAGTATCATCTACTGGTTGTTTATTTCTCCCCATTTTGCCCAATCTGTATTTCCAAATATCAAGAATAAAATCAAGCACTTGCTGTTGAGTTTCTACTTGTATAGTTATTCCAACAACAATAACAACAAGTTATTTAAATAATGAATGACATAAAATAGCATGCAAAAATGTTTGCTGTTATCTAGTAGGCAGGAAATCAGAAAAACCATATCTAAATTAACTGATTTTGTTTCTGTGGCATTTCTGGGCTACTAAATATTAATTCAATTCCTGCATGCTCCCTTTCTTTTCCATAGAAAAGCATGATGATTATTATCACAGACTGTTCCACAGAGAAATAATTAGCCTTGTATTAAGGAGATAGTCTCATTAAAGGCTCGCAATGACCTTGTTCTGAATTTCAGAGTTAGAGCATCATTAATAATGTTGTTACCATCACCTACAAATTTGCATTAAGTTCTGAAAACTGCCTTATGAATATAACCCATACAAATTCTAGAACAACATAGCTTTGACCACTATTACCCAAAAGCCATATTCTCTGTTGCTTTGTATTGTATAAAATTTTTAGTTACCTCAATGTTTTTGGTAATTGAAAGATGATGATGATGACGATGACGATGACGATGACGATGATGATGACGATGATGATGATGATGATGATGATGATGATGATGATGATGTAGTACAAGCAACAAATTTGTTTCCACTTTTCTCCTGGTAAATTTTGACTAGTATATCTGGCAAAGCTGATAGCATAAGATAGAGCAAGGCTAATGGCAGATTTTGAATATGAAATTTAAATTACATGCTGATTTTTGTAAACACCCTGTCTACTGTAATGATTCATAATTATTCGGAAAAGAAACAAAAAACATGACACTGCACCACCAGATACTGTCCTTAGCAAGCAATTTTGACCAAACAAGAACTGACTTCATCAGTGTTAAAACTTTCAACAGAGAGACTACTAACTGTTTTCACAAATCAGGATAATTCAAGTAACCATGTACTATCTTTTTCAATCCCATCACACACTTATTTTGACGATGCCCATCCCCATCAGTTGATCATATCAGATGTGCACTAGTATATCTTGTCAGATTAAGACCTTACCTGACTGCAACAAGGAATTTTGCTGTTGACTCAACCCAGAGATACATATGAGAACTCGGTACAGATACACCAGAGGACTTGGGGACTCAGCATCACAGAAAGTAATTTATTTATCTGTTGTAATAAAGCATGGCAAAAAATTGTAGCTATGGTCCCTCTGTGAGCACAATCATCTGAAGTCTAACAAAGAGAACAGTGACTAAATTCTGATGATTTCTCATCTGAATGGCATATTGAGAGGAAAGAAATACATGTCTGAGACATGAAAAATCTGTCTGGTAGAAAAATGCACCCAGAACAAGTAAGATGAGGAAACGGGCTGCAGCCAAATGTCAAGGACATCATAAATAAATTAATGCCTTTAGACAAAAAATTACCAAACTCAAGGACAACTGCACCAACTTGCTAAACTATATGTGATTTATCAGTTGCTATCTTTGGTTTGTACCTGCTGAACAGAAAATAAAAGAAGAAGATGGTTAAATTGTGGGTGTGAAGATTTTTAAAGTTTGAATCAATATCAGGGCACTTACCTTAGTTCTCAAGAGTCATAAGGAAAAAATCCTTACATTGTCACACCTCCAAAGTTCTGAAAAAATATGGCCATTAAGAATGAATGCTCTCTACGGTGAAGACATGAATAAATCTACTAGTTACACCTATCTATCAAGTAGTCAAACATGATCTCTATCAAACCTTATTTTTATTAAATCAAATCTGCTACAGGAACATTTTTCAGTTATCTATGGCCTCTGCCATACAAATATTTCAGATTTTCAGAGAGAAATTGCCAAAGAATTCAGTGTTGGCACAAAAGACAATTCCTTCCGCTACTCCACTGGGCAATGATGTTTTCCAATAAAATATCAAATCTCCAGGATCAAAAAGCTTTTCTCTTAGGAAATTACATGAAGTAGTTTTTAAAATCTTCACATCTTACTTTACACCCATATGAATTAGAGTTGTGGACAGGCAGTATCTTCTACACAAGGATAAAAACAAGTCTAGAAAAAGAAACTATATTAGGCTGTTTCACTCCATCTCCTCTGGCTGTGCCACACAGGCTCTTTAAAGCACAGTTCAGTTCTCAAGATCTGCAGCTAAAAGTGATGTTTGAACATCATTTGTCTTGGAAATTACTTTCAAGAACTGCAGGCTTCTCTGTGTTTCCTGTGCCCACCAGCTCTTGGTGAGGTGCTGGCCATTATCTTTATACTCTGTCTAGAGTATCCATGAAGATGTTCACAGTTTTATTGCAGCCAACTCTCAAGGTATTTATTTTTATTAGTAAGAAAGGAAATGTTCTTAGCTTAGGCTCCACATAAAGTGGTCTATGTAAGGCAAACCCACTGTTTCATCATGGGATAGTTCACAAGTGCTCTGGCTGACAAGGGGCAGAGTGGATTGGTAGTACTTGGACACCAGTTAAAATTAGTTTATCCACTGTGTGCAGTGTTGTGTAATCACAAAGCTGCTCCCCTCTCTCCTTGAGGCAGAACAAAACCAGTGCTGGTTTAACTGAGTGCTGTGCTGCATGATGAAGCAATTCAGGAGCTGCTTCAGCCATCTGCACAGTCCCAGTGGACAGTTATGGGGATATCCTCACCAGTTCCTCCAGTGCAAGACATTCCTACTGTCCAGAACAGCCAAGCATCACATGTGCATAGATGAATCCAGACTGGATGGGGCCCTGAGCAACCTGGTCTAGGGGAACGTGTCCCTGCCCATGGTGGGGGGTTAGAACTAGATGGTGTTTAAGGCTCCTCCCAACCCAACCCAACCCAACCCAACCCAATCTATGCTTCTATGAATAGAAATGCTTCAGGCTTTAACAGCCTAAGAAATTATGAACTATGGACTACTTGGTCTCAAACTGTTACCTCATTTTGACTTGCTCATGCTAAGGGCACTTCTTCTCCTAGGGTTTAAGGCTGTCCTACAGGTTTTGGGGTTCAAAGTTGATAGGTTTAATGCTATCATATGCATTTATTTCAGGTTACAGCAGGCATGAAACAATACCTGTTAAGACTGAAACTATTGTATTTATTTTGCATTCGGCAGGAGAACAGGGGATTGTGTCCATAGGGACTTCACAGGTAATTTAAAGCAGAAAATCCCCCAAACCTTGAAACAATTTTTTGATATTATGCCCTTTTATGCTCTCCTTTTTCACTGACTAAGCCCTTTATTTCCTGTAATTTAGGAAAACCCACTTTCATGGATAGACTTTTAAAGTTGTAATGGCTCCCAGCATAAGAGCTAATGCTGAATAACTGTTCTCCAGGAGATATTCCATGCTTTTCCTTATGCATAACTTCTAAATGATTACAGAGGATACAAGCAAGACTATAATCTAAAATGAGTAGCATAAGCCTGAAACTAATATTCTTATGGAACTGTATTCTAGAATAATATTCAAGCCATATCTCTCAAGTTACACCATTTCCTTTGCTTCTCTTCTAAAGTCTCATACTTATTTCTCCTTGGAGTGCAACAGCTTTAGAGGACCCTCTTTTAGATGCAATTCCAGCTGAGATTTGCCTAACAGAGTTAACAGATGGGTAAAGGCTGCAAACTGACAGCAAAGAAGAAAAACCTATAATTTGTTTTGCTGTAGACCAACACTGTGAAACAACTGGTGAAAAAGCATGTACAACTACGGTGTTTTGCAGAATAATCTAGTAAAGATATGTTTCCAGGAATGCTTGTGCTTTTCCTTTACCTATGTTTTCATGTGAATAGTGATGTTAGAACAAATTTCATTTGTTTTAAGAATCGAAACCCCACCCTTTCCAGCAAGTATTTTTGGTAACCAGGTTAAATACTGCAAACCTGAAAACTTAACAGAGTATTTTAGCCTCATTTCTATTTAAATAAAGCAAGACTGTTTTATACTGTAATTGGAACATGAAAACACTCAAACCAATAAAATTGTGTAACACTCTGCTCTTATCTTTTTTAAGCAGAGCAAAGATGAAAGGATTTTTTAATTTTCTTGTTTGGGTTTCAGTTTAAAAGGTCACACATATATCTCCATAATTCCCATTACCTGAGTTTCTCCCCTATACTGAGATTTTTTTATACAATAATATTAGTAAGGTAATGAAAACATATTTTTCCTTCATACTTTTACAAGCAATGCTACAAACATCTCTGCAGTGTGCCAGTCTCGTATGTCTCCTCTTGTGTCTCAGATTTCTTTTTTATTCTGATCTCTTTATTACCTCCAGAAGCAATCTCCTAACCTACAGAAGTGCTTAATGGACCATCTATTTCATCTTTACCCATGAATTTCTTCTTTCATGCATTCTAGTCTGTACTTTAAATTCTCAGCTAGGCTTGGAGGCTCATTCTGGAAACATCCATGTACTCTGTGAAAGCACCCCTTCACTTTTAAGTTACACTGGCACATAAACATTTGCAGAGTCACATTTTATCCCAGCCCTCCTTTCCCACCCTGAGCTCATCTCCCTGCCCAACAATCTAGAGATGAAGACTACTCAGAACATTTCTAAAATACCATTTTCTTTCTCCACGGCTCAAACACTTATCCAATCAATTAATGTTCTGAATATAGTGTCTTCAAACTGGCAAAATTTACAACCTCTCCTCAACAAAATCAACGTCTTAGCTGATTTTAGGTCTGAGCCTGGGATGAACTGCAATTGGGTACAATTTCCCTGAAGCCCTGCAAGCCCCCCTAATATCAGGGCTTTTGATAGTGCTGTTCAGGCTATTTATACTTTTATTTTGCAATGTGTCTTCTATGGTAATATCTGAATAATCATATATCTGGTTCAATAACAGATCAAAGTTGAAAAGATTAATTATTAGACATACTGATAATTAATCTTAAGATAAATATATTTACAATGTCTAGAAAAAGATGCCTATGATATTAAATCACTAATTGAATTTGATAGTATCTTAATTACTGCATTATTAACAAATTCTGTTTGGTATTTACTGGATAAATTGTATTTAATCAGTAGTATTGCTTATGAGAGTATTTTTTTTCTGTCTAAACTTTTTGCATGGACTTCAATACTCTTGTATGATGATTGATGTTTAATCTTTTCCAACAATCTTTGATACCTGCCCTGCTGAGGCCCACCCATGCCCTCCCCTGATGCACCTGAAGCTGTGACCCCTGAAACTCTGATAGTTGAACTGCTCTGTAACAGTAAGTGGACACTGTGCACTCCCGTGGTTACTGCGGGGCATTCTGCTCTGGCCACTGCTTCAGCTTAATATCTGGCTCTAAGTAAAACCAAGTGGGGTAAAATGTGTATCAGTACTCGTGCTACCTCCTGAACAATTTAAAAGTGGAAATCTTTAATCCTGAATAACTTTACTTTTAAAATGCAACCACTCCATGTAACACTTCACAGTCCACAACAATTTAATTCCCTGGGAACAAGGATAAACTTTGCCTCTCTGCCACGGGCAAAACACCTGCTCAAGTTACCCAAGTCAGAACTCTGGGGCGGGCAGTTCACTCGGAATATCCATCTCCTGCATTCTGGAAAATTCTCACTTTTGCTTGTCTACCTGAGATAAATTTTCCAGCAATAAAATATAGACTGTGTATTTTATTTTCATTCCTTTTTTAGTTGCACTTCCAATTTCTATGAAAACTCAATAAAATTCAAGTCTGTATTTTTATGGTACACTGAATATAGAAGCAAAAATACAACAATGCCACAAAACCTGTTCATCAACTGGTTCATTTAAACATGTCCATTTTAGTTTGCTTATTTCAGTGAGGGTAAGACACTAGTAAAACTACTTGTGTTCTCAACTGTTTGAATGCAAATCCCCTCCATTGCTTCTGAAGACCACCACTGGTTTATAGCCTGTATGTTTATATTAAATTCATGTTGGACTATGGAACAACTTGAGTTTTCAACTAATAAGGTGTAGAATAAACCATCTTTGCATAATTTCTCAACGATTTTGTGAGAAACAAAGCCCACTCCTCTTTTTGGAGTTTTATAAATTTAATAAGGGACAACAGGGGACAAAGGTCACTTAAAGCAAACGGACAATGCTGGGTGCATTGGCTCATAGCCAGAGGCACACACACTTACACAAACTTCCCGGTTATATGCTTTAACATCATGCACATTAATAAACCACAATGCATATGCACAGGTTTTTCTGAGAACTAATTTACATTTTTTTAGAAGGGATTAACATAGTCCCTCCCCTGACCCGCCTTTTAGAGCATCATGCGTATTATGAACACGAGGGTCCTCAGGGGTCTTCTCTGATGAAGGCTCAAGGTCTTCTTCGCATCTGAACTTTTCAGCTTTGTCTTTTGGAGCATGCGCAGTTACGGTGTTCCTAGGTCTTTCTGGATCCAACTGGTTTAAATTCTTTACTTTGTGGCTAATTGGTTTCACTTTTGCCAATTTCTCGTTAGTACATCCTGCTGCTTCCCTTATCTAGCCATACTTGTCTATTTTTGAGATTATTCACCTGGTGAGTTTCCGTTCAGTTAAGCATTAAGCGATTAGTTAACCACATACTAGCTATTACATTGTACAGAAAATTATGATTCAGATTATATAGGTCTCTTATAGCTCAAGCTACATGAGCATCTTGTAACTTTGACCCCAGTTATAATGTTAACTAATTAATATCTGTATAACAAAGTTATTCTTAACGTGTTTCCACATAATATTTCCTAACATATTCTAATACATAGTATTTCTTACATTTCACTACCCACGAAAGCCAATGCTATAATAGCTGTTTATCACAATTTGCTGAATTTTTTAGACTGGGAACCAGTGCAGAAAAGAAATCATTATCAGATCTCAATATTCTGTGACTGTTTATAACACCTTTTAGATGCTGGGGACATCTCAAAGTCATCTATGTCAGTGCATAAACTCAAATTCGGTTGCATGCAGGGCTGGATATACTTCATGTTATTCTTCAGCTTTTGTGTCCAAATGAAGTTCTTTCCAAAGTTCGCAAAAGGCATCAATCAACATGAACAGCTTCCATCAAAAAGTAGGGTTGTTAGGATGACGGAAAATCTAAGTGTAGGGGGAAGACAATTCCTGAGTTGAGATGAAAGACGAAGGCATTGAGCAAACAGAAGACGTGAAAGCCAGCATCCACTACTAGCTCAGTTACTGCTCTGCGCCCGCAAGTGCCAACGACGAGAGACTGCCCAGGGCTGTTTTCTCTCACTTGCTCTGTAAGTCAAACACTGTAAATAACAAACGCTTCCTCCTCCTTTCCTTAGTTTTTGTATCTGATGCCACACGGTATGGCATATTCCTTTGGTTAATTTGGGCCAGCTGTCCCAGTTGTATCCTCTCCCAGGATCTTACCCACCCACAGCCCACTGGTGGGGAGAATGTTGGAGAGACAGTGTTGATGCTGTGCCACAACTCCGGTGCGTTATCAACACCTTTGTAGGTACGCACGAAAGATGTGAGGCTGCTGTGGGAAAATGAACTCCACGTCAGCCACACCCAATACAGGCACACAGGAGAATTAGCAGACAGGGGCCTGGGAAGGAAACACAGCGGCCCAGAGAGCGTTTGCTTAAAAGCCACTCTCACAAGCAGCTTCATGGAATGATTTTACTGCGCAACGAGGTCAGTGCTGAATTTCTGACAGAACGGCAGCGGTTAAAGGGAATCCTGTTACTCTCTCGTTACTGAAGCGCTTCCACAACCGGCTTTGATCTTGCCACCACAAACGACTTTTATTCTCCCGCCAAGAAATTCCGATCAATTTCCTGATCGTTGCCAGTACAGCCTCTCCAAAGACCTCACTGGAGTACGCAGCTGATGGAAATTTAGCCCAAGGAGGCGGAACCGCCCCGGTCTCCGCCCGCCCTCAGCCCCC